>CM076571.1:856388509-856855369 GCA_034641835.2 Pinus albicaulis
AAGATATAGTGACGGAAACGGAGAATGTACGGGGCGTACACGTGGGGGTGACGTGGCATACGGAAAGCCAGGTGGACAATGGCGTGGAGACCCGGGTGACGGAGGAATAGTCAATGGTAGAGAGATAACTGTTGAGCCTCAAATTTGTGCTTTCCTTCACCTCATTTTACCTCATTTTTCCCTTGTCCATTTCCATTTTAAACCCAATTGATCAATAAAAATAGTTAAAATTACTTCTAGAATGGTTGCTAACCGACTTGTTGAATTTTGTGATTGCTGCCATTGTTAAGCATTTTGACCGGAACTAGCTGCAGAATGCAGGCATTCTGTAGCTAACCGGCGATTCTGCAGCTACCTTTATGTTTGAGCATGTTCCAGGTGGCCTCTTGAGGAAAAACGCATATGGGCATGATCCACGCCGTGCCTACATGGTGTGTTGCTCGTCATGGAAGAGGAAATGAAGTCTGTGTACGGTTATGCACGTGGGAACACATTTTGTGAAAGAAGACTCCTACTAGGACTGTTACAGTCCAGGTGTCTTTTCTCTTTTACGCAGCCACCTTAAAGACTCCTAAGATGATTTGGATTAGGAAGACATCATTCCTAAATTATCGTAATTATTGTTACTTGCATTTACTTTAAAAACTCTTGAATAGGCCGAGAGCTTAGTTAGAAATTTTGTGTAGATTTGCTGCTAGATTTTGGTGTAAAACTCTGTGTTACGTCTTTTAAGACACAGAGCATTATGTTCAGACTATTGCATTGTTAATGGAGCAGACAAAATTATCTTGAAGGCGGGATTTAATTGTGAAGTCGAATGCCGTCAAGTGGTAGAGGGCCCCTGCCCCTTGAACGGATTTCCTTAGCGTAAACTAGATAAGTTTTTCCTAGCTGTCTTTACGTTCTGCATATTGAATTAGTAGTTGTTGTGTTTTATATACTGTGGTCGTACTCATTCCAGTTCTTCCAAAAGAAGACACTTTGCCAATAAATCAAAACGATGAATGTTTAATGACTATGGTACTGTAGGATAGGATTTGTATTTGTTTTAGCTAGCTACTGTAGCCATAATTCGTTCCAGTTCTTCCACAAGAAGACACTTTGCCAATAAATCAAAACGATGAATGTTTAATGACTATGGTACTGTAGGATAGGAGTTGTATTTGTTTTAGCTAGCTACTGTAGCCATAATTCGTTCCAGTTCTTCCACAAGAAGACACTTTGCCAATAAATCAAAACGATGAATGTTTAATGACTATGGTACTGTAGGATAGGAGTTGTATTTGTTTTTAACTAGAGATTGTAGTTGTATTCATCATAGTTCTTTCACAAGAAGACATTCTTCCAATAAATCTTAACAATGAATGATGAATAGCTATAGTGTCATAGGAATTAGTTGTAGTTTTTAGTCTTCACTATCATAGTTGCACTTGTCCTAACCACTCTTCCACAAGAAGAAATTCTTCCAAGACATCTTTAAGAAGTTCAAGATATGAATGTGATGTGACAACTTAGTTTCAATTGCTTTCAGTTCATTTGCTTTCAATTGCATACAAGTCCACAGTCAAAATTGTTCTACCTCTTCCACAAGAAGGAACTCTTCCAAAATATCTCTCATGATGAACAAACTGATTGTGTAACTTCATAGGATAGTGCATGTTAATTAGAATGCTCCGGAGTTTCATTTTGCATTTAATTCATGTCCAACTACTTCAATTCAAAGTTTGATGATGGCTTATGGTTTAACATTGTTCTAGTTTTGAAGCATCTTAAGCTCATGTTTAAATCAATTCATTGCATTCATATCTCATAGTCACACTGTCACCCTTTGCACAGTAGATCATTTTAGTTGATAGGATTCCTAAGACAACCTTCATTATTTACAAATATCTTTTTGTTCTGAAAACTATCAGTGATCCATAACTTTAGGAATAGAAGATAACATCATTACAAGGTCTGAAATATCTCCGCAAATTCCTCACTATAAACAGAGCTTTTCCTCAACAGAACTACCCTGAAAAGAAACCAATAACTCTTAAAGAATAGACTCTGACCTTCAATTGAAATTGCAGAATAGAACTAGAAATTAGTCATGAATAGATGAGTTTAGAATAGAATGTTGCATCATGATTAGTGTCTCATTGTCTAGTTAGAAAATTTGCATATTTAAGTGATCATTTCTCAAAGTCTAGTTTGTGTCATTTGTTTAAAAAGTCATCATCAAGCTCTTGTTTCTATTCAGTCATAGTTTAGATGTTGTTTCAATGTTTTTGATTACATTTGCCATTCCATACATTAGGCTCAACTGTGTTTTTTTGACTACCACTCTCTTTTCATTAGTTTTATAGGCATTTTCATTGTAAACATAAAACTTCAAAAGACCAAAAACATCATAAATCAACATAAAAGACCAAAACATCACAAAACACTACATACAACGCACTAGGAAACAAGCACCTAGGTACATATGGTACATTTCACTTCAGCAGTTTACAAATCCTGGTTGACAATTAAATGAACTCAGTTTAGGAGACTAGATTGAGGCACAACAATAACTCGGGACCGTTTATCACTGAGAGATCAACGGTGGGAGATGACGGACAGTGGGCCACATACACGACGGACATGGGCTAACAAACGTGCAGGTTCGTTAACGAACGAGCAGCTATGACGTGGGATAGCCGTTGGATGGAGCACCCGAGATCGGATGGTCCACGGCGATTTCGCGCGCCGTCCTTGTCCGGATGTTAACGAGCGGGGGATAGGTTTAACGACGGAGAACGGTGGTTTTGAAAACGTACACAAGGACACGCGGTAGCAGCTGTGTGGAATCGCTGGGGCTCCGGCGAAAACTGCCCTGCGTGCAACGGTGGTGTGGAATTTTCTGGCAGGTTTGGAGGTACGACGTATGGCAGGCGGGGTCCACTATTTCGGGCACGCTCTGCGCCATTGGATTGACAAATGAATGGACGACGGAGATCAACTACGGGGGCACCATGGTGTACGGGCATGAGAGTATGGGGTGACCCCCCGTAATGAATATAAACCATTTGATTGGGTCATCACATGTCCCGAGGAGTCAACTACGGGGGCTCCATGGCTTGACTCTACGGACAGAGAAAAGCCCCCTGTAGGGAAAAGCTTTGGTCACGGCGTCGGGTCATGTGGAAGACTAAGGAGCGCGGGGCCACGGCTGAGGGGGCTAAGGTCTGAGATGGTGAAATTTATGGATTTTATTCATTTTTAATGCAATTTGGGGCCAGCCAGGGGTAGCGATAGGGGAAAGAAAGGTGGGAACGGTCAAAGCAGGGGAAAAACAGGATTTAGAGAGGATTTAAAGGGATAATGGGGGGAATTAAAGGGGCGTTCGACAAAGGGAGAGGGGGAAGGTGATATTTTGCAAAGGTATAAAGGGCAATAACGGGCCTTTTGAGGAATGGATCAGCAGGGGGACTACATTTTAGGCATAGCACACAGAGACTCCAGGGAGGACGAATTTTCAGGGGAAAGGCATTCCTTGGAGGCTCCAGAGCAAACTAGCCCCCAGCTTGCTTTGTCAAGAATTTCATGGGGGGCTAACAAATAGAATTACAAACATATAAGTAAACCTAATGCTTACTGATGCAGGAGCATCATGCTCAACAAATCATTGTATATATGATAGACATAGGGGTTCTTGTGTTGCCTAGGAAGTTGGTTTTCTAAGGCTTGATTAATTGTATTTTCTTAATTCTTGGGTGGATTTATGTGAGAGACATAAGATAAGTTTAATTTATATATTTGATTGTAAATGTTTTTTAATGTAGGAGAACATGAGATATTTAAGCTAATTGATATCTCATAGGGATTGTGAATCCTAGACTTAGGATTTAGTTGATGATTTTGTGGATTTAGAGGATTCTTAGGATTTGGTTGATAAGATTGAGGATTTGAAATAAAATTGGTTACAAAATCCATTTGTATAAATATTGTGAGCATTAAGAGGTAAAGAGTTTAGACCAATGAGAGAAAGTTAACAAAAAGAAAAAAATAATTAGAAAAGCCCAATGTGGCTAGAATGAAGGAAGTGGTCAACCACATGATGAAACATGCCATAGATAGGGGATAGACCAGAAAAAATGTTTCTAATTATATGTATGCATAGATTTTGTAGATAAAAAAATAAAGTTTTTATTGTGTAATTATATCAATGTTGTGTTGATCGTCTGCCTTTTGAGGCATTGTGCCTGGAATGAGCTAGAACGTAATATGGGTTGGGGTTATTTGGATGTGCATACTCCAGTTCCATTCCATTGTTGAAGGCGTATATTGACAAGATTGGGAGAACTAGAAAACGATAATAGAATATGTATGCATGGGTTTATGGCTTAAGGTTGGGGCTTCAATGTTATGTATGTTTGCATTTGCAAGACTCCTTAGCTCTTGAAATTGATCTAATAATCTGTGGTTATATGGATTCTGAAAAGGCCATTCGACCTTCCTTTTGAAGCTATTGTGATATGATTGCTAATCCTCTATAGAAGACCTAATCCCAGGACCAATGGAGAATTTTTGGGGTCTAATATGAAGCTTGATCATATCTTAATAAGGTATTTTTTCTCATTACAATAGATGAGGATCTTGCTGATCTAGCTTCATATAGCTCTATGGCCTATTTGTAGAAGGTCAAAGTTCCAAATTTATTTGATGTCTATTTTTCAATATGCATTGGAATTTATGGGTTTTCTAATTAGACTCATTTTATGTACATTGAATTTCTGAGACATGTGGAAGAATTATGGGCTTGGAGTCGCTTTGCAAGATGCATTAAAAATCAAATTTGAAGTTATCTTGGAATTTTTTATTTTACTCGGTCTAGTATTGATGCTGAGCCTATTCACATCTAGTTGAAATTATCAGATATGTCCATTAAAGCAGTGTGATGCAATGCTTATGTAGCATAATGTTAAATTTGTGATTTTTTGTTGCAATAAAAATGAAAGTAAGCACGACAAAAAAGACACAGATTCAACTCCTATTTTGTATCCACTATGATTACATTAGAGGATAAAAGAAACGAAATCCATGATGAGAAAGTGATATCTCATCATCTATTGTTTCCTGTCGAATTGGTCTCCAATTAAAGGCCTTTGATCCATGCAATGAATTGATACTTCACCAAAAATCAATCATGTTTTGATCACGGCGCTCCTTGAAGGAAGGGTTTATATTTTGGACTAAGTAAAGTCCCACAGGATTGACTCCGATGATTTTCAAACTGGAAATTGGGATTTTTTCCCTTTATAAAATTGGCATGATAAGGTGGTTACAGGGCTCTGATCTTGAAAGGAAATCAAGAGAGATTGAAGGGAGATGTGGAAAATAAGGTTGATCTTGGTCATCTATTGGAACATGTCATGATTTTTGGTATCATAGCAGTAAAAGCTCTATGGGGAAACTAGAACATTGTTATGCGTGTGAAAAGACCATATTTTTTAGAAGAAATGGGGGGGAAATAGAAAAGTTGCTTTGGTGCAGTCACGTTGTAAGTGAAGTTATTAATTAAATGCAAAAAGGTTTAGGAAACATGTCTCTTCTGGAATCACATGGGAGGAGAGTTGGAAATCAGCACTAAAACCTGTGGAGTGACCAAAAATTGAAGAGTAGCATTCGAGCTACGCATAAGCCAAGGCGTAGAATCAGCCAATTTGGCGTGTTCTTTGTGCAATAAGGTCACCCTTCCAAATGCTGAAGAAGGAAGAGACAAGATCGTGAAAATATATTGTAGGTATATATTTGTGATAAATTTGGTTTTAAAAGATGTGTTTGTAGGTTACAGGTAGCAAATTGAAGGTAGATAACAAAATAAAATCAAAAGGAGTTCTAAGAAGAAGAACCAGCTACGTTCTTGAGGACAAAAAAGTTGATTTAAGTTGCAGAAGTAAGAAGAGCAAGGGAGTTTCTCAGAAGGTGGTTCCAAGATAGAGAACCAAAAAGATATCAAGAGTTCAAGCGTAGATAGAGAGATTGAGTTGTTAGAAGGAAAGTATGAAGGCTTCCTGAAAAGGGGATTAAATGCAGTCCACAAGTGAACATATGAAGTTCATAAAGGAGGAGAAGATTGTTCTGAGGTATAAAAGTATTTATGACTACAACAGTAAAACTACAATCAGCAGAAGAGGAAATTGCAGTAGCAACATATGCAATAGAGATTGGACAATGAGGTATGGTATTCTTATTGATGAATTACTAATTTCAAGTAACAGTATGAGTATGGTTTAATGATTGTAGCCTAAACAATGAATTTTTGATGATGATGATGAACCTATCCAGCTATAGGTTGGAAGAAAGGAAAAAGGTGACTGAATGCAAAATATTAAAGAAGCTCTAGGAGGTTCAAGAGAGTGGACCAAGAGATAATACTCAGGAAGATATCAAGCTTAGAGAGGAAGTTTGATAGAGTATTTAGTAGTAGGTGAGAATTGCAGATCACCAAGATGAGCATGGATGAGCTCATGAGAAAAATGATCATGGACGATCACAGAGAAAGTTCAGATAAATGTCAGATGAGTAATGAAGATCATGAGATAAGCCTTGTAGCGATGAGAGCACAGTTGGTTATACTAATATAATGGCTACAAGAGAAAGAGAATGAAGACCGAAGACATGGATGGAGAATGAGGAAATGGGTCAAATTGAACCTATTGCAAAAGAAATGGAATGCCAGACTAATAAAAAATTTCAAATAACTTGAACAAATACATATTGCTTTGTTGGAGAAGGAGAGACTCAAAGGAATTGAGTCAAAACAAAGAGGATTTTCTAAAACCCAGAAAGTCCATTGTGGAAGATTGGTGCTTGAAGCATCAAATGAGGCTAAAAGGTCTTGTAATTTTAAAACTGATAGTTTGTTTATGTATGTAGGTACAGTACTAAATGAGGAGTTTGTCAGGGAAAATTTTAGGGGCGAATTTTAGCCCAAAAGCGAATTTTAAAGGGTTTTAGATTTTGGAAGGGCGAATTTTTTATATAAACCCATTTTGTATAGTCTTATATAATTATCCCTATAATTATTTTAAAAATAATTAATTATTAGCGGTTAGCCAAAACAAATAAATGCGCATAAAAATTTAAACGATGATTCGCCTCCCGATTTTTGGGTTGGAGCGGATTCACATGGCATTTGCCATGATTTACTAGGTAGAGAGGGATTGGAGTTACATTCGCCCCCCATTTTTTACTAGGGTTTCTCTGCAGAGTGTCGATTTCCTTATGCTGTGAGTTACATTTGGCCCCCATTTTTTACTAGTTGGGGCTTCTTTACAGAGTGTTGATTTTCTTATGCCGTGATTTACATTCGCCCCCCATTTTTTACTGGTTGGGGTTTCTCTGCAGAGTGTCGATTTATTTATGCCGTTCAGATAGTTATAATTCAAGTTCCGTTTGAATTCATAAAACCCAAAAAAATATTGCAGGGATCCGCAGACGGGGTGATTGACCAAGGGCAAGGTATGAGAAGTGACCTAGGGCATCTGGCAGATGCAAACGATGGCAGCAATAAGCGGTGAAGGTTCTGGGTGTAGCCAGCAAAAGGACTTCAGGGAATTTTTGGGGAAGTACAGCTCCACTCACCACTTCAATTGACATGAGCCGAGGTAGCAATGTTCTGAGGTAGAATGTCGCAGATTTGTGGAAGCCGGTGATGGATAATGGATGGAACAGGGAGAAGTACATCCACCCCTGCACCACATCATTCACAGAGTTGGGAGGATAGTGCATACTTAATCCGAATTGTGGCGATACGGTGGAGAATTTTGACATGGAATGAGGTGTTTATCTAAAACTGGTGTTGCAGTAGCAGGTTGTCATGAGGCTCTCCAAGGAGAATTAGGTGACAATGAGTGTGGCCAGTGATATTGTCAGAGAGCCAAGAGGTAACAAGGACTGTAGAGGAGTAGCACTGCCAGCTGCGGCAATGAGGTTGGCAGCGAAAGAGGGAGGACTGAATTTTGCATTGGGCATCTAATGGCTCCACCTAGACATAGCAGACTGCGAAGAAGGGGCACTAGCCAAACAAAAATTGCAAGTCAAAAGGGAGGCTTCTGATTCATGTAAAGTCACCAAGGCCAAGTAGGACATGCTCTAGGCCAACAATAGATTTCTCCATGGCTGACCCATGGCTGGTAAGGCAACCATTATGGACTTGGATGAGGCGGTAAACTAAAGACACAGGGAAGTAGCAGCTGAGGAGTTGATAGCTCAGGCAAAGGCATGGGTGAGAGGCCAGGGAACTCACGGACCCAGGAGATGGAAGTTATTTCAGCTTGCAGACCATGGTGGCCCAAGAAATTTCTTTGGAGTGCAAGGAAATTGTGGACCTATAGCACCAGCTAGGCATATTTGAAGGGATGTTTGAAGCCTGTGTGAAAAAGGTCTTTGGTATTGGCATTTCAGTTAAGAGAGTTAATGGGGAATTCAGCAGGGCAAGGGAAGCAGAGGGGTCATGCGGCTTCAGGGGCACCCATGACAAACCTATTGTCATTTTGGAAGAACCTCAGCCACAGATGCCTCAACCAGTAGACCAGACCAAGCAACAGTCCAAGAACACAACCAGGAGGAGGTAACTTTGGAAATTTCCCCAAGAAAAGCCTTAAGTCTTCTTGTATTTAGCTATGTTTTTATACAGTACATTGTCAGCATGGTCCAACCTACAGGATATATATCCTAGAACAGCCATGCCAATTTGAACCACGGGCCATGCATGGATTGTTGACCAATTTGAAAACGATCAGTTTCAAACGCACTTTATATGCTTGATATTTTATGTTTGCTATCTATATTGTAACCTGAGGCATAGATTTTGTAGATAATATTCAAAGAAATAATAGAAAAGGAGCAAACATAATGAAAAAATCAACTCAATGAGTAGAACAACTGTAGAAAAAGAAAATGCACAAACATTAAAAGAATTCCCAACATGGAAAAACACTAATGATTTGAAGGACAAAATACAAAATATCTAAACAATTACTCCACGGACATCTCAAAATTCAGTAGGAGCTTCCAATATGTATGCCACAATGCCTGAAGTAAATGTTTGAGTGCATATTTATCATTGAATACTCCCCAAACTACCATTTACATATTCCTAGAACCTGTTATATCTTTTGAGCATAACATGCCACATGTTTCTTGTATCAACTCTCATCAATCCTTATTCACCAAACTTGCACAGTTAAAATGTGAAGGTTTGAAGCTGAAAATTTCTGAACAATTGATTGAATCACATACGTCCAGACCATATAAGTGTGAGTGATTTGGAACATACTCCTATATGATTTGGAACATACTCCTATATCCAAGAAATGGATCATACTTGGCAAGTTAGTTGTTTATTTCTCTATCAAAATTGCTACTCAAGTGCTTTGTTGTTGACTCCAGCCCGATACAAATGTAGAGGGCTGCATGCTTTATCAGCATCTTCATCAGCTTCAATGATTGAAGAAATCTCAAGCTGAGTAGATGCTGGCACAAATAAAACATCTCCTTGTTGCAGGCTGCTGATTGACTCGTTATTTACTATCATTACTTCCTTACCATATAGAACTAGAAAAATTGATGGCCCTGGGACTGGAGGAAAAGTTACAGTTCCACTAGAGGGAAGGATGCAATGATCAACTTCAAATTCATCGAAGGGTGGTGAGTACCTTGACGTAAATTCATCCATGGGTACTCCTTCCAAAATTTCTGGCAAGCCCTAAAGAAGTCCACAAAAAGAAATGGCATTGACCTTTCCTGAGAAGGGATGATAAACTGCCAGTGCTCACAGAGAAAAGGGAAATTATCCTTGATAGGACATACCTGTTTGTACGTTAGCATTGAGCAAAGAGTTTCAACATCACGATAATTTGGGGTTAAACCATCCCGCACAACATTATCTGATGTAGCCAACATTCAACACATTCCCCATACAAATAGGCATGTGGTTACAGGAGCTAGCTTGATATAGTTGAAAAAAAAAATAGACAAAACCCCAACATCATCTGGGTATTGCTTTTCTAGCCTTAGAACAAGTTGCTCCTTTGGAGTTAAAGTCCTTATCTGTTTGAATATATAAATTTTAAGAATCATCCCCTGGGAGAAAGATGAATGAAATGAAACATTCACGTTCCTAATATTTTTAAGCTTCAAATAGTACATAATAGGATGTTCAGTGACCACCCTGATTCTCCTCATTCAACCACTTTTTTATTTTTGACAGTGCCTCTGCCACTGCCTCTTTATTGAGAGTCATGAGTTGAGTGAAAGAACACCTCAATGGATTTTTCACATAAGCATCAATTTTCTCATGCAGCTCTGCATTCATGAGTGCTTGTGCTACAACTTCTCCAATAATATTCTCAATCTCAGGCACAGTTTGCAAGACATCCTTAAGATCCTACAGCAAGTATTGAATGTAACTATCCTCCCTCTAAATGGAATTGCACTTAATACAAAATGCAAAGAGAAAATTACTATGAATTCTGCATCGTGCAAAGAATTGAGTTTCATTGAAGTCAAAACCTAACACACTCGCTTCTCTCATTCCCAGGTTTCACAGTCATCATAAATCTGATAAATTAATGGTTCCAAAGTTATACCTTACTTCCACTTAGAAACAGATTTCCTTGCCACTCCCTTACACATTCACAAACTATTTATTGAGATCGGATACAATAAGTCATAATCCTAATGATTTCAAGTGCTTTGTCAGAAAGAGCCCTAGCACACTCTGGCTACCTTGTTATTAACGGATTTGAAGTGTGTCATGTCACTGTGAGGCCTTCTAATGCCTAAAATAAACAGTGCACTTGTGAAAGTATTGCTTGAGAAATTAAGGAATTCAGGGAGGAAATTCCCAAGAGTTGATATAAGGAAACAAATGTTACTTGTGCACTGACAAACCCACAGAAGGCCTAAAGCTCAGTAAGAGCTAAACCCATTTCAGGCTTATGATTAGAGTCCTTGTAGTTCTTTGGCTGAGCTTCATGTAAAAGCCGAGCAAGATCCTTATCTAGATGTGCTTGTATGGATGAAGCTTTCCCTACTGAAAGAACCTGCATAAATTATACAGATTTAGAAATTCACCACATGGATCAGTCCCCATAAGAAGAGAAAGCACAAACAAAATTGTGTTAAGAATAAATTTCAATATTAGAGCGCACAGTACTTAACATTAGACATTAGGCTTGATCCATTTCTTTTAAACCACCTCATAGAGAAGGAAAACCAAATTTTATGCAGAATTATCTCACTTAAACTCTATGAGAGGCAAGAACACCCTAAAAAAGATCTAGAATTACCCCATCTAGTGAAGCTAGTTCAATTCAGTGGAAAACTGCTCCCTAGAGAAGGGTCTTCAAATAAGTATTCTAGGCTATGGTTATCTAGCCTTCAGCGAGTGACAATGTTTATGCACATTTATTTGTTTTGGCTAACTGCTAATAATTAATTGTTTTAAAAATAATTATAGGGATAACTATATAAGACTATACAAAATGGGTTTATCTAGCCTTCATCGAGTGACAGTGTTTCCTAGCATATTTCCAAGACATCTCTTCCAAGCTCCACCTCATGAAGGCTATAATCAGATCCATGGTCCTCTATGGTTCCAATATTTGGGAACGCAGTTTGCTATAGTCAGATTAGACCATGATGGAGAGAGTCTAGTCCCTACTTCTCCAACGTATCATCTGCTACTAGCACATAGTTCTACAACCCACTATTCAAGCAAAATTTGGGGTCCACCCATTTCGCCTTGAGGTCTTTTTCTGTTTCTCTTTCCTCTATAGAGTTAGGGCTCACCGAGATTCTGTTATAAGGAGAGAGAAATACCACTATCTTGCACTTTCCTTTTCGGAGGCCATCACTTCGGATACCCCTTCAGGTCATGCTCGTGGATGGTTCACAGAGGCATCTTGGCTCTTTTAGTCGATGACCATCTCCCCAAAGCACCTTCCTCCATTTCATTTTTCCCTTGACGGGCCAACCTATCTCTTACTCTTCTAGAAAAAAACTAAATCAGGCCATCTAAGAGGGTATCTACAAGTTATACATTCAGGTCACTCAGACAACCACCTTGGTGAGCCTTGGCCCAAAGGTCTCCTTCTAAGTTCTAACTAGAGCATTTTTTGGAGTTGCATGATGGCTTCATCCTTTTCCCACTCTTATACTTGTATACACTAAATGCACTCACTTAGGATCCCACTAGGGTAGCTTTGAGTTGGATTCATCGAATTTGGGTGGAGTCGGATCACCATATACCATGATCTGACAGGGTCTGCCAGTTGTGCCATCTATAGGAGTCGGAGACTGAGATGTACCGAATTTTTTGGTGCCCCATATACTATGAGATCAGAGGATGGTATAATTTCCTAAATAGAGAGTTCAGAGGATCCCTTTCTACCTTCTTATGGTATTGTGACCGGAGATGCCTAACCCTCTTCATTAGGGAGATATTTAGACATAGATCAAAGATATTACATACCCCGCCTCACTCGGGGGCGATTAGGATGATCACATCATAATTTCAGGTTTGACCCAGTTGATCAGAGCAACAAGAGACACACTGAATTCTATGGTATTCTGGATAGTAGAGTAGTGAGACCTCGATTCTCCCCTCAACCCCTCCTTAGGAAGGCCAACTAGTACCCTCGAGATAATTGTAGAGGTGTCAAACAACACATAAATTCACTGACACCTAGAGCGCAAGAGGGTTTAGTACTAAGAAATTCTTGAATAGCCCCCCCCCCCCCCCCCGCTACGGGTTCCTTCCCAACCTCAGCAGAGCAACCAAAGACTTATCAAAATTTTCAGTCTTTTGGCCTTAGATTTTATGAGTATCCTTCTCTCCTACATCCCCCAGGATCATGCAACTAGACTCCTCGTTTGATCCAGGCTACTCAGATAGCGAGCCAGTGCTACTGTTGCCCCCCTTGCCATCGACTATTAGATTAAAGAATTATTGACATCATCGACCTCTAGCCATGGACATATTCACTTACCATTATACATGATCCATTTATATACATGTTTATGAGGCTATCTACACTATCCTATTATTGTATCCTTGTTTACTTCATTTCATTTTTTCCTAGATTTATATTTGTAATTTTATAGGAGTTGCCTTTGCACTTCAACATTGTACTCATATTGGTCGTAACCTTCAGTCCCCCCATTGACCTATTTATGGTCATTCGTTAGACATTAATAAAATTATCTTAACTTATCTGAGGCCCAAAACTATATTTTTGCAAAAGAATCAAGGCACACTTTTGAAAAAATAGAGCTTTGAATACCTTTGATAAGGATGGAGTCAAAGTTGACCCAATGAAGAGTTAGGCCATCCTTTATTTGGTCACCCCAAGAAATGTGATATTATTGAGAGGGTTTCTTTTTATATGTAGCTTCCATGGGGGTATAAGGCATGTAGAGGCCTGAAGTCACTCAATGGTTTACAAAAATGTATCTATTCAAATGGATAGAGGAAGCCAAGGTCACATTCCAAAGGAATCTAATGGAATGTGACGCATGAAGCGTGTCACCATGACCTTTGCACAAAACCAATGATCAATTGTTGTTGATAGAAGGAAGCTGATTGGTAAGGTGAAGTGTTGTCTATTTATGATAAAGAAATTGGCCAAGAGAATTGGGTAAGAAAGTTATAAGGTCTTAACTCTCATATGTAGTGGAAGATCTAGCAATTTAATGATTTGGATCTGCCCAAGCACAGGAATAGCAGGTACCACGTGCCCAGGATCAACAGGTATATCCTCAAAGATTCATCATCCACTACTGTGAGTGAGCATAGGATTGAATTGGACTGTATGTGTGTGTGATTGACCCTGCATTTTTTTCTTTATAATTTTTCATTGTCCCTCCCCTTTCATTTATTAAAGGGTTTTGACATTTATATGCTGTCTGCCCTTTGTAATTTTCCTTGAAAAATGTTAGATCTGCTTCATCACTTAGGATTACAATGCTACAAGGTGATCTATTAATGTAGAATGAATTTGAATGTGGTATGAACATCTGAATTTTATTATGAAGATCATGATGATACATGGCTGCTGTACACAAATTATCCTACCACAAAAAATTGTAGGTAGTTGGAGGCTTCACCATATGGGTAGAGACACTGAGGACAATATGTTCTTTGTGATCAAACAGAAGTAAACCAACAGCAACAGTATAGGCTACCTTTTTTTGTATTTTCTATAATAGCTTAATTGCATGGTGGACAAATCATATCATTTTTTACTGTAACTTACCCAACAGAAGTTAACAATATGTAAATTATACATCTAACACACAAATTAATGCAAACAAACAAGGGCCACCACATCAATTCCATCACCATGAGTCTATGTGAACCAATAGCACCATGAGGACCACTGCTACTAGGATGACATCATGAGGATCATCACTTCTAGGTTGACATCAATGCCAACACCATGAGACAACATGTCCAACATCGGCCTTGAAATGTGTGCTACAAACCCGCAGAATTGACCTCGAAATGCAGGCCTGTCTGACTGCAATTAATGCATTGTAATAGCCTCAATTTCAGCACTCATATTCCTAAATTTTTAGGTCTGTCAAACCAAAGTTAATGCCCTCAACTTCTGTGTTGGAGGACCTGAAATTAATGAATTGGAACCTCCTTGGAAAACATGTTGGAACCTCTGTAGTACCTTCTTGGTAGTCATGCCTCTGTGCCAGCCTAGAAATTCGGGCATGAAATTGGTCTTCTCCAAACTGTTGTATGATTTCTCTCCTTGAGCAATGCTATCTCAGGCTCAATACACCTCAATTAGAGCAATGATCTCCATTGCAGCAGAGATAGGGTGTAAGATTTACCAAATGGATTGATTCAGATGGAGAGGTTATTATAATACAAAATTTGGCTTTCTTCAGTTCATACTATCTAGGTTTTTAGCTTTACTAGTTCACACTCTACTGTTTCAGACATCTTCTAGGCTTCAAAATCACTCATATTTTTTTGAGAATTTATAGTCTATAAAACATTGTTTTAGATGACTAAATAACCATACCAATAGAGAGTTAGTTGATGAAATATCAAGGATTCAAGTAGTTGGAAGGCCATTGTTCTATCACTAGGCTTAGTATATATTTTGATGTATCCAATGGGGGAAAACGTTTTCATCCTATGAATGCAAGCACTACTTTGTTTCATTTCTTTGTGCTTGTTTTTTTAATCTAGTGTTAATAATACACTACTTGACTTCTTGTCTCATTGGGACTTCTTCCTTGGCATATTAATCGTATCTAGAAATACAATTAGCAAATAAACATGACCATTAAAAGTTAAAACCATCATTTTAATAAACTTGAATAATCACTATGCTTTGCAAGAACACATACCTTCCAATATCTGCATCGCACGTAAATATGCAATCAATGCATCCAGCGCCTTTTCTTGGACTGGTGCATTTGAGTCAGATACTACCTTCTTGAAAAATAAACCTAAGGTGTAAACAATGTATGCACACCTTCCAATCATATCAAGCAATATATCACACAATATACAACTCATGCCTCCACCATCCTTAGTCCAACATGCAATAGCCTATTAATACTGATAATTCAAAATCTCACTAGATCATTTCAGCTGTATCTATGTCTAAAAAAATTTATTGAACTAAAAATGATAGTTGTCAATATGTTGGGGCCCTTGTTTTTTATTGTTTTTGAAATCTTGGCTAGAACATTTTTGACCTTTTTGAGTTGCGGCATGAAGACACATGGCAACCGCGACCGCGCCGCAACTACCAGGAGTTGCGGAGCTATCAAGGTGGTGCGGGAGCATGCGATAGCTGGAGATAGAACATGGACAAGTACAGATGACAGAAACACACAACAGAAGACAGTAAGTGGAACATGCAGATAACAGGAGAGAAGCCGGGAGAAGTTAAAGTAAAGACACAGAGGAACTAATAGTCGCGAGAGCGGGAGAATAAATAACAGTCACCCGAATGAAAAGAGAAGGATGCTGAAGAGGTTGCGAGGCTCATAACAGGGAAGGACGCATAGAGCGACTGTGGAAGAATCTTGCATGACCTTCCTATGGTTCCTATTCTTCTCTATTCTACCTTTCTATTCCGAAATCCATCTGTATCAGATTTGTAAGCTATCACTGAGAATGCCATGTAATCATGCATTTGGCCAAGAGAGTAATACAATGGAAGGTTGCTGTCTCAATAAGATGTTTATGTGTCTGTAATGTGTTTATGCTGGTTCAAAATTTTATTTGCGAATGTCTGAATGCTTATTAAGTGATCTTGCGTATATAACTCTGTATATGTAATCAATGCACTGTCCTTCATGAGTTGCGGGTTTGTTTCTTGCCATTGATCTCATCCCCTTCTGCATGTGGTTGCGGCACGCCTCGGGTGAGACGCATTTCTCTCCAGAGCAGGGTGAAAATGCCGGCGTGTTCCTAGACTACACCGGACCCCTTTGTTGGCCACAGCTTTTGAACCTGGGTCTTGTCCGCGAAACCTGACTTCTCGCCAACAAATGGTTCCGTTGCTGGGACCTGCATGTTCTGAGGGGATCTAGATCATGGTATCGAGGATTTTTGAAGGAGCGATACGGCGATGGTGGGATGATCATCTTGATCAGTTCATTGCTCAGCAAGCAGAGCTGACCAAGAAAAAGGAGGCGGCGTTCAAGGAGCTTGTTCTTTTCTCTGACTCAGCCAGTGATACATACGAAATTTTCTGGGGAAGGTTCCCTACAGACCTTTACAATTGGTTGTGGAGGTTACGAGCGACGGTGGCCCAAGAAGGCTTGCGGAAGATAAACCGCAGGTGGGCGCATGAAGATCTGGTGGCACTGCACCGGGTGGACACTGAACTGACCCGCGCGGTGGATTTTTGGGTAAGGACCACGTTGGAAGGATATACTGTGGAGTTTGTTGCTGAGTGCTACCAGTCCTTCTCGAAAGCCGAGGCTGTTTTCCACTCAGGGCTAAGAGGGAAGCTGCTGAAGGAGATTCTGCTGTGGATCAAACATCTGATGGTGGACGAAGGGTTGATTGAATTCCATAAAACGAGTATGGAAGCGTAAACCACCCGTGCTGGGGGAAGGGTTGAGGGGACCGATGCTGTGTAGAATGTGAAAGTGGGGAGCAGGGAATGGACGTTGAGGCTGCATACAAGTTGCGGGAACGAAATGCACATCGGCGGGCACAAATCGCCGATAGGTGGCGAAGAAAGGTAATGCGAGATTTGAAGAGAAGGGAGATCGAGAGGAAAAATCAGAAGGAGGTGCCTCAGAAGACAAGAACTATGGGATTGGATACCCGTGAAGAAGACGGGACAGCGGTGGAAGTGCAGTGGGTGCATGGGAGCCCAGCGACGCGAGAAAGAGAGATGATGACTAGCGAAGATAATGGAAATATGCAGTCCGAAGAGAGTTCCGATGACGAATGGCACGACGTGATGCAGCGGATGTTTCAAGATCAGACGGCACCCACCCCTCCAGGCAACCCTACTTCCCACCTTCTGCATGGCCAGGATCCCGACCTTCCCCTGGTACTGTATCAACCTTTAAGTAATATTTTTATTCAGTTACAAGCATTGAGTCAGTCATACAATAGTCCATCAGCGTCAGTAACGTCCGGTAACAGCAGCGTTACTAGTAGTGGTATTTTTCCTAGTGGGACCGTTACGCAGCCAGGAACTGGAGGATTTATCCTGGTCAATTCTCCGCAAGTACACATGGCTGGATCTTTCAACCGGTATCTAGAGTTCTCTGGCCGGGGCAATGATGATGTAGAGCAACACTGGTACCTGTGCGAAGCCATCTGGAGGGCTCGCCAGACGCCAGATGCAGGGAAGTTAATAGAATTCCAAACCACGCTCAGAGAGAGGGCTCTGCGATGGTTTATCAAGTGGTCCAAGGCTCATCCTAACCCCGTAATTGTAGACGTGAAGCGGGATTTTGTCCGCGAATTCAAGCTTCCCCAGACAGACCAGCAGGGCCTGTCAGAGATGTGGGAAATTAAGCAGAAGGAAGGTGAGACCGCGTGGGATTTGATGCAGCGATTCAAGGACGCGAGCGGGAAACTCAGCTACCCGATCGATCCAAACCACTAGAGGGACTGCTTCATCAAGGCTCTGCTTCCCTTGACACGAACCCCTCTCACTCAGCAGAAGATTGATAATCTACAGGACGCTTTGGAGCAGGCCATGAAGATTGAAGCCATGGCGGGCTACCCCCAGGAATATTGGGGGGGGGCCGGCTCCGCAAGATCCTTCTTTGATAGGGTTGCAACACCAGATTACCAGCTTGACTGAGAAGCTCAAGGAGCTTCAGCCGGTGAGACCAGCGCGACCGAATGTTTGGTGTACTCATTGACTGGTCGAGGGCCACGTCGCAACCGAGTGTCCTCGGTTGCGTGGTGCAGGGCCAGGACCCTCGGTCGCAGTAATCCAGGGGGGTCCACCACCTAGTGGCAGTGCAACGATGAAGCCGCAGGATTCTACCAGCCGCAACAGACTTACACGGGGTTCCCACCTCAACCGGGTTCCTCCACCACAGAGTACTGCGAGATTTGTTGGACGCTGGGGCATCCACCTCAGATGTGACCGATCCTACAGAAGTACTCCACGGTCCCAAATAATGTGTACTGTGAATTTTGTGTTTCCATGACTCACAACACTGTGCAGTGCAGGGCGCTCGACGCACTTGCGGATCGATTGGATCGTCCCTCCTATAGGGTGAACGAGGCTCCAAGGGGAAGAGGCGGCGACATGCGGGGAGGCCGCACAGGCGGACGCAGTCTGGTAAAATGTTACAACTGTGACCAGGAGGGTCACGTGGCTCGAGAATGTCCCCTCCCGCGATGACCTTGGTGTTCCCAGTGCCGGGTAAATGCCCACGCCACAGAGGACTTTCCGGAGCTCATCAAGAAGTGGGAAGAACGGGCGAGGCAGAGGGGAGCGAATCTGATAAACTCAGAGCCATGAGGGACCGCAACCCCAGACATGCGGAACGTCGCGATTGTGACGAGGGGTGGAAAGAAGACTGGAGAGGATGCCCACGGGAAGGAGCCAGTGCGAGTGGTTCTTCCGACATCCCCAAAGAAGTTGATCAGGCCCGAAGTCCAGAAGAAGTATTTCCAGGAGGCAGTTGAGGCGTTCGCCCAGCTGCGGGACGAGGGAGGTTTGGAGGAGCCCATGTTGCCAGAATCTGGGGCATAGAACGTCGCAGGTACTGTGGTCGAGGATTGGCTCCAGCTATTCCTCAGGATTATTGACAACGCTGCGCTACGGCAGCAGCTCAAGCATGCTTTGGAAGGAGCACTACAGGGGCGCACAGGACTTAGAGACCCAGCGAACGTTGGCCCTCAATACGTGTAGTGCGTCAAGCAGAACAAGCAACGAACAGGCAAAGAATTTCGGCTTAACACGCAGGTCGCAGGATTCCAAATCAGCGACACCATGTTGGACTTGGGGTCCGACGTCAACATTCTGCCACGGAAGACATGGGAGGCTCTTGGAAGGCCATGGCTAGCCTACTCACCAATCCAACTCAGGATGGCGAACCAGTACTGCATTCTGCCAATCGGCCGGCTCGAGGGTGTCGAGGTCGACGTTGCGGGGGTGAAGACATACACCGATTTTGAGGTTATTGATATCATGGGCGACAAGGATCACTATCTCGCCTTACTCGGCATTGATTTGGATTTTGAGAATTACGCCATCATCGACCTTAAAAAGGAGCTGATGATCTTTGACGATGGGGAGGTACGGGTCACCCAGCCCCTCGACCCGTATCAGGGCCCGCGATATATGGAAACAGTGGACAATCGGGAGGATGCTCAGATGATGGACCACCTTTATCAGATGACCGCAGGAAAGTGGGATGACTTTATTAACCCGACCGCGACTGGCTCTGTCAGTTGGCAGAGTGTGCAGAGCTCGGAGCTCGGATCTGAACTCGCTTGGGAAGACTGGCAGCAAGGGGGGTATGAGACCACCACACGGAGATGTGCTTCCATTTCCCAAGTACGGTGGGTAGGGACTGAGATCCGCAGATATCCCACCTTGTCGAACATGCGGGCAGTCAATACTTTTATTACCAAGGTGGAAGACCTGGTCCTAGCTGAAAGCTGGATGCCACTTTTGGATGTGGCCTTGCAATCCACGTCGGCCCGGTGGTGGAAAAATCACCGCAACACTCTGTTGCGATGGGAGTGCATGGCGGATGCTCTGCGGGCACGCTTTAAAGAGGACGAAGGACCCTGCAGTATGCTTAAGTATCATGGAACTTCCGACCCGCGACACCATTTGCGGGCCTGCGAGGAACAGTGGCGTAGCACCCGGTACCCTGAGGAGCTGTGGGTCCACAGGTTTATCCACTCCCTGGGTACAATTCCCCAGGCCTGGTACCTGGAGGAAGAGCGAAAACGGGGAACTTGCTCTTGGCAGGCAGTTGCAGACAAGTACGTTCGGTGCTTCTTGTTCGAAGGGGAGACGGCGCAGGAGTCTCAGGCCCTACAGGCAGTCAAGGAGGTCTTGTTCTTTCGACACCCCAAGCCCGACGAGGGTCCGGTTGTGTCACGACCGGAGGTCAGGCGCGAGCTGGTTTGCCACTGGATTGATGGCGATCCGGATGACGATAGTCTGGAGGACCTCAGGCATCTCTACTTTGACGAAAGGGAAGGTGAGCAGAACATCAGTGAAGAGCCGACGACTGAAGGAGTCCATTTACAGCCGCTAAAGACAAAGAAGTTGAACATTGGAACGGACGAGAAATCCAAGCTCGCAACGGTGGGAGACTACTGGGATGAGGAAACAACAAAATAAATTTTCAACCTCCTTCGGGAATATGAAGACTTATTCCCGTCCTCAGTTGTGGACCTGAAGGGAATCAAGGGGGACCTAGGCGAAATGCGCATCGCGCTGAAACCGGGGGCCAGGCCGGTGAAGCACCGACCCTACCGGTTGAACCCACGTATCAAAGAAAAGGTCAAGATGGAGATTGAAAAGATGCTGGCTGCAGGTCTCATCTTTCCAGTAGAAGAAGCAGAGTGGGTGAGTCCCATTGTCATCCAGAACAAGAAGGACAAAGAGAAGATCCGTGTCTGTGTAGATTACCGGAGCCTAAACAATGCCTGCATCCACGACCCGTTTCCCACTCCGTTCAGCGATGAAGTTCTAGACCATGTTGCGGGAAACGAAGCTTATTCCTTCACTGATGGGTTTTTGGGTTACCATCAGGTGCGCATCGCGGAGGAAGACAAAGCAAAGACGACATTCACCACTGAGTGGGGATCATTCGCATACCATGTTATGCCGTTTGGTCTGAAGAACGCACCGACAGTGTTTTCCCGGATTGTCATTGCTGCTTTCCGGGAGTACATTCACAAGTTCCTGGAGGTCTACATGGATGACTGGACCATCTATAGCCTGTTGAAGAAACACCCCTCCCTGTTGTGTGTTATGTTTGACCGGTGTCGTCAGCTGCAGATTTCCTTGAACTTGAAGAAATGTATTTTTGCAGTTCCATTCGGCACACTCTTAGGCCACGTGGTGTGCAAGCAAGGGGTCTGTGTCGATCCCGCCAAGGTCACGGTCATCGTCCACATGGAGGCCCCAGAGACCGTGAAGCAGTTGCGGGCACTGCTTGGGCACACAGGATATTACAGGCGGTTTATTCGCAACTACGCAAAGATTACGGCCCCTTTGGAGAAACTGTTGTGGAAGTTAGAGGTGTTTCAGTGGACAACGGAGTGTAGGAAGGCACTTGACACCTTGAAGAAGAAGTTGGCGACGACACCCATACTTGTTCATCCTAACTGGGATAAGCAGTTCCATGTGCATATTGACGCGTCCGGTATTGCACTTGGGGCGGTATTGGTGCAACCCGGGGAGACGACAGTTGACCATCCCGTATACTTCGCCAGCCGTCGGTTATCGAATGCAGAGAAGAACTACACCACGACCGAGCAGGAGGTGTTGGCGATGGTGTACTCCCTCCAGAAGTTCCGCCACTATCTTCTGGGCGGAAAATTCACATTCTTCACGGACCATTCTGCATTAAAGTATCTGGTGAATAAGCCTGTGTTGGAAGGACGGATCTGTCGCTGGCTTCTACTTTTCCAGGAATTCATGTTTGAGGTGATTGTCAAGCCTGGCAGGTTGAATGTTGGTCCCGATCATTTATCCAGGTTGGAGACGGGAGAGAATGAAGGCTTGTTGGACGATTAGCTGCCGGATGCCGACCTCTTCTGGGTCGAAGCAGTACCAGACTACCTGGCTGACATTGCCACTTATCTGACCACGGGACAATGCCCTCAGGAGCATACCCCGCTCCAGAAACACCACCTGGTTTTCCGGGCGGCCGACTACCAATTCATCGCGGGGCAGCTATACAAACTGGGCCTTGATGAGGTGTTGCACAGATGTGTTCTTGACCACGAACGGGAAGCGGTGATGTGGGAATGTCACAGTGGTGTTGCGGGAGGGCATGTGGGTGCAAAACCCACCGCAAGGAAGGTGCTCCAAGCTGGCCTGTGGTGGCCGACGGTACATGCTAACTGTAAGGCCTATGTGAAGCGCTGCGATGTTTGCCAGCGGACGGGAAGGCCTTCGCATTAGGATGAGCTTCCGCTGCACCCAGTGCATGTGTTGCGGCCGTTCGAAAAGTGGGCTATTGATTTCATAGGTGCCATCGCCCCAGTCGCCAGGCACTCCAAGGCTCGGTACATCATTACCGCCATGGATTACCTCACTCGGTGGGCTGAGGCAGCAGCGGTACGCGACTGCTCGGCAGAGACTACTGCCAGGTTCATTTTTGAGCACATCATCAGCCGGTTTGGCTGCCCACGGAGCTTGACCAGCGATCAGGGTACACATTTCATTAATGCCACGGTCAAGTCACTACTGGATACATTTATGATTCAGCATCATAAAAGCATCCCATACCACCCGCAGGCCAACGGTACTATGGAAGCATTCAACAAGATTCTCGAAAAAGGCTTGAATAAAATTTGTAATGCTCAGCGCGACGATTGGGACGAGCGTCTCCCAGCAGCATTGTGGGCCTACCGGACCACGGTGAAGCGTTTGACCAACCAGACACCATTCTAGTTGGTGTACGGCCAGGAATTTGTGATTCCCGCTGAGTTCACTGTACCCAGTCTTTTGATCGCAACGTCTCTCCAGTTCTCAGAAGAAGAGTCGCTCCGGGAATGCCTCCAGGAGCTACAGGAGCTGGATGAGGCCCGATTCCTGGCGGAATTCCACCAGAGGGTTCAGAAGGCCAGGCAGAAAGCGTGGCACGACCGCCACATCAAAACCAAAGCCTTCCAAGTTGGCGGCAAAGTTCTCTTATATGATAGCCGGTTCCAGAAGTTTCCAGGCAAGCTCCAGATGCACTGGTTGGGACCCTACTTTGTCATCGAGATCCGCGACTCAGGAGCCGTTCGGTTGGCACAGCTGGACGGTACAGTCCTCTCTCGATGGGTGAATGGCGCACACCTGAAACCCTACCAGGAGTAGGTCCCTTTCACTTTTCATCAATAACTCTCGCAACTGAGAGAACCCGTAGAGTAGCTTAGTCGAATAACTCTCTCACAACCGGGATGAGCGTAGGGAGTCTTTTCCATTCATAGGTAGTCTGTCAAATAACCGGTCAGTTGCGGGTACATTACCGCAACCGACTGTGGTCAGGGCGGACCAATCCAGCGTGTCACGGCGCTAGTCCAGCCTGCCGTCCTTGTAGGATCCATCCCCGTGCCAGTGTCAGTCCAGGTCATTTCCGTCAGTCCTTTTGTCAGTCCGTAGGATCGCCCAGATTTGCATCATAAATTACCATAAGTAGACAGTAATCGTACCATAATAATTTTCCATCACCCACAGTTCCCTCAGCCGTCACGTCTGCCCATCTCCCCATGACGCCGTCAGAAACTGTCAGATTACACATAGGCATGCGATTGATCGCACGATTATCGCAGGCAAGAAGGATAGCAAGAATTAATTGTCGTTATGGAGTCTCATCAACTCCGCTCGTGCCAGTGGATGACATAACTTGCATGGAGGCCAACAGCATGAGAATGACGGACCAGTTCAATTTGGCAATTGGAGCGACTCCAGAACAGTTGCAGCCTCAAAGCGCACTGCGCCCAGTAGGAAACTCCCGGAGAATTCTCCAAGTTTACCAGCGTCGCGCCAAGATGCCGAAGGCTCCCTTATTCGTTCCTGAACCAGTGTTAGACAGCCGAATCCACCGAACAGAGTCGTTGGTTGGAAAGTATGATAACGCAGTGATGATGGACGCCAATCTGTCCGACCCAGCTGAATTCCCCCACCTCCATTGGCAGACCTACATGGAGCACCACTACACGCTAGGCAGTGGCTCCAACAGCCGAATGCGACAAGAATACAGGGGCCTCCAGCAGTCGTCCTTGATGAATTTAAGGACTCTTCCGATTTTTGGAACTACAGGACCGACTCTGCAATGCACCCGGTTCCTCCTCAGTCGAATACAGAACGGGTCCCTGTGGCTCAATGAGGAAATCCCAATTCACGCCGAAGACATTCATCGGATTACAGGGCTGTCTCAAAATGGTGTAGATGTCTTCGCTGCCGGACAGACATCTTCGAAGCGTGCCCGAAAGTCGGGTGACACAGAACTGTACACCAACTATGGCACTCGCCGGGGGGGCAAAGGTGCCAAAATTGATTTGATCAATAAGCCCGAAATTCGGTTTGCTTGCTACCTCATTGCTAGCAAGATGATGCGGCACTATACTAAGGGAGAGTGCACCTTGGATACAATCTCCATTGCAGAGCACTGTATCCAGGGTGTCAGGCTAAATTGGTGTTCTTTCGTGCTAAAAGAACTCTTCGCGGCCTGCGAAGAGAACTACAAGTGCACCACCAGTTTCATTTATGGGTACTTGATTTTAGCTTTCGCCATGTGGAAATGGCACCTTCCTCCTGTCCGGATGCCGGCAGAGACTACTGTGAGCCAGCCTCTCGCGATGAAATACACCCCCTGGCAGGTGTCCTCGGACCCCAGCACCAAACAGGTGAACGCGGCAGCGTTTCGGGCATGGTACGGGTTGATGACAGATGTGGTGGCTAACCAGCAACGGGTGCCCAAGAACCTGTTGGATGAGTATAGTAAACAGGTGTGGTTCGGGGTAAGCCACAGGCACACTTACCTCCGCCCAATTTGCGTGCCGGAAGCCACCTTCCACATGGCGCCCCTCAGATTCCAGTTGAATGATGATACATTTCACCGTGAGGTCTCTGCGTGGCCAGGGGTCACGAAGCACATCCGCGACGGGGTCCCCCGATATAACTTTGAGCGGATGATGCCGGCACAGCGGCCTGCCGAGACAGGCGTAGCAGGGGCCTCATAGGTTGCGGCGAGACCTCCGCAGGATGCAGCCGAGACCGCACAGGACCTGCCCGAATCATTGGTCCCCATCGTACAACACCTCAATGCCCAGGTACGATGCCTTAACATGGTAACCCAAGTTGTTTCAAGTGGTGCCCCTTTGTTTCCCTCATTTTCTGAATTTTAGATCAGTCGGTCTCTTGCTCCCTCCCATACCGCCCCTCTCACTTCTCCCATCCCCACCAACCTATTCACCTCTACCACCCCTATCATCACACCGATGGGCGAAACGAGCCCAGAACCTGATCCATCAGACCCCCCTCCATCCAAGAGGGCCCGCATTGCTGTCACAGATCTAGTGGTGGACCTTACGGACGATGATCCACCATCCACTCCACTCACAGCAACTCTGATTCCGGAGGAACCTCTGATCGATCCATCAGAGTTCCTCAACATTCACCTCCCCCATACCTCTTTCACCCCGTCCACTGCCCCCTCCACCGGCTGTCCACCTGCCACCTCCTCCAATCCATCCAACTCGTCAGCCACTGTATCAGATCCTCTCATCTGGGAACTTTTTCGGAGGAGACCACGGGGTGGAAGTCACCTCCAGTACTGAAGCTGTAGTACCGCCGGTTGACCCCGTGGCCACACCCCAGGCTCTTGTCTCCACGATATCTACCTGGCTGGCCACTGTTGGGGCTGATTCGACTGACCCTCCCCCAGACCAGAATACTCAGCAAGACCGGCCGGAGTCCGATATGGCCACCTCAATGTAGCAGCAGACGCCTGTCCATCCTCCTGAGACCTCAAACCGATCAGTGGCCAGTGGCCAACCTTCGCAGGAGCGGATGCCGAAGCAGGGCACTCCCGGCACGACCAATGCAGAACCATGGGGTATAGGGCAGCTGTACCTACTCATTCAGCGAGTATCCCTAAAGGCCGAACAGATTCATTCCGAGCTGCAGCAGTGATGTACCGAGCAGCACCACCAGATCACAGCGCTTACTGAATAGCGCGATCAGCTGACTAGGGAGAAGACCTACCTACAGGAACATGTCACCATTGCTGCTCAGGCGTTCTCTGACTTATGGCCCGCTGCAAGGGCTCATTATGCCCCACTCCCTGACAGTATAGTGGAGGATAGTGTCGCAAATCCAGGCTCACCACCTTTGGACTGCTTTCACTGGTCTATGCAGAGAGAACCAGGAACTCCAAGCGGCGTTAGCCGCACGGCCTACCCTTCCGGATCCACAGATTGTCTACTCAGAACAGGTGACTGCCAAGCAGACTTAGGCAGTTAGTATGCAGGCGACTCTCCATTCCACTGCGGGCGAGGCTTACGCCCTTCTACGAAGTCTGTAGGAGTGCTCACTCACTCTCACTGTCAAAACGCAGCCTATCTCTGCCCAGCTGCAACAAATTTCTTGTGAAATTCAAGAGACCGCAGACCCAACACGGTTAGATCAGCTCTACGCCCAGGCGAACGAGCTTGAAATTCAAATGCAACAGACTGAGGTCGACTCGGCAGCGGCCAAACAGGTCATTCGGGAAATTCATCCGCCCATTCGAGCCAATGCCGAATCCATACAACAGCTGGATGCCAAGGCCAAGACCCAGCTTGCCGTGATGTTCGGGGCTGTCCTGATGACTATAGAGGAGGCCGCCGCCACCAGGATCTTTGAAGAAGCAGACTTGCTCATGCAGGAATGGCAGCAAGCGATGTCGGACTTCACCGGGCTTAAAGATACAACGCTCCGCAGGGTCCTGGAGTTGGGGCCCTTTTTTGAGCAACCACTTGGCGGAGCACATCAGGAAAGGGTGCGGGGCGAAGGCACAGCAGAACAGAGCACAGGAGCCAGTGGGGCAATGGAAGTGGAGACTATTATTTGTGATTGACTCGGGGACGAGTCAAGGAATTGTGGTCGGGGCCTGTTGGGGCCCTTATTTTTGATTGTTTTTGAAATCTTGGCTAGAACATTTTTGACCTTTTTGAGTTGCAGCATGAAGACACATGGCAACCACGATCGCGCCGCAACTACCAGGAGTTGCGGAGCTATCAAGGTGGCGTGGGAGCATGCGATAGCTGGAGATAGAACATGGACAAGTACAGATGATGGAAACACACAGCAGAAGACAGTAAGAGGAACACGCAGATAACAGGAGAGAAGCCAGGAGAAGTTAAAGTAAAGACACAGAGGAACTAATAGTCGCGAGAGCGGGAGAATAAATAACAGTCACCTGACTGAAAAGAGAAGGATGCTGAAGAGGTTGCGAGGCTCATAACAGGGAAGGACGCACAGAGCGACTGCGGAAGAATCTTGCATGACCTTCCTATGGTTCCTATTCTTCTCTACTCTACCTTTCTATTCCGAAATCCATCTGTATCAGATTTGTAAGCTATCACTGAGAATGCCATGTAATCATGCGTTTGGCCAAGAGAGTAATACAATGGAAGGTTGCTGTCTCAATAAGATGTTTATGTGTCTGTAATGTGTTTATGCTGGTTCAAAATTTTATTTGCGAATGTCTGAATGCTTATTAAGTGATCTTGCATATATAACTCTGTATATGTAATCGATGCACTATCCTTCATGAGTTGCGGGTTTGTTTCTTGCCATTGATCTCATCCCCTTCTGCATGTGGTTGTGGCACGCCTCGGGTGAGACGCACTGCTCTCCAGAGCAGGGTGAAAATGCCGGTGTGTTCCTAGACTACACCAGACCCCTTTGTTGGCCACAACTCTTGAACCTGGGTCTTGTCCGTGAGACCCGACTTCTCGCCAACACAATATATGAACAACACCACCAACAGTCCTATATACAAATATCAAATTTGTGAAACATGAGGTTAATGAATAAAGAAAAATTAAAAATTCACTTAGATAGCCAGCTACAATGGCATGATTGATATGTTCTCTTTTAGACCGTATTGCATCTTCAAAAAATACTGCCATCTCAATCAAATATGCAAGTCTTGTTCTCAACTTTCTGTCTAAATAATGTACGAGCTTACAATCCTACTAGCAAATACGTTTCTATTGCCACCTCTCCTGATAACAGATTCCACAAATCCCTTTTGAAAAGGACCCTTAGAGAGCTATCACATCTAGAACATCCAACCTCTGCTGAATTTACAAACACTACTGCTCCTCTGGCAATGAGTTCAAAGAACTGCAATTGGGACATATTAAAAATGTGATACCATGTGCTACAGTAGAGAAATTTTAGTCCTCCCTATTAGTAAAATCATCACATCTGGAACTCAAATGATGTTCTCCGGTCACTGCTTCTGTCAGACACCTGTTCCAATGCAAGTTTTTTATTGTTCAGTTTTTTAGATTTGATCTGATATGTTTTGCACAGAGTCTTCAGGAAGGCAGCACATTGCCATAGTCTCTTTTCAAAAACCATATTTCAAGTGCCTAGGATGAATGTATTATGTACTAATGTAGTGATAGGTTAGAAAAACTTTCTACAAGATAGCCATAGTACTGTTATTTTATGAGCCTGTATGGACAGTATGATGTATATTCTGATTTCACAATTGACATGTCAAATATAATGCTTTTTTAACATGGAAAAGAATATAACCACAGTGAGATAAAATTTAAACATTTATGAGAATTTTTTTATTTCAATATCATGTGAACTATAAGAAGATTTTATAGGGAAAATGAGTGACAAAATTTACTATTTCACATATTTCACATTCAAAAATTTCTTTGCTTTTTCAAGTTTGTTAACTTCTCATAAATAAATTAAAATGTAGCACTAATGCACCAGAAATGCACTTGTATATATGATAAATGTGTGTATGTATGGGAGAAAGCAGCAATTAGGCTTAAAAGGGAATCCACTAACGTTTTGTGCTTATGGAATCCACTAGATTCATGGATCACTGAGAAATTAATATCCTTGAGACAAAGAAACACTTTTGGGGATAAGAGTAAATTATATTAATTAGTTCTGAAAACAAGAGGAAGACTTTTGCCCATGAAATCCTTAGAATTTTGTGAAACCTACTTTTTGGGGAGCAGAATTGAATGAATGGAAAACCCTGATTGACTTACGAATTACAAGTACTTCACTGAAAGGCATAAACTTCTGGTGTATGGAAAGACTTGATAGAAGTAGGGCAGCCACAGTCTCTTGAGCAGTGGAGGCTGATTTGGCAGGACTGTAACAGTGGTTACAACATGCCCTAATCATAGGTATGGTTTCTGAAGAAAGAACACAAAACCAAGAACAAGAAGGATAAGGGGAAGTTCAGAAAAAAGGTATGTTTCTCTAATAGATTGGTTTGTTTGTTAATTAATGGTTGTTAAAGAGCACTTGTGGACTGTTGAAAGGCCCAAGTACAGTGATCTTTGAAGAATTAAGTCACTATTATAAGCAACTATTATGAAACCCTAAGGACAATGATCTCTAGAATTCAAACTTTGTTGTATGGGAAGATTTGTGAATTCACTAAGCACACTGAATGTGGAAGTTGTCTAGAGGTCTGGAAATACCTTTGTTAGAAATTTTTTCTAGGGTTTCTTCATCCAGTGAAGTTGCAGGTTCCATGGTTGAGGAGGAGGAAGAGGAGCAGCAGGAGGTGGTAGAGGTGGCAAACAATTGTTATAGTGGAGAAAATGGAGATGAAGTTGATGCTCTGTTAAAATTATGGGACAATTTAGCTGACACTGCAGATTCAATGAAGGTTCCAGACCAGAGGAGCAATGGGATTAGGAAATCTTTTGAGAGGTTAAGGGATATGCTTGGCGGAGATTGGATGGATGCAGTTGATGTGTTGGATGAAGCTATTCGGTGTGGGAAGGGACTGGAAATGAACCTCAGGAATATGAATGGCTACTGTGACATGTGAATTCTTTTATGTCAGCGGTTATTTATTTAGATGTTTTAGCTTTGTAATATGGAATTTCTAGAAGTAGAATTATAATTTTGTAATTTGTTGATTGAGGCAAGCAATTTGCTTGCAGGATCCTGGTGAGCTTGTCTGTAACTTTATTTTAAAGGTATTTTAATTTCAAGTAGTGTGTGTATACAGAAATTATAAACAGATTCAATGAAATTTCCTTGAGTGTTTCTTCTTGTTTGTTGGTGTCACTTTGCAGCATCTGAATTTTCCCTCAATTCAAAAGCATTTAAAATTCAAGAGATCATGGTTGGTGTAATAAACAAGTTTTACTCATTGCTCAGAGTATTTATGCATTTCATTTTTGGTTTTTGGTTGTTTTATAATTATACAGAATCTGTAAGTTATTGGAGTAATATAGATTTAAAATTAAATCCATTAATTGCCGTAGTAATACCAACAAAAGTGACACCAACAAAGTTATTGGAGTAATTTAGATTTAAAATTAAATCCATTAATTTCCACAGTAATACCAACAAAAGTAACACCAAAAATAGTGTTACAGTATATTCAATAACTAATAACCCAAATATTACAATAATTTAACAAATAATTGTAGGTAATAGAGAGCATTTTATTTACAATTCCTTAGTGGCAAGAGCATTTTTAATTTTTATGTTATTTATTGTTAATGGTTGACAGTGCACTCCCAACTACCTAGTGAATTTCTTGCCTCTTGTACATATTCGAGGAGAATTATGGAGCTTTGGACATGTCATCTTTCGTTGTGTAGATAAGTTTCATGACGTTGTCCCTTATCTTTCATAAGATGTATTGATGTAACTGTCTCATTTCACTGCCAGACCAATTATATTTAACGTTAAATTGGTATATGTTTATCCATATATGGCTCTTGTTGGATCTGGATGAGCTCTCTTTTGCATTATCATACTCCCCCTTGCTATTTGATTATAATTGAGTGAGCTTGGTTTTCATATTTCAAATTCCAATAATCTAACTGTTCTAAAGGATCTGCCCTATATCTCTGATATTTTAGAACAAGGACTTGCAATTTTTTCCTTCAACAATACTTTTGTTGTTACAAGCTATATTGTTCATAGGGTCTTCTAGAAATGTCCTTACATAGTGACAAGAGTCAAGACTACTACTTTGTCACACAAGTTAAGGCATCATCAATAGCTCAGACAATACTAAATAACTTTCACATTTAGTGTGCTTAGTGAATTCACACATCTTCCCATACAACAAAGTTTGAATTCTAGAGATCATTGTCCTTAGGGCTTCATAATAGTTGCCTTCTAATAGTGACTTAATTCTTCAAACATCACTATACTTGGGCCTTTCAACAGTCCACAAGTGCTCCTTAACAACCATTCATTAACAAACACAGGCATTCACCAACGGATTCTCCAGAGGCTTAGGCGTTGAGGTGGGAGATCAATAGTTCCAACTGTAGTCCGGTTGCTTAACGGAACCATGCCTGTGTAGATTCAACTAGATGTGAGCCTTTTGATCCTCCGGTTCTCGTTTCCACCCACGGGTAATGAAGGACTACTCAACCTCCCTCCATACTTGTTATTCACTGATACCGAGCCGAGGGCAATAAAACTCCCATAACATTAGTTATTTGACTATTGGTTAATCATAAGATGCTTCTAATCTATGTAGATACTAGGGATAATTTGTAATTATGTACTATGTGTTTAAATTAAATCCCTAAGAAGAAAAGGAAACTGGAAAAAGTAATTCTAACTTAAACTGAACCTATTTATGTGCCTTGAAGAGTAGAGCAGAGTAATTATTAATATGGAATGAATCCCACCATATTTATTCTTTGATACCTTTAAACTGATTGGAATTTGAGAGATTTATCATTTGACACTACTAATGAAATTTCCAAATCAAATATGGTAATATCATGATGGAAGGATACTTATAAGGTTGGGCACAAATTGTCATACACCTATTTTTTGCTAATTGTGATGTATAATTCACAGTGAGTCTTTATGTACAGGCTTACCTAGGACTCCTAACAGGTGGAGTAGAAGCTGATGTGATGGCTGCAAATGAGCTGGCAACCCATGCATTCCTCCAGGCAAGCCATTATATTTATTTTTCTTTCTGAATTGATCTTAACCTGTAGCAAAATATCTATGTTCCATTAATTTTATTTAGCAGGAAAAATTAAGATTAAGGACTGTTATGCACAATTTTGCCTTTAATTGGGTAAATTTGGAATAAATATTAGATGTTTACCAACTCTTATGTATGGATGTCAAATCTTTTCTGCCTTGATTTAGAAACTATAAAAGTGCCTTCCTTCTCCTATAGTGACCTCTTATTTTGGTTCAATTGTTTTTCTCATTGGTTTTTTAGAGGGAAGAATTCTTCAAAGCTAGAAATCATCTTTGGATCTATAAGCAGTGGGTTCAGTTTAATTAGTTATCATATATGTTTTCTAAGATTAGATATTTGTGGGCTTTAAAGTGAATCTAAATATAATATTTGTCATGGTGATGAGACTTACTGTTATAACTTATAATTTAAATTTTCAACAAGGAGATAACAGTTAGAGTTTGAAATGTTTCAAAATTTTCAATAGAGAGATATCTCTGCTCTTGGAGAGATATCCTTGCCAATGATAAATTTATGCACAAAAGGTGTCATATTAAGAGTTATGCAAGGGTTCATCTTACAAGGAAACAATTAGTGGGTTTTTCAAATATTTTTAAGCCCGGTTTTGGGTCAATATCAGAGAGATGATGAATAACTGTTACTACCACCATAATGGGATGCTGCAGAATACATTTCAAAAAGTGCATCCTGATTTGATGTAGCTACTAGCCATATACTTGGCTTCTCTTTCTCTTCACTTTTTTTCTTTTCTTTTCTATTGCTTTACAATTATAATAGATTAGACATATTTTTATCTAGGAGATGCAACTAATTCTCCTAATTTGCACGTAGCTTACAAGCAGAGTGCTTCCCTTACAATTGTTGGGGTGTGCCAAATGATTTTGTGTCATTACCTTGTGAAGTTGTTTCTTATATCTGTGATAGATTGGTCATTCATCTATCTGTCTCTCTCTCATGGAAAGATACTCCAATTGTGATGGTTCTTACCCTTCATATTGGCATGAGTGATAAATTGTGATTCTCATCTCATGACAAGTTTTGCAGGGGTAATTCACAAGTATTCTAATGGCACAAACCTTGATTTTTGCTTGGAGATTGTGTATGATGGTTGTGGACCCTCTTAATTCTTCTTGGTGGTCCAAGGGATGCTACATAATTGATTCAATGGATTTCATTGTATGTATAGTTTTCACTTAATTTCTACATTTAAATCGATGCGTTGTATTTTCATAATCTTTGACCCTTTGGAATTATTAACTAATTTTTTCCAAGCATTTAATGGCCTGCTAATGGTGGTTGTGTGCATTAGCTGTAGCATAGTTAATTGACAGAAGACAAGGGTAAAGGTTTTTTGTGTGTCTTGCATGCAGCACAAGGTATGCTGACCAATGTTCCTTTCATGGGACTGGTTGATTGGGATACTTGTGGAGCCCAGATTAAATATCCAAGCTTGTTTCTTGAAATTGTTTGGTATTGGCGTGAAAATCAAATTCCAAGTCTCCTCCCTTCATCTTTAGAGTTTCTTGTTGTTGGGATTCCCTATGAAGTGGTGATTGCCTTCTTGACATGGAGGTATATTGGTCATGCGATCATTTTAATTGGGTTTTTCTCCTTGGCTCTAACTGGTACATATGATCTACCAGTCAATAAATATTTCAGCAGAGACTATAATTTATCCTATTTGAAGAAAAATATAATCAATTTGTCAAGGTTGGAACTGGGTTTTGTCTTTGCTAGTCGAGAACCCCAGCAGTCATGTTCTTGTCAATTTCCACTTGGTCACATTGGTGGTTGTTGTTACCCCTAATGTTGACATGATTGGTAAATGCATATTTCAAGGGTAACTTGTAGGATTCTCAAGGGCTACAGACACACACTTATTTTTGGTTGAGAGTAGTCCTTCATGTGATGATATTCCTGGATGTTCAGCATAGTGATTCTCCTTGATAACAATGTGGTTTCCTTGGTTGGAATGATGATTCTAGCCTTCACAAGGTTAGATTATCAGTGGAGGTTGCTTTAGTGGTGCATAATGTTCTTCATGAACCAACGTCAAGGTGGTCAAATAATCACATCTTGGTCACTTTCACCTTGTGTTGCATGGTTAGATCATAAGTATCCTCTGATGTGGTAATACACTTACCTAGTTTCATTCATGTTCATGCCATTTTTCCATAGTTTTACCTAGGCAGGGAAGACTTGGGAAAAAATGAAAGAAATTTTGAAGGGCCTAGCTCTATGATAGCATTTTCTTCTCTTTATATATACTCAATTCCAATTTTAGCAAAGTTGTGGGCCAACCTGATACCTGGAAGTTGTCGAAATACATATCATTCTGGAATAAATTCACCATAATTATTTCTGCAACAATTAGACAAATCATTAAGACGAATGGGGAATTACTTTTTGGAAATTGGGTCTAGGTGAAGAACAAGAGTTGCACATACTTGAGTTGAATTCCCTCAGTTATATGTTGAGGTTGTTTGCGTAAGGACTAAATTTACATTCACAAATATTTACCAGATTGAAGACTGAAAATTGATGCTTTTGTTTGCACTGGTATATTGTTTCCTTGGCACATGTATAAACCTTGAAAAAGTTTCTTGCTTCTGTTTGCACTGGCATATTGTTTGTATTTCTAATTTGTGAAATCTATTGTGTGACAGATTCGAGAAGTCAGACCAAAGGTTACCTTAGTAGCCCACATGGCAGCATCTGTTGCAAACTATGATTATATTGTGGATTGGGAATTTCAGACTGATGGCTTTATCCGAATTAAGGTAGGAAACTCTGAAATCTTTCCTTGAGAAAGAAACTTGTCAAGTTATTTTTACTCAAGTGCAGATTAGAAGGGTTAAGCTTTTGACCATTTTATTTGGCACACAGGTTGGACTAAGTGGGATCTTGATGATCAAAGGTACAAAATATGAGAATTTCAACCAGATCAAATCCGAGGATGAGATTCATGGGACTTTGCTTGCTCAGAATACAATTGATGTCATCCATGACCATTATGTTACTTTCTACCTGGACATGGATGTTGATGGTACAGATAATTCCTTTGTTCAGGTTAAGATGGCCAAGCAAACGGTGAAGAATGGACAAACTCCAAGAAAAAGTTTTTGGAAAGCAGAGAGACACATAGCAAAAATAGAGAAGGATGCCAAAATTAAGCTAAGCATCTAGGGTTTAAGTATCTACTAAGCATTACCAATAAAATGAAGTGAATGGAATGATCTCCAATGTTGCAGTTACAGGATCAGAGACATTTTAGTTGGGATTATATATGGTAGGAGCAGCAAATTCCTAGCTCTCAAAATTTGCACATGTTTCAATCCTGTCTATCTGAAAAGTTTAACAATGTTGTTGTGACATTTGCTTGCAATATTAGTGCACTTGTGGACATTCTCAGATGGATTGTTACACTATTCTATAAAGAAATCAACACATGAGGGTACAAAACTAGGGTTGCGAGTTGACACTGCTGTCTATTGTCATTCTCAAGACGGTTTAGTGCTAACTGCATTTGGGCTAAGATTATCCCTGTAGCAGTGCTTGAGCCTTGAACTTATATAACATTAATACCAGTTAACTAGTGTAGGGTACGAAACTAGGGCTGCAAGTTGAAACTGCTGTCTATTGTCATTCTCAGGATGGTTTAGTGCTAACTGCATTTGGGCTAAGATTATCCCTGTAGCAGTGCTTGAGCCTTAAATGTATATAACATTAATACCAGTTATAACTGAATATGGGCTGGGACTGTACTTATCTATGGATATTTCTTTGAAATTTGATTTCAGATTTTTAATACTGTGCTTTTTTCAATCTCTTTATTTTTGGATTTCGTTCCTTCATTTCATTACACTTCAGCTATACCCAAGTTAGAGATGCCTAAGGTATTCCTTTTGATGTAGGGCTATTTGTTGGTGTTTTGACTATTTCTTTGACCACTTCTCTTCTTGTACACATGTTTATACCCTTTATTTCTTATTTAATTTCAATCTCTTATAACCACAGTCAAGGTCCAGAAATAAATTTGCATGTTCAGTAAAACATTTTGTTAAATACATTGGGCCAGAATCTGGTTTTTGCAAGAAAAAATCTCCTGCTAGAACAAAAGAACTCAATAGTTTCCATGTCAAAAGTTTCAGTTTGATGTGATTCTTCCTCTCAAGCAGTTGAAACTTGTTTCTACAGTTATCTCCATGGATACCTGTGGCATGCTATGATGTTTCTTTGACATGTATTGGATCTAATATGAGAGAGACCTTAATAAAATCAATATAGAGTAATGCAGTTGCAATGAATTTTCTCCATGGTTAAAAAGTCTTGTATTTTTGCAGTTTCTTCTACAAACTTGGTACTAGGCAACATATTCTTTCCCATATTTTATTACAATGATTTTTAGTATGTGAAGTTAGCCCTCAACTACATTGTTGCATAATAAATTTGCAAGGAATACATTTTTTTATGAATCAGTTGTAAGATTTGAACCTTGTTGGGGAATGCCCCATCCTTAACCCGATTGTAGAGATGGGTCCTCAGAGGGCCAGCCACAAAGTGACTTTGTGACTGGGATTTTTGATGACGTGAATCTACCATTGGGTTGAGGATGGCCATTGGGGAAGTAATGTGGCCATCCCAGGGTAGTTTGAGAAGATAATGAGTTTAGCTAAAATCATTGCTTTTGTGAACATTATGTGGAGAATAATAGGTCACGAAGGCAACCGGCCATGATATTGTTACTATACACAGATATCGATCTTTGTAACTCATCAGTTTCCTTAAAGAAGCAACAACCCCAAAAGGTTCCTCCATTTTTAACGTTATTTTGTTCTGTTTTCTTCTATAGTGAACTTTCAAGGCTTCCAAGATGTGTTTTGCTGTAATTATGGATTTATGGCTGATTTGGATATCAATCAATGCCTAAAAATCAATTGATATCTTTTTATGTACGCAAGAAATAGTTAGGTTCTTCTTTTTGATACAGGGAAAATTGTGATAGAACTGAAAAGTGATAATAAGGGGTAAAGCTTTGTCCAGGGAAAATTGTCCTAGAACTGCAAAGTGATAATAAGGGGTAAAGCTTTGTCCAGTGACTACTTCCTTGCTTGTTTAACCAGTAATGCTGGCTCAATGTGGCTGGATCCCATTCATATAGATGAATGGAGGTGTGAGATAAATGGGTAAGAGGAGTAAGCAATGAGGTTCTTTAATGGGGATGATAAATGTATTTTTGTCAATTAGGTTTTGAGGTGAGAAGTCATTGTAAGCATGGATCATAATCATACTAGTGTATAACATATCATGGATAACAAGAATTTAGTTTGGATTTCTACACCCATTGTTAATTTACAGGATATCCTATATATTTGTATTACCATATTTCCTTCCAAACTTTGCATATATCCCTCCTAGATGATAAATATGCTGACATGAAGGAATGTATGCCAAATTTAGCTTTCAAGTTCAATATCCAGTGCCTTACATTAGAAGTACTCCAATGTAGCAGTAGGGAAATATATCACTGTTATGCTTTTGAGATTTTGGTCTTGTCGTAAAATTCATCACTTATGCTTAATATTCAACGGTTACATTTTTACCTTACAAATACAGAAAAATTTATATTAAGCCTACAATTAATACCAAGAAAGTAGAGCATTTTTAGGAGAAATGTTTCTGAATGTGACCAATCTTGAAAAAGAAAGCCTATAATGTAGACCAATCTTGAAAAAGAAATCCATCCTTCCTTCTTGATGAGCTTTCCTTATATGGTTCTTCAAAGGAATTGTTCTTCAAAACCCTTATACGGTTCTTCAAGATGATGAAAAAATGAATAACTCTATCAGTTCAAGTCAAAACAACCCAATTTTTGATGTCAAAGAACCAATGGTGAATGTAAAGGATGTAGATTATTTGGTACTTGTTACACCATTTTTTGGTCATCTAACCTATTATCATTAGATGGACCCAAGTACACCATGTAAGACCAATTTTACCCTAAGTAAAATTGCTTTCACTATGTTAAAACAGGAAACCCCAAAAGGAAATATTAAACAAACCTATATTTGTTTGATTTTCCTCATGGAATAATTAATTAAACCATAATTTAATTATTATTCCCTGTCATGTTTAACCCAAAATCAAAGAAATTAATTAGATAAACCTTTATTTATCTTATTATTTTCTAGGAATAATTATGTAAACCGTATTTAGATAATATTCCTTGTTAAATATGACCAAATCACCCACAAATAATTAAATAAATCACTATTTATTTAATTATCTTTCAACCACTTCCTTAAATAATTAAATAAATCATTATTTATTTGATTATCTTCTAACCGCTTCCTTAAAAAGATAAATAAATCATTTATTTATTTATTTTTGACAAATTAAAGGATTTGACCCAAGTCAAATACCTTTTCCCTCCAACAAATATAATAAAATATTCCATAAAAAGTGGATCTAGATCTGGTTAACCCATGCACCAAGATCTAGAATGACTCAATATTTTGTTATAAATAGGAGGGTTTTTCCTACCATTCTTCACCTTTTGTTGCCTATTAGATCACTCTGGATCTATACACTTGGTCACCATTTTCTGCCATTTGTTGTGAGAGCTCCCTTTGAGTTCCATTCTTTGTGTGGGTTTTCTACACCAACAAGAGAGAGAGATTTTAGATCTGAAGTGCTGAGGACTTCCAAGAACCCATCCCACTGAGGAGAATTGGATACCCCTTCTTGTTTTCCTCCCAGGTGCCCGATTAATACAAAAATTCTTTCAAAAATTATTCTTGTCTTGTCTATTGGTATATGGAGCAAACCCTTATTTTTTCTTCTTAATGTCTTTCCATGCATAGATCTGGTTTTTGCAGCTCTTTTATGTTCAACTAACCGCAGATCTGAAGATATTGGCAGCCCCTTTTGTTGTTAGGGCTATTAGTTATGCGTAGTTAAAGTGGTCCTTTTTCGTACACTTCGACAAAGGAGTCATACTAACAAATGGCGACTCCACACGGGTTTTAAATTACGACCGCTGTTGTTTTTCATATTCCTGCATATCCAACTACTTTAGATCCTAGGGTTTCTTTTCAGCTGTTTATTTTTCCTATTTTTATGTTGTTTTTCTCACATAAAACCCTAAAACATAAAAATTTCTAACTTCCGTGTGTTTCTCGCCCTATTGCGCAGGTAAGCAACACCAGCCACAACTGAGACGACAACTTTTCTGAAAATATGCCGTCGAGACAACCGGAACGGGGGGTCGCACTTTTTGGCCCAAAACCTACAACCTGGACCTCCAGGTCGCACTTTTCTGCCCCTTTTCTGCGACCTGCACTGAAAACAGGTCAGAACCTGCGACCTGCTAGTTTTTCAGTGATTTTTCTGCAATTTTTCTGGGTTTTGCTGCTACTTCTGTCAGGGTCTTCCAGCCTCTGCCTCAGCCCGCTTTGACCAAGTTCTGATCTGTTTTTACTCATCTAAGTGGGAACCTAGCCCCCTAGCGCTTTAGTACCCTCCACTTTTTGTGGAAGAGTTTTAGTTGTTTCAGCCGTCTGTTTTTCAGAGCTTCAGTCTCCCTTTTTCCAGATCTGTTACCTCCCTTTCAGATCCATTGTAATCAGCTCTTCTACCTCTTAAATCACCTCCTGAAGATTTGTTTGGATCTACTTTTAGGGCCTCCTCTTTGCCCCCTCCGCTTTTGCTGATTACCTTCCTTTTTCCAGCCACCTTGCCTCTGTCTCTTGGCTGTGATCTGCACCTCTTTCCAGCAGCTTTATCCTTTAGATCCCTGTCCCTTTTGACCCTAGATCTATTGGCCTCTTTTTATGTGTGTTTTGACTATATTTTTTCCCTCTTTTAGAGTAGTTTTGAGAGACCCGCCTTTTTGGGTTAGATTGATGCATGTTTAGCTGTTAAATGTTTTGTTATTTCAGCATTATATACTGTTCTCTGCAGATTTCTTTTCAGTTACGTAGCACACTTTTTCTTGCTCTCAAAATGAAAAGGGTTTAAAAATTAAAATTAATGCACACCACACACTGACCCTAAGTGAAGAAGCGCCTGGTTAACACCGCCTGGTAAAGACTCTAAAATCAATTGTCACTGCACCTTGTTTGCCCTTGACCTCTCGTGATTTTTTCCCTTTCTGCCCCTGTCGGTTTTCCTTCTTCCTGTCATCATTGCACCCCCTAGGCGCCTTTCCCGGAGACTTCTTGGCCTTCACCCTTAGTTTCCGGTTGATCGACCTGCTCCGACCCGCTGTCGTCGAGCCAGTCCTCCTCCGAGTCCGCACTCCGACTCCTCTCCTGATCCATCGAGTTCCCTTTCTCCTCCTCGTTCTCCCCCTATCACCTTCACCATGTCTGGTCCAGGCCCTAACGCTGTTGGTGCTCTAGGCCCTAATGCCGGACCTGCCACTAGCGGAACCGCCACAGGAACTACCTTGGCCACACCCTTGCTGCCGTACATTGTAGGCCTCAGCCTCCCCAATTTCAATCAGTTGATCAATGACCCTATCCACCACGATGTTGGTTGGCCTGCTATGCCAACCAAGCTCCCCTCCGACATCCCTAAGTTCGAAGGCCTTGCTGGAGAAGATCCAACCAATCATGTCCGATCTTTCCACATGTGGTGTTCCTCCAATTCCATTACCGATGACTCCATCCGTCTTCGTTTGTTCCAACGCACGCTTACCGGCGAAGCCTTATAAATGGTATGTTGAACAAGCCACCTCTTCCCATACCACCTTTGTGACCCTTGCCCAAGCCTTTTTGTCTTATTTCCAGCTCCCTCTCCGATACGACACTGGCACGGAGCTCTTGACTTCAAGCAATCCTCTTCAACCCACCTTTCTGCCCATGTTCAGGAATGGCGACGAAGATGGAGCTTATGTCGAGCCCCTCCCTTCGAAGATCGGGTTTATATGGACTGGTTCCTTCGCACCCTTCTAGCTCCCATCAGCAAAGATGTCGCCTCCCATTTTCCTCAAACCGAAGAAGCTGCCCTCCAAATAGCCTTGAAATATGACTTGATCTACGCTCAATCTGGTTATGTTTATACCGTTCTTCGTCACCTCCCCAGGCCCGGTGGCGCTAACGCCCCGGGGGCATCCCATTCCGCTGACAGTATTGTTGGAGCCCTTTCCCATCCGTACGCTCAACCTCCTATGGGCTATGGTCTCCCTCAGGGAGGGGCCAGCACCTCCAGCACTCTTCCCCCTCCCGGTAGCATGTATCCAGGATACGGCATGCCTCCTCCTTTTGCCCAACCTCCTGCTTACCTCAATGTTGCCCAACCTAACCATTACCTTTATCCGCAGCTTAGTGCGCTAGCTCCTCCAGCATATGCGCTTCCATCTCCCTTGCCTCCTCCAAACCCGCAACAGCACTTACAGCCCCCTCCAGGGCAAGTATTTGCACAACAGGGTGCGACTAATCCCCCTTCTTCTCAAAGAAGGCGGAGAGGCAATCCAAACCAATCTGCCCCTGGTACCCGTGGACCCAATTCTGGTGTGGACCCTAACACTTCCAACCAGCAACAGGGCATTCAGCCCAGGCCGGACAGGTCGCTTCGCACAAACAAGCCTTGTTCGTGTTGCGGTGTATATGGTCATTATACCCATGATTGTCCCCTCTTACCCCAGATGCGGCAGATGTGGGAGTCTCAAGCCACATTGCATGGACAACACGCCTCCCCTCATGCTCCTCCTAATGTGGCCACCACCCAACCGGATGTGTTTACTAATCCTTTCCCTCAGCAAGGATTAGTGGCTACCCAACCACCTGATAGCCAGGTCGCCACTCCACCTTCCCTTTCTGGTTCCTCCGATTACCAGATCCTTATGATGCACTCCGATCCCTCCCCGACCGTCGACCTTCACCTTCAAACTCGGTCTCGCCAGTACCCCAAGCCTCCTGCTCAATCTGTCTCCGAGCCTCCTTCTTCAGGTTCTACAGAGCCTCTTTCGACACCGAATGGCCCCTTACACATCCCTCAACCCAAAGTTGAGGTTCATACCAATATTCCTAAGGGACCATTACGTCGAAGCGCTGCTTCCGGTCGAGCTGCTCATTCATATAATATAGTAGATGATTTGGCGCAATCCCCTGCTGCCATTTCCACACTGGAACTCCTCCAGTCGTGCCCTTCCCAAAAGAGGGCTCTACTATCTGCCGTGGGCGCTGTAGATCCTGCTGATGACCAAATGATTGTTTTTGACGCCACTCAATCGGACCATCCTTCTCTCCCTCCTTCCGTCGCCTTCCAAATCCCAGTCAAAATCTAGAACGCCAATGTTTCCCGGTGTATAATTGATGAGGGGGCATCCACCTGTGTGATGTTCGCTTCGGTTTGGAAGCAACTCGGATCTCCTGAGCTGGCCCCTTCCACGATCACCCTTAGAGCGTGGGACGGCCATGCCTCCCAGCCCATTGGCCTATTCCGTAATTGTCCTATCACCCTCGCCAGTAAGACTGTTTGCGTTGACGTCAAAGTCATCGACACCCCGCTAGACTACAACATTCTATTGGGACGAAGCTACACCTATGCTATGTCTGCTGTCCCATCCGCGGTTTTCCACAAGATGTCTTCCCCCCATAATGGAAAGATAGTCACCATTGACCAGTTGACATATCATGAGCCAAAATCTCAGACCTCACCTGAGACGACCATCTCTTCTGTAGCCAACAAGCAAATCGTCGATTCCTTGACCAGTGTCTGCCCCGGCATTTACAAAGATTCCTCCCTGCTTGGAACTTTCCCTAACCTTCCTCCTCCTCCCATCACTGATCCCAGCTCATCGAATGTTTGCATGATGCAATCATCTTAGGCTGCCCGTAAGCGGCCTCCCTCGGCTAGTCAGCAACCTCCCCCTTGCCCTCCGTAACCCGCTCCTAGCCATTCATCTCAGCCAGCCGGACCTCCTCCTTCTGGCCCTCCCCCTACAGCTGGTATCCCTGAACCCCTTTATCCTCCTGGATCGTTTCCTCCTGGCCTTAACCATCTCGAAGACGTCCCTCTTGGTCATTACCCTGCTGGGCAGATCCCTTTCCTAGCTCCCCCTCCCGGAGTATATTCTGTCCCCGTCATGGCCACCCTCTCTCTCCCAAACTTGACCTTGGGCATACCGGTCTGGTACCTTGATCCCCCAGCCGCCACCCCTCCTGGTCACCCCAAACCCTACATGGCTTTGACACCGGTTCAACCGGTCCCCCTCACTTCCTGCGTTGCCACTGTGCCCCCAGCACCTCCACAGGACCCTTCTCCTGTCGTAACGGCTCCCAGGAAGAAAGGAAAAGCCCGCAAGGGGGCACCTAAAGATAAGACCACCGCCACTGACCCAGCCCCTCCCCCGCCCACGAAGCCTTGTGCCTTATGTGATGTCACCGGTCATGCCACCCATGCTTGTCCCGAGTTGCCCCGTATTCAGCCCATGGTTAAAGTCGTGTTCCCCGAGTCTACGGTCCCTGAAGCCTCCATTCCTTCTTCGTCCATAACCAAGAACCCCAAGACTCTCCGCACCAACAAACCCTGCGCCTTGTGCGACGTTCATGGCCATTACTCCCGCCATTATCCTCACTTGACGCATTACCGCGCCTCTTTAGAGGTGGTTTGAGAGTATGAGGTTGAACAAAATCAATCTACCTCTCCCATCCTCGCGCAGTATGCTTTACGTCAGCCTGAGGATCCCCCCACTCCCATCGACATTACCCCCCCTGATGTTCAGATGACGGAGTCTACTGTAACCATTCTTTACCTATCCTCCTCTACGAGACATTTGGAGCCTAGCCCCCCTGCATCCTCCCCTGTTGTGTCACCTAACCACCCCTTTTCTACCCATACGAGAGATCACTCCACCCGTGTCTCTGTTGACCTCCGCAGCCCGAGTCCTCTCCATACTTCCGATAGTCCTCGTATACCACCCTCCAGTTTGTATATGAGTCACAGTCATCCTGATCCTTGCACTCCCTTCCGTAGTTGCCGCCCGATGTCTTCTGTGCACTCACGTTGCCGTCATTGCCTCTCCTCCCCTCATTTGTTGTCTTGTAACACCATTCCGCAGGACCCCCCGTCCACACCCTTTATCGGTTACGCCGATGGTGCAAGTCGTTACTCCCGGAATCTAGCCTCGGCAGGTTGGGCCATCTTCACCCCCTTGCATGCCCTTGTTCTCTCTAACGGGGCTTGCATTGGTTCTGCCACCAACAATCAGGCCAAATATGATGCAGTGCGTGGTCTCTTAGCCGATGCCCTCTTTCATCGTATCCTCCATCTGCACATTCGTTTGGATTCCCTACTTCTTGTAATGCAATTAAATGGTGTTTATCATGTGCATAACCCTGTGCTGTTCAGACACTATTTACGAGTGAAACTCTTGATACGTGCCTTTGAAACCATAACTTTCAACCATGTACCTCGAGAACAGAATCACTATGTAGATAGTATTGCAAACCATGTTCTAGATTGGCATTTATCACACGCATCTCATACAAGACAATAACATTCATAATTATTTAAAAAACAATGCATATCCATAATATGTGTCGCAAAAACATGTGTTTAGAGTCCATCTACTCTGATACATATGACATGCCCATAGCATGTTACAAAAAACTCAAAACTGTGGGCACCACTTGCCCCTACATACACACTAGGGGGCACCACATGCCCCACACCTAATCACTATCTGGCGGATCCCGAGCCAATGGCTCTGCCCCTGCAGCCTGTAGATCACGAATCCCCTGACCAGCCATCGCCATGCGCCGCATGACCCCTCGCCATTCCGAGGGCAGACCAATACATGGTTCTATGTACTGGTCGTCTAAGTCCTGCCACCCGCGCTCTGATACTCCGGTCAGCAACCTTTCGCATCTACGGCGGATGTCCTCCAGAAGGGCGGCTGCATCCTCATTTTGCGCTGCTCTCGACCCACTCGGACCTGCAGCTCCAGCTGCTGCCGATCGTCCCATATATCCGGCCGGCCTTACCGGTGCTATATCTGCATACCAACAATACATGAATCAGTACCTAGCTACTATTCAAAACACTGTAACATGCCCATACAAAAATAGCAATCTGTCACTTACCATCGGGCCCCCAGACTCGACCAGGCGGAAGTGGTAGGTCCGGGTCTCCACAATAGCTCATCCCACTATAGGGATAGTCGTCTATGTACAATGGCATCTGATCCCAATGGGCAAAAAACTCAGGTCGAAACACTCGCCCGACCGCCCCTCTTCCTCTGCACAGTAGCCGTCCCCAACGGCGCATCCTGGGCTCTCTCGGGCCCCCATCTGGAAGTTGTACACGAGGCCTCAAGGTCAGGATCTTCTCAAAGAAGAAGGCGCACAACAAAGTCCCATATGAGCAATCATGGTTCACCTGCCGCCTGCATAGTGACAACTGTCGCTTTAGCGACACCAACATCATTTGGGCCCACCCATAGTAGGTCCCACCCAGCACACTTTCCACTATCATCATCTGCCCCCCAGTGATGTGATGGAACGCCTGGTTGCCCAGGATTCGCAGCACAGCTGCGGCCACTGCACGGGTTTCTAGCCTCTCTAGATCCCCGATCGGTATTCGAGTCCCCTTGACTTGGAGACCCGGTCGACAATGGCGTTCCACGAACTCCATGATATGTCGCCCCCGCGGCAACACTGGTTGTGTGTTTCCCACCATCCCCAGTGGCGGGAGACCAGTCAGGAAGTACACGTCCTGGACCGTCAGTTCGATCCTGTGCCCCTGCACCACAAAGATCTCCTGATCTGGATCCCAATAACTGATAATCCGGGCCAATAACGGTTCCCCTGCTCTCATCAATGGGTTCTCCACAAACTTGAGAACCCCAAATCTGGCCAATACACGACGGACGCCCTGATCCGCCTGGATCTCTGTCCGAAGTGTCCCCAGATCTCTCTCTCTCCAGTTGACCCGTAACTCTGCCATACCTGCACAAACACATCATTTTTTTCAGCGTACAGATCGGGAAAACCATAACCAAACACCAAAACCCAACTTCCAGCCATAAAACAGCACCAAAACCCCCTCATCTCCCAGGTCGCAGTTTTCTGCCCATTTCTGGGACAGGTCGCACTTTTCTGCCTGAAACCTGCTTCCCAGGTCGCACTTTTTGGCCCAAAAAGTGTGACCCAACCGTAGAGATGAAGGAGGGGCTGTTTCTGGATTTCTGGGCCCTAAACTGAAAATTTAATCCATCAAAATGAAAGAGAAAGGTTAGACCTCTTACCTGCAACTGACGGATCTCAATTCCAACGGTCGGTTTGTCCACTATGTGCACCGCAAGATTTAGGGCCTTCTCTCCTCTCCACATTCACCACAGCAACAATAGCAAATGAGTGATTTTGGAGGGAAAACTGCCTTATTAAAAGAGAACCCCTGTTTCTTCTTTCGACTGCTGCGACCACACCGTAGCCCCGTTTGACGAACCATCTGCACCGTTGGAAATCTCTCACCGAATTCTCAAATGGGTATCTGTTATTTTTTTGTGATCTGATACTTCACCAGGACACATTTTGTCCAAGAAGGGTCACTTCACCTCTCCTTAAAATCGAATTTCCTCACTTACGACACTTGTACTTGGGGCACCATCTTGCCTCCTTACTTGTCCTTGTTCGTGTCGATTTTCGTCATGAGTTCCCATCATGTACTTATGTTTCCATGGTCCCCCATTGGGGCCTTTATTGTGTGGCAGCACCATCGAGTCGCCCTTGTTTAGAGCATCCAAGTTGAGTCATCATTCCCTCCATGGAGTCTATACCGAGTCCCTTTGTACCCCACTATAGTCCTCCATCCTTCATTGCTTGGTCTCTCTATTGTGTCGCACATTATGACCTTCAGTTCCACTGTCCCCCATCCCTGATGATGTTGTTTCAGTCGCTACCATGTCATTCATGCCCTTTATGCTCTAGCAAGGGAAGTCGTCCATTAGCTACTCAGTCCTTTCCACTTCACTATCATCATTAGTGTCAGTCTGTGCGTCGCTCTACTCTTTTCTCTTGTGCCTTAGTTGAGGGTCTCTTATTGCCTCACCTATGGCGGACCTCCTTCTGTTGACATCAGCTCATTCATTCCAGAAGCCAGGTCTAGAGGGTGGTGTACCTTGGTTCCAACTTCCACTCTTGTTCGGTGCCTCGGATCAGGCAAAGGGATATCTCCTTTCCCTTTGGCTTGATTGTTTCTCCAGCTCCTTTAAGCATGATCGAGATCCGTATACTTGATGGTCTAGTGATCCAGTAGTAGATCTTGATGATTCCCCGGGTGTGTGTGAGATGTCTCAACCCTCATGAGGGGGTGGCCCTACAGGTAACCCCCCACATGCCCAGATGACCTCTTCATTGCAACCTTCGATGTAGCTCCAGATATTTGATTATGTTGGCCATAGCCACTTGCAGCGCCTCTTTGACTTGCATGTATCAGTCAGATTTTGTGAGCCCTTCCCCATTTACAGGGGGCATTTGGGTTGTATTTGTATCTCATGTACTTAGATATTATTGTACAAGTCCTGGCTGTTATCCCAGGCACAGCATGTATGTGGGATTCCTCATTGTATTTTTATCTGGCTCATGATTATGCCAGTTGTACTTTATGGTTTGGTCCCTTGTTTACTGGACACACTATTCTTTTGTACTTTGTCTCGGCGGGCATAGGTATGCCTCCCCCGCCGCCTTCAACACAGGTACCCTCTCATAAAAAGAGACTTGTTGCACCTGCGAGTCTCGTCTCCTCAGGGTCTAGTCCTTCAACACACTATCTACCTCACATTTCTCTCTCTGACATCCCTTTTTGTTGTCTAGTGATTGTATTCTTACAACGTACTTCGGTCATACGATTTTCTCCTGACACTCGCACGCTGGGGGGCAATCTGTTACACCGTTTTTTGGTCATCTAACCTTTTATCATTAGATGGACCCAATTACACCATGTAAGACCAGTTTTACCCTAAGTAAACTGCTTTCACTATGTTAAAATAGGAAACCCCAAAAGGAAATATTAAACAAACCTATATTTGTTTGATTTTCCTCATGGAATAATTAATTAAACCATAATTTAATTATTATTCCCAGTCATGTTTAACCCAAAAATAAAGAAATTAATTAGATAAACCTTTATTTATCTTATTATTTTCTAGGAATAATTATTTAAATCTTATTTAGATAATATTTCTTGTTAAATATGACCAAATCACCCACAAATAATTAAATAAATCATTATTTATTTAATTATCTTTCAACCACTTCCTTAAATAATTAAATAAATCATTATTTATTTGATTATCTTCTAACCGCTTCCTTAAAAAGATAAATAAATCATTTATTTATTTATTTTTGACAAATTAAGGGATTTGACCCAAGTCAAATACCTTTTCCTCCAACAAATATAATAAAATATTCCATAAAAAGTGGATCTAGATCTGGTTAACCCATGCACCAAGATCTAGAATGACCCAATATTTTGTTATAAATAGGAGGGTTTTTTCCTACCATTCTTCACCTTTTGTTGCCTATTAGATCACTCTGGATCTATACACTTGGTCACCATTTTCTGCCATTTGCTGTGTGAGCTCCCTTTTGAGTTCCATTCTTTTTGTGGGTTTTCTACACCAACAAGAGAGAGAAATCTTAGATCTGAAGTGCTGAGGACTTCCAAGAACCCATCCCACTGAGGAGAATTGGATATGCCTTCTTGTTTTCCTCCCAGGTGCCCGATTAATACAAAAATTCTTTCAAAAATTGTTCTTGTCTTATCTATTGGTATATGGAGCAAACCCTTATTTTTTCTGCTTAATGTCTTTCCATGCATAGATCTAGTTTTTGCAGCTCTTTTATGTTCAACTAACCGCAGATCTGAAGATATTGGCAGCCCCTTTTGTTGTTAGGGCTATTAATTATTCATAGTTAAAGTGGTCCTTTTTCGTACACTTCGACAAAGGATTCATACTAACAGTACTTGTATGCAATACCAATTCCAAAGGTTGTTCAGAACATCCTTTGGATGATGTTAATACTAGGGAGTTTTCAACAGAACCTAAAGATGGTGTCACTGACCCAGAACTGGTGGATGATCATGATCTGAGAGGTTTCTCAGAAGAATCAAATCTTAATACCATAGTTTCTCCAGAAGAGCTTACTTATGGCATTAATTCAATGCATGTCTCAAAAGCACCTGTGGATCCTGTTGATGCAGTAGTCTTGTCAGAAGAGCAGGCTAACATTGTAGGTCCATTGCAAGTTAACAATGTCCCTTCCCTTATAGAACGAAATATTTCAATATTGAATACGGAAGAGCACAAGACAATGTCAAATAGACACATAGGAAACATTGATTTTAGAGTGACTGAAAACTCTTCCAGGGACTTTCCTGTACCAATAGATAGTTGTACAGATATTGCTGTCACAAATAAAGCTGCAACATTTCTAGAAATTGCTAGTTCCCTATTCTTGAAGTTAGTGAGGGAATGTGAAGGAGAATCGCATTCTATTTCTATGATGCCCAATTCAGAAATTGTTAGTCAAGTCTCTAAATTTCATGAGAGGCGTGATAATGTAGATTTGGATACTATAAATGTCAGGTGCTTAGATACAAATCAACAAGATGAGGATTTGTGTGGTGAGGCTGGAATTCAGCAGGATGAATCACCTGGAAATACAGAGAGATCTCTGGAAAATGCAGTTGAGTCAGTTGATTCTAAAATAGGCATACGGATTTTCAGTCCATATAATCTTCCTGGAAGTACACATTGAGACAATCTAAGTATTTGTTTTCCCTCTTGTTGATGCCTTTCTTGCTCATGTTATATTTATTGCATGCATTCCTTGTATATGTGGCCAAATTATGGAAATATGTCTCTTTCATAAAGTTCTTTTCGTTGTACATATCTTGTTTCCTGTTTTTTTGCATGGTTTTGTTTGGACTGAGAAATTCAATCCACTTGTAGTATCTGTTCTTTGAGGTAAGTATACTTTCTCTATTATTAAGTAACCTTTATGTAGTATCGGCAATGCTTTAGATTTAGTGATCAAGAAAACACTTGTATTAGAATTTCTAGTCGTCCTATGTTAAATATCGTCATCTTCTGCTAGCTGTGGTCAAGTTTCTCTACTTTAATAATGTTATGAGTTAATACAGGAGCTAAAAGTTTAATCTCTGTAAGTATGCTTAAAACACTTTTGTATCTTCATTACCATGTTTCCTAGTATGGCCTTCTTGTAGTCACTAACCTACATTTCAGTTAACCCATTTTGAGTATTCATATGAGGTTCCTTCGAAAAATGCCAGTATGATAGTTTTTCTTGAAGTATTGAGAGTTTGATACCCGTTAAAATCTATAGATGGTATTTAGAATGTGATGAACAAACCATGGAACCATGAAATTCAAATATTAACGATTTTTCTTGAGCATCTGTGCTGCTGGTTATGACTTAAAACTATTTTTTAGTTGGGGTCTGATAATTCTTTCAACATGACTAGTAAGCTATCCTCTTAATCCACAATAATTACATTCTTGTTTTCTTTGCTGTGACACACATCCGTCCGTTGCTTATGTGCGCTTGCATACTGAATCTTGACACTGAAGAAATTAATTTTAGGGTGAACCTTTTTAGTTTTTTCCTGGTTATTGGTGGTTTTGAATCACTTGACAGTCGATAACATGCTGAGTGAACTTCTTCATGCATAAATTGAATAACTTCTAGATGAAGTTGATCATGCAACAAAATTAAGTCAATGACCTCATACAAGGCATTGCAATTTCACCATTTATTCATTCCACTATTGTTAGTCTAATTTTCCAAATTTTGAAGAAAATTAAGTTTATTTTTCCATGACTCCAGACATTCAACTTTTTTTATACCTTTATTTAGCAATACATTCTATTTTCTAAATGATATTTTGGAGTGGCCAATTTCATAAAAAAGCTGAATTGGTATGTAAACTTGCATTGAACACATTTACTGCTACTTATATATGCCTTGTTATTGGTAATGATTTTTACATTTCTTGATTATATCTTGTTTTCGTAATGGAGTTGTCTACCGAGGCCGCGTTTTGGCCCGGACGACAGAAATCTGTCGGAATCCGGTCAACTAAATTTTAAAAAATCAGGTAGTTGCAGTGCTTGGAATCCATTTTTGATAGTGGAAATGGATTCAGCACTATCAAAAACCCCTGGGGCACTCAAAATATTAATGTTTAACAACTGTAAACAATTTTCTCGGAAAATCTTTGCCGAATTTTCTGGAAATCGTTACCGGATTCTGGGTCAAAACGCGGCCTCAGTAGACTAATCGTTTCGTAATTATTTACATTTTGAATTGTAAAATTGGCTTAAGATCTGATCTTTCATCTACACTGTGATTCCCTGTTGTTACAACAAAACCTAGCACCCTCAAAAAGTATAAAGTCTCAATCACGATGGTGTTAGTTTTTTACAATGCAAGAATATTACCTACTCACTTTGAGTAGTTTTTCCTTTCTCTTTTGGTTGGCTCTTCTTAAACTCAAGGGGGCATCCCTAAAAGGTGGGATTGCTAGGCTATAGAATGGGGGCACAAGGTGATTTAATAAGATGAGTGGTGGTTGTAGTGTATGAAATAGGATGAAGAAACAAAAATGGACAAAAGCAAGGAATGAATGAGGAGGAAGGAAATTGGTGCCTATCAGTTATGGGCTAATGGAGCCATAAGGCATTTGGATAAATGAGAGAACTTGTATGTTACAAACAACTACTTTGAAGCAGGTCATACGATAGAATATTTCTGTTTGTCATTTTCTACCAATTAGTAGATGAAGAAACAATTTGATACATTCATCTTTAAGGTGTGTACTTGAGATGAAAAGGGCATAATGTATGCATTTGATCCTTATGTGTTCGCTGGAAAGGGCCTAATGTTCATATGTTATTTCTGTATGGCAAGATGTTCTCCAATCTTTAAATTGCCGAGGACAATTTAATTCTGGGTCCCTACTTCAGGGTCTTGAGACATGGTTTGCACACACTCAATTTTGAGCTCTTCTTAGCTATATTATGTGGGGGTTATGGATGGTTGGAACAAGTGGAATTTTGAGGATTTGGCAGAATAAGTGGATGGTTGGAATAAGATAGAGAATCTGGCAACGCATATAATTAGAATTTCCTATAAAGAAAGTTGCAAAGATAAAAGCCAAAGGATTTTAAGATAAATCATAATGAAGCAAGGGTTTTTGATGGAGCAAGGTATTCCAGAAGATGCAGATATGGTGTTTTTTTGTTTTTATTTCACCCGTTACTCTACCTTAAATTTTGGAGTTGATCAAGGGTTCAAATAAGAGGATAGAACTATTTTCCTTGTAGATTTTTTTGAAGTCTTCGTTTTCTTTAGAAAATGATATCAAATATTTGTAGGTACCAGGAGTTTCAAATTTGAAAATGGCATTGGTTTATTGAGAAGTGTCAAATCATATCTTTGCAACTACCAGGAGTTTCAAAGTTGAAAATTGCATTGGTTTAATGAGAAGTGACAAATCACTAATTTAGTGTTCTCTCCTTTGCTTCACAGAATTAGGGAGACAGGGTTATCTCTTTGGTCTGTTGCAACATCTGTATAGAGAATTTAAAAAATCAGCCAATGAAATCTCAAAAAAAGTTATGGCACAACAAAAAGGTTTGCTCTTGTTCAAGGAGTTCAAGGGGGAAGCAAGCTTCCCAGTGAGATATAAAATCCTCTATTGACTTAGAATAACAATGGGAGGTGCTCTAGTTGAATTGTAAGTTGTAACTCTTGTTGTCATGTATAGTGTATACCAATTACAGAAGATGGATGTGGTATGTATTTGGGGTAAATCCAATGGTTAAGTTCCAATGTATTTAGACTAGTAGTTTTGTATGAAAGCGCAGGCTTTTTCATGCATATTTTGCTTTCACAGTTGAAATAGAAAACACAGTTTTTTCTTGGAAAAAAAATGTGTGTAAAAGACTAAAGATGTAAGCAAATCAAAGATTTAGAATCCATGAAGGGGGCGTATGAAAGAAATAGTTCATACTTTTGATATTTGATATTTGATAGTGAAATTATAATATGTTTTTTTTTTCTTTTGTAACTAAGCAAGAGTTGTATTGTATTATAAAATTCTGAAGATTACATTTGACTTCAAATGTGCTTGGTTTTCCACACCTCATACCATTCCCTAACAGGTACAAAGTAATTAATTATTGTTCAGTTATTGAAATAACTGAAGATTATGTATCTTCAAGATTTAAATTGGGTTTCTTACCTAATGATATTTTTTCTTTAGCTATTATGTCACAATAAAATTAATCATACATAGATACTCTCCAAAGATAATCATGAATTCATTATTTATTTGATTTTTTTCATAATTTGTTAACAGATTTGAAAAACCAACGGTCTACCAACAACGTCTAAATAATAAGAAGCTGATTGGATTGATGGTTGGATATGGAAACCGTGCAACACTAAGCAACGAACTGTAAGGGAAGGGGGGGTTTCCCATGTTACAGCTTAACAACAGCCATGAATGAGGGGCACAAGAAAACTTGGGGAGTTTACATGTTCAAACTATATCCATTTTTGTACATACTGTAATGTAATTTTCACTTCAAGGTTTGGATAGTTGGCAATAAGTCGATTTCCATAACGACCAACATTAAAATTTTAGCCGGTGACTAAGGCTCCCTACCATATGCAGTTTTTTTCATTAATTTCTGAAGTAAAATCAATTTCCTGATTTCTGGCAAGGACAAGTGCAAGTAAATTGTTGATGGGTTTTTTGGTGTGTGAATAAAAAGTGGGATACCCCACACTTTGGAATTGTTTTATCATTATTAAAGTTCCTCCTTTTGTTTTACCATTATGGGAAGTTGCACTTTCTCTTATCATGAGTTGTGTTATGAATGGAATGAGAAGTTACATTTTCTCTTATCCTGAACTGTTTTATGAGTGGAGTGCATAATGTTCGTTTGATGGTATTTTTATATATTGGGATGTTGAATTCTTTAATTACAAGATAAAAAATTGAATACTACTTTGCCTGGTCAAACTTTTATTTTTAAATTTTTTAGTCAAGCACCGTCGCTGGTCAAACTTGTGAGAGGCCACTGTTGTGAGAGGCCTGGATTTTGTAATAGTTGTGTAACTGCTGGTGCCTATTGGTGATTATATGCATGGAGGAGAGACGAGCTCCATTGTTGTATTGGACTGTGGAGGGATGAGTTGAGCTTCATGAATTTATGATACCGCCCCCTCGAATTCCCCGATCCATTCCCTCGAGCAAATTCTGCCATGAGCTGAGTCGGTTTGGATGTGCATAGAAGACAGTGAGGCACAACTGTCGGTTTGGAGGTGTGTTGGGATTGTCGTATTGACTCTGTTCATTAGTTATTGATGTTTTAATTTTTGTTCGACTTGTTCTGCTCATTGAAGAAATCGGCAGAGGCATGGGCCTTTATGTTGGAGGATTTTTGAAACAAAATGATCTGCAAAGATCCCAATTTGTTGAAACTCCTCTCCAACCTCAATATCAGTGCTAGTAGTAGCATGAGCAACAACACTATGCTTAGCAGAACTAGAAGAACGCGTTTTCCAAACTGCACGAGAACTACTTCCCTCATGAGTCACCATGTGCCATGCTTGGTCTCAGTGGTTCTCTTCCTTCTACTCCTAGTTCAACTACCATATCTTCATTGGAACCAAAAACCCGAACTCCACTAGACAACGATTCACCATTTTGTAGTAGTGATTCGCCATTTGTACTGGTGATTCGCCATGTTTTTACAAGATAATATAATCTCATGAGAGATTTGCCAAAAAATTATATATACATATTATATTATTAATAAAATCGCCTTCCATTTTTCCTATGTATCATGGGGATTCGCCTATTTATTATATATATCAATTTAGGGGGGTTCTTAAAATTTTCCCTGGAGTTTGTTGCTATAAAGGAGAAGAAAACTATGATAGCTAATGACCATAACCAAGATCTAGAAATAAATTATTATTAAGAAGAAGTTTTGTGAACCTGAAGGAAATTGGGATGATTTTTCTTCATTCCATGAAGTTTAGTTTTGAACTCAATTAGAGAAGGAAATAAAGGCAACGGATGGTCACATTTATGAACTAGACATGTGTGACCCAGAACAAAGAAGAAGCTTTGGAGAGAATGGAAAAGATGCTGGAAGAAATTTGATGTCTGTAAGATCAAATAAGGTGATAAATCCTTATATTTTAAATTAAATATTTTGTGACAAGTGCAGGAAAACCATCTATAGTTGATGTGAAGACAAAGGGAGAGGAAGTGACATAAAGACGTTTTAACAAGGACTTTTAAGGCCTTGGAGAGAACTTTGGGATGGTTAGAGATATTGTAGAGAAAAAGGATCGAAGGGAAATTTGAAATGACATAAAGATTTCAAACACTCCTAGATGGCATTCTAATCTGCCAATCTTGAAAGGAATGTTGTCTCATCTTGTTGGGAAAGTTTCACAGGTACCTCTCACTTTGTGAATACAAGTATTGTCTCTAAAAGGGACAATGAAGATAAATGTTAAGCCACCTCCATCTAACCGTATGTGGTTTGGTTTTACATCAACACCAAGCTTTGAGTGGGAATTTGAACCATCAATAGGAGATCATAAGATTAAATTTTCAACAATTGTAGAATTCATAACAAGTTGAATTGGGGTAGATATTGGTGAAAACTTGATCCTTCCAAATTGTGGAGAAATATATATTCCTTAGATGCAAGTAGGAAAATATGAATGGGTTCCAAATATAGTTGTTCCTGTACCATGGACACACCATGAATCTAGTGAATCTACAGGATATGATGATTCCATTAAATGTTATTGTGAGTCTATCCAAACCAAGGTTGTTGGCCATTTATTATCAGAGGATACTAATTCTTCTATAGATAAACTTCCTAAGGGTGATGCTAATAATTCAAATAATGTCCCGAGTGTGGCATCTCAATTGGCATCGGGTGAAGATGTAGGTGTTCTTCAGAACCATGAACAACCAAAATGTCCTACAGAAGTATCATCTCAACGTATTGGTAAATGATCCTTAAATTATAGCAGAAGTGAAAATTCATTGACACCACTCTTAGATAATGATTTACAACATGAAGAGGGGTTAGAAGTACATACTAATGTCTTAGATCATTTTGTCGGTGATGATCAGTCCTTTTCATCAAAATATGAGAAGCCAGTCAAGAATGAAAAGGTTAAGCTTGATAAGAAATCTCAAGCTGAGAATGGTGATGAGGTATTTGAGAAGCCCGTCAAACAATATTCTGAGGAGGATAATGTTCTAAGCAAATGAAACACATTGAGAATTCATGATGAGATTTTCTATGCTTTTAAGAAGCATTTGAGGACTGGAGATTCTAAAAAACAATTACAATCCTAATAAAATCTTCAAATGGTTCTCCACATGAAATCATGAGTGCCTATTTTGAAGCTCTTTTCGAGGGTGTTGGAAAAGGTTTTTCTAGCATGATAGAAACTCTGTTCAATTACATTTCATAGGAGTATGTGCCAATATAGTATGGCAGTTTGAACAACAAAAATGACATAGAATTCTCTGCAATAGATGGGGCAGTTTTGGAGCTTCATCAAACCAAGAGTAAAAAAGATTGTTGATATTCTTGCTACAGAGTTTGGATCCACACTGGTTTGGGATATAACATTTTTCAGTTGGGAAGTAACCTATGGATCAAAGTTTTTACCTAATGCATAAGTCATTTATACTATTATCATACAGAAAGTGAATAAAATGGTTGCTAATGAAGAGCCAGTTTGAACCTCATTCAAAATTTGGAGACTAGGAGAAAGAAAGATGACAGGAACAAAAATACAACAACATGAAGAAGAAAGGTTGAAGGACCGACATCAAATTAGAGTTTGGAATCCTGGAGGTAGCAAGTCATTAATACTTGTAGCTATCATATTAATACAAAAAAGTGACAGGCCTCATAGACAAGAGTCTATGAATTTTTTTCTACATCGATTGTATGATGTAGGAGCATCCTACTCAGAAATTCTTTGTATGTGTGATAGACCTAGGGGTTCTTGTGTTGCCTAGGAAATTGGTTTCCTAAGTCTTGATTAATTTTATTTTCCTAATTCTTGGGTGGATTTATGTGAGAGACATAGGATAGGTTTAATTCATATATTTTATTGTAAATGTTCTCGAATGTAGGAGAACATGAGATATTTAAGCTAGTTGAGATCTCATAGGGATTGTGAATCCTCGACTTAGGATTTAGTTGATGATTTTGTGGATTTAGAGGATTCTTAGAATTTGGTTAAGAATATTGAGCATTTGAACTAAAATTGGTTACAAAATCCATTTGTATAAATATTGTGAGCATTAAGAGGTAAATATTTTAGATCAATGAGAGAAAGTTAACAAAAAGAAAAAAATAATTAGAAAAGCCCAGTGTGGCCAGAATGAAGTGGCCAACCACATGATGAAATAGGCCATAGATAGGGGATAGACCATAACAAATGTTGCTAATTATATGTATGCATATATTTTTTAAATAAAAAAATAAAGTTTTTATTGTGTAATTATATCAGTGCTGTGTTGATGGTCTACCTTTTGAGGCGTTGTGCCTGGAATGAGCCAGAACATAATCTGCGTTGGGGTTAGTTGAACACTGGTGGATCAATAGAAGAGCATTGAGCTCTTGGATTCCTTAGATTTGGATGTGCATACTCCAATTCCATTCCATTGTTGAAGGCGTATATTGAAAATATTGGGAGAGCTAGAAAGCGAGAATAGAATATGTATGCATGGGTTTATGGCTTAAGGTTGGGGATTGAGGGTTATATGTGTTTGCATTTGCAAGACTCCTTAGCTCTTGAAATTGATATAACAATTTGTGGTTCTATGGATTTTGAAAATTCCATATAGCCTTCCTTTTGAAGCTATTGTGATATGATTTCTAATCCTCTATAGCAGACCTAATCCCAGGATCAATGAAGAATTTTTGGGGTATAATCTGAAGCTCGATCATATCTTAATAAGGTATTGTTTCTCAATACAATAGATGAGTATCTTGCTGATCTAGCTTAATATAGCTCTGCGGCCTATTTGCGGAAGGTCAAAGTTCCAAATTTCTTTGATGTATATTTTTTAATATGCACTAGAATTTATGGGTCTGCTAATTAGATTCCTTTTATGTAAGTTAAATTTCTAAGACACGTGGAAGAATTATGGGCCTGGAGTTGCTTTGCAAGATGCATTAAAAATCAAATTTGAAGTTATCTTGGAAGTTTTGATTTTAATCGGCCTAGTGTTGATGTAGAGCCTATTCACATCTAGTTGAAATTCTCAGATCCGTCCATTAAGGCAGTGTAATGGAATGCTTATGTAGCACAATGTTAAATTTGTGATTTTTTGTTGCAATGAAAACGAAATTAACCATGACATCAACAACACATATTCAACTCCTCTTTTGTATCCACTATCATTACATTGGCAAATAAAAGAAAAGAAATCCATGATGAGAAAGTGATAGCTCATCATCCATTGTTTCCTGTCGAGTTTGTCTCCAATTAAAGGCCTTTTACCCACACGATGAATTGATACTTCACAAAACAGAAATCATGTTTTTATCATGGTGCTCTGTGAAGGAAGGGTTTATATTTTGGACTATCTAAAGTCCCACTGGCTTGACATCGATGATTATAAAAGTGGAAATTGGGATTTATTTTCCTTTATAAAATTGGCATGATAAGGTGGTTGCAAGGTTCTGATCTTGAAAGGAAATCAGGAGAGATTGAAGGGAGCTACGACAGATAAGGTTGATCTTGGTCATCTATTGGACCATGTCATCACTTACAACAACCATGAATCACATACCTGTGTGCCAAGCATACAAACTTGTATGTAAATATTCTCTTACCCCATAGTCCATTGTTGCAACATCACTTTAATGATCTAAAACTCCTACTTTATCTCAACCAACATGCTAGCATCATAACATACCAATATCATCATGATGACCTAATTACATACAATGACCTTATGCGCAACAACCTTCACCATGAAAATGCATGCATGACAACGTATAGACACTAGGATATAAAAAAAATGCATATAAAACCATACTCTCATGAAGACACATCCCACCATCAACCTTCACATAGCGACATCACTACAACCATGATCAAAATCATGCAAATGCAACAAGAACATTGAATACAAGCATAAGGGACACATATGTAACTGACTTGAATGCATGATCAACACACACCACCCAGGGAGAGCACAACTAAGCTCTGATACCACTCTGCAAAAAATCCTTCCCACATCTACCAGAGTATCCAGCCAACTGGGTTAAACATGTGACAAGAGGCTACTATAGTGAGATTAAATCCGCTATGTGACCTTAAGGAAGTGGAACCGACATAAAACAAAACCTACAGACCTTTTACAACAACTAAAACACCCCCAGGAGATAACCCAACCATTCAGGACACTTACCCCTGGGTCACACTGACATTTTGACCCCTTTTGAGACATAGCCGCAGTAATTAAATTGCATTTGAGGGGATAGGAGGCTATAGCAGCAAGCACAACACTACATGCCAACAACGAGGGCTGGGGGAAAATTTTAAGGATGGAAATTTATCTTAAAGTTTAGAAACATCAACGAACCTTGCTAGTCTCTAATATAGAAACTATAAATATTTTGTGATATCTTTGTAAAAAGATTAAAATTTATTATGTTTTTATATATACTCTCTATATAATCTTGGCAATATTTAAAGTAAAATAGTTTTATATTATAAAACTTGGGCGAATTATTTTTAGAAAAAACATAAATTGACGAATATTTTTTTTGGAAACAACATGGAAAATTAGCCCACCTACGAATATTAGCCCTTAAAATTTTCCATCTTGACAGGGCCTAAAAAATTCAGTTTTGTGCCCACATCTCGGGGATTTGAGCCACATTTTCAAGCCCAGAGCCGAGGTCACAGCCCAAAACTTCATGAAAACTTCAGGGATGGTAAATAAAAATAGTACAAAGATACAAAAGCAATCAAATCAACAAGAACTCGTATAGACCCCTCTTAGCCATGACATGAATATTGTCAAACATGTCACAAACATTGAATCTACATGTGTAAACAACATATTTAAGCATAGGGGTCTCATACTTATCTAATAATCGCTAAGAAGCATTGCTCCCTTACATCATTAGCTGACAAACAATCAATTTTATCGTTCATTTACAAGTGAAAACATGGATAGAGATATACATCATCACTAATCAAATACATGCTTATAACCCCACAATAACCACATAAATACAATAGATACAACAATATAAGAATCCACATAGAAACCAGTACATTTTCATACAAAATACCAAAGTAATGAGATCTTCTTTATTGAATGTAAAAACAAACCGGAGATGGGACTTCCACATTCCACCTGACCATAGATTGGCTGAGCCAAATCTCTCTTCATCCAATCACCCCCGTGCCATATTCCAAGCATGAATGTGGAAATCAAACCAAAATAACCAACTAGGGAATCCCGAGGCTAAAAGACCCCACCCTCATCAAATATAAATCACGTTTTACCGTGATCTACACCTGATCACTAGTCCAACACAAGAATGGATATCACCGGATTCTCTCCACCTAAACTGTGAGGAATTTTACTGTATCCTAGTCTCTCAAGATCTATCACAACCCATAGTCTAAATCATGGGTCACTAGGCCCTAAATAGAGACATACTCTTTAGGATTTACCATATATCCCAAACCTGAGATTCCTAGGCTTGAATGGAGAGCAAAACACCTCTCATGTTTTACCGTAATCCAAACCCATATTACTAGGCCCTAAACCAAGACAACATATGAACAGGTTCCATAATCATTCGGAGAACCACCTCACTTAGCTTCGAATCCATCCGAAAATACAGCTAAACCAAACATTAGAACTCCAAAACACCATTGTTATCCAAAAATGTAAAGGCTAGTCTAAATACACTGTCCCAGCTGGAAAAACCCATGCGAAGAAAAAAAAGAATCAGATGCAATACCATGCATGCCAGATATAGTAGGGAAAACATACATGTAAATCAATACCTACCAAGAATCCTACTATAGCTATTTGATTCCTTCTCCTCCTTGCTTTCTTCCACCTTCTTCATGCTTTCTTTCCCTTCCTGCTTCAATTCCAAAGTGGTCCAAGAAACTCTAAGTGTCCAAGATTGAGAGAGAGAGAGAATAATGAGAGAGTTCCAAAAATGCAGAGACAAAAGGTAGAAAAATATTGCTAATTGATCCTTAGAAACCTTTTTTATCAATGAGGCCTCTATTTTCTTCATTTTTCATTATTTTCCTTCATTTTCCTCCTCACATGAAACCTGTGACCTTTCATCTCCATTTTCTCCTAATTCCCATTATTTTCATAAATAAATTCCATATAATTCCTCTTGCGTTTCCAAATCCTTTGTCATTTCCGTTGCCAATTTCCTTTAGCCATAATAAACCGAATGAACACCCACTAGGATGTTTTTCCCAACATTCAACTTGGAAAAAGTGTCCCATCAATCGTAATTATTATTTTACCTTTATTAACTTTTATTACATGGAATTTTCACCATGGTTGTTACAATATGAGCATGTTTCTATAAGATTGCATGAAGTAATGATCTTGTTTTAAGACAATTGTAATAACATGTATGCATTAATACAATTGATATGTACTTGAGTGTAAGTAGGTGATAGTTGTACCATCATGTACTACGACTGATGATTGTGAGTTGATTGTTGTTTATGACATGTTTTTAGACCTAGTAAATGTTGGTTCATAATTAATAGATATGTTGTCTTGATATTTGGAACATGTGACTGATATGTGTGTTCAATTACAAGGAAGCGTGACTGGCCCAACAAGATAAGGTAACTGGCTTGTTTTTATGTTTATTTATGCACTGGCAGTTATGTCTCTATTAAAGTATGATGCAGGGAATTCCTTGGGAAAAGAGACTGTCATGAAATCTTCAAGAAGGCTCGGGTTGAGATTAATTTGGAAGTATTGGAAACCATGAGGATTGAATCATGGTGTTTGTTGCTATTATTGTGCTTTTGGTATTTTGTGATTTGTTAGCTTCATTTAGGGTCTTGTTTATGTATGGCTCATAGTTATGCCACTTTGGTTGTGATGTCATACTGTTATTAGTTTTCATGGTTTTATTCTTGGTGTTTCTTCTTCTTGTCCTTGTCTTTTATGTTTTGAGAGTATTGGGAATTGGTTGGGAAAGAGGAAATTTAACGGAGCTCGGGGAGAGCTTTGTGGTACCCAATAGAGATTTAAGCTAGTTGAGATCTCATAGGGATTGTGAATCCTAGACTTAGGATTTAGTTGATGATTTTGTGGATTTAGAGGATTCTTAGGATTTGGTTGAGAAGATTGAGGATTTGTACTAAAATTTGTTACAAAATCCATTTGTATAAATATTTTGAGCATTAATAGGTAAAGAGATTAGACCAACAAGAAAATGATTAAAAAAAAAAATAATTAGAGAAGCCCAGTGTGGCCAAAATGAAGGAAGTGGCCAACCACATGATGAATTAGGACATAAATAGGGGATAGACCAGAATAAATGTTTGCAATTATATGTATGCATAGATTTTTTAAATAAAAAAATAAATTTTTTATTGTGTAATTATATCTATGTTGTGTTGATGGTCTGCCTTTTAAGGCATTGGGCCGAGAATGAGCCAGAACGTAATCTGCATTGGGGTTAGTTCAAAACTGGTGGATCAATAGAAGATCATTAAGATCTTGGATTACTTAGATTTGGATGTGTATATCCAGTTCCATTCCATTGTTGAAGGTGTATATTGACAAGATTGGGAGAGCTAGAAAGTGAGAATAGAATATGTATGCATGGGTTTATGGCTTAAGGTTGGGGCTTAAGGGTTATGTATGTTTGCAATTGCAAGACTCCTTAGCTCTTGAAATTGATCTAATAATTTGTGGTTCTATGGATTCTGAAAATGCCATTCATCCTTCCTTTTGAGGCTATTGTGATATGATTTATAATCCTCTATAGAAGATCTAATCCCAGGACCAATGAAGAAGTTTTGGGGTATAATATGAAGCTCGATCATATCTTAATAAGGTCTTGTTTCTCATTACAATATATGAGGATCTTGCTGATATAGCCTAATTAGACTCCTTTTATGTACGTTAAATTTCTGAGACGTGTGGAAGAAATATGGGCCTGAAGTCGCTTTGAAAGATGCATTAAAAATCAAATTTGAAGTTATCTTGGAATTTTTTATTTTACTCGGCCTAGTATTGATGTAGAGCCTATTTAAATCTAGTTGAAATTCTCATATATGTACATTAAAGCAGTGTGATGGAATGATTATGTAGCACAATGTTAAATTTGTGATTTTTTTTTTTGCAACTAAACGAAAGTAAGCACGACAAAAGCGACACAGACTCAACTCCTCTTTTGTACCCACTATCATTACATTGGCGGATAAAAGCAATGAAATCTGTGATGAGAAAGTGATAGCTCATCATCCATTTTTTCCTATTGAATTTGTCTCCAATTGAAGGCATTTTATCCATGCGATGAATTGATACTTCACCAAAAATCAATCATGTTTTGATCACGGCACTTCTTGAAGGAAGGGTTTATATTTTGGACTATGTAAAGTCCCGCAGACTTGACTCCGTTGATTTTCAAAGTGGAAATTGAGATTTTTTTTCCTTTCTAAAATTGGCATGATAAGGTGGTTGTAGGGCTTCGATCTTGAAAGGAAATCAGCCGAGATTGAAGGGAGATGTGGCAAATAAGGTTGATCGTGTTCATATATTGGACCATATCATCATTTTTGGTATCACAACAGTAAAATCTCTATGGGGAAACTAGAACATTGTTATGCATGTGAAAATAATGCTAGAACAGGTTTAAATCTTTAAGTGTTGTAGAAATTTTTTGATGTGTCTGAGTAGAAGTCCATATTTTTTAGAAGAACCAGTGGGAAATAGATAAGTTGATTTGGTGTAGTCACGTTGTAAGTGAAGTTATTAATTAAATGAAAAAAGGTTCAGGCAACATGTCTCTTCTAGACTCACATGGGAGGAGAGTTGGAAATCAACAGTGAAACCTGTGGAGCGACCAAATATTGAAGAATAACATTCGAGCTACACATAAGCCAAGGCGTAGAATCGGCCAATTTGGCGTGTTCTTTGTGCAAGAAGGTCACCCATTAAAATGTTGAAGAAGGAAGAGACAAGATCTTGAAAAGATATTGCAAATATATATTTGTGATAACTCTGGTTTTAAAATATGTGTCTGCAGGTTACAAGTAGCAGACTGAAGGTTGATAACAAAATAACAACAAAAGGAGTTCTAAGAAGAAGAACCAATTGCGTTCTTGAGGACATAAAAGTAGATTTAAGTTGCGGAAGTAGGAATAGCAAGGGAGTTTCTCAGAAGTGGTTCCAATATAGAGAACCAAAAATATATCAAGAGGTAAAGCGTAGATAGAGAGATTGCGTTGTTGGAAGGCAAGTATAAATGCTTGCTGAAAAGGGGATTGAATGTAGTCCACAAGTGAACAGATGAAGTTCATAGAGGAAGAGAATATTGTTCTGAGGTATAAAATTATTCATGACTGCAACAGTAAAAGTAGAATCAGCAGAAGAGGAAATTGCAGCAACAACATAAGCAACAGATATTGGACAATGAGGTGTGGTATTCTTATTGATGAATTATTGATTACAAGTAACAGTATGAGTATGGTTTAATGATTGTAGCCAGAACAATGAATTTGTTATGATCATGACGAACCTATTCAGCTATAGGTTGGAAGAAAGGAAAAAGGTGACTAAGTGAAAAATATCAAAGAAGCTCTAGGAGGTTCAAGGGAGTGGACCAAGAGAGAATACTCAAGAAGAGATCAAGCTTAGAGAGGAATATTGATAGAGTATTTAGTAGTAGGTGAGAATTGCAGATCACCAAGATGAGCATGGATGAGCTCATGAGAAAAATGGTCATGGAGGATCATAGAGAAGGTTCAGATAAATGTCAGATGAGTAATGAAGAGCATGAGATATGTCTTTTAGTGATGAGAGCACAGTTGGATATACTAATATAATGGCTACAAGAGAAAGAGAGTGAAGACCGAAGACATGGATGGAGAATGAGGAAACGGGTCAAATGGAACCTATTGCAAAAGAAATGGGATGCCAAACTAATAAACAAGTTCAGAGAACTTGAACAAATATATATTTCTTTGTTGGAGAAGGAGAGACTCAAAGGAATTGAGTCACAACAAATAGGATTTGTTGAAACCTAGAAAGTCCATTGTGGAAGATTGGTGCTTGAAGCATCAAATGAGGTCGAAAGGTCTTGTAATTTTAAAACTGATAGTTTGTTTATGTATGCAGGTAAAATACCAAATGAGGAGTTTTTTGCCATAAATGAGAAGAAAGCTATGACAACTAATGACCATAGCCAAGATCTAGAATGAAATTATGATCAAGAAGAAGTTTTGTGAACCTTAAGGAAATTGGGATGCTTTTTCTTCATTCCAAGAAGGTTATTTTTCAGCTCAATTAGAGAAGGAAACAGGCAAAAGATGGTCACATGTATGAACTAGACATGTGTGAACCAGAACAAAGAAGAATATTTAGAGAGAATGGAAAAGATGTTGGAATAAATTTGATGTCTGAAACATCAAATAAGGTGAGAAATCCTTATATTTTAAATTCTAATAAATTTCGTAAAGATTTTGTTACAAGTGTAGGAAAACCATCTACGGCTGATGTGAAGACAAAGGGAGAGGAAGTGACATCGAGACTTTTGAACAAGGACTTCGAAGGCCTTGGAGAGAAATTGGGGATGGTTAGAGATGTTGTAGAGAAAAAGGATCGAAGGGAAATTTCAAATGGCACAAAGATTTCAAACACTCCTAGATGGCGATCTAATCTGCCAAGCTTGAAAGGAATGTTGTGTCATATTGTTGGGAAAGTTTCATAGGTACCTCTGGATTTTTCACTACAAGTATTGTCTCTAAAAGGGACATTGAAGATAAGTGTTAAGCCACCTCCATCTGACCATATATGGTTTGGTTTCACATCAACACCAAGCATTGAGAGGGAATTTGAACCATCAATAGGAGATCATAAGATTAACTTTTCAACAATTGAAGAATTCATAACAAGTTGAATTGGGGCAGCTATTCGTGAAAACTTGGTCCTTCCAAACTATGGAGATATATATATTCCTTGGATGCAAGCAGGAAAAGATGAATCAGTTCCAAATACAGTTGTTCCTGTTCCATGGACACACCAGGAATCTAGTGAATATATGGGATATGATAATTCCATTAAATGTTATTGTGAGTCTATTCAAACTAAGGATGTTGGCCATTTATTATCAGAGGATACTAATTCTTCTGCAGATAATATTCCTAAGGGTGATGCTAATAATTCAAATAATGTTCTGAGTGTGGCATCTCAATTGGAACTGGGTGAAGACACAAGTGTTCTTCAGAACCATGAACAGCCAAAATTTCCTAGAGAAGTATCATCTCAGTGTATTGGTACATGACCCTTAAATTATAGCAAAAATGACAATTCATTAACACCACTCTGAGATAATGATTTACAACATGAAGAGGGGTTATAAGTACAAACTAATGTCTTAGATCATTTTTCGGTGATGATCAGTCCTTTTCATCAACAGATGAGACGCCCGTCAAGAATGAAAAGGTTGAGCTTGATAAGAAATCTCAAGCAGAAAATGGTGATGAAGTATTTGAGAAGCCCGTGAAACAAGATTCTGAGGAGGAGACTGTTTTGAACAAATGGAACACATTGAGCATTCATGATGATCTTATCCTTGATTTCAAGAATCATTTGAGGACTGGAGATTCTCCAAAGCAATTACTATCCTACATAAAATCTTCAAATGGTTCTCCACAGGAAATCATGAATGCCTATTTTGAAGCTCTTTTCGAGGGTGTTGGAAACGTATTTTCTAGTGTGACAGAAACTTTGTTCAAGTACATTTCAATGGAGTATGTGCCAATACAGTATGGCAGTTTGAACAACGAAAATGACACAGAATTCTCTGTATTAGATGGGGAAGTTTTGGATTTGTTCATCAAACCAGAAGTAAAATAGATTGTTGAGATTCCTGCTACAGAGGTTGGATCCACACTGGTTTGGGATATAACAGTTTTGGGCTGGGAAGTAACCTATGGAGAAGAGTTTGTACCTAATGCATAAGTGAGTGATACTATTATCATACAGAAAGTGAAGTAAGTGGCTATTGATTAAGATCCATTTTGAACCTCATTCAAAATTTGGAGACCAGGGGAAACAAAGATGACAAGAAAAAAAATGTTGGGTATGTGTTATATTCTTTCCATGACTAGCCCCATCCAATGTACGTTGTGTCGGGCACAGCAGGGGGGTCACAAGGGGGGAGGCAGCCCCCACTGTTGGGGTCTGGTGCAGCGCCCCAGCAAAATTTTTTTTGGTGTGCGGATCGACTCATAGGCGGACCCACCCATGTTTTGTGCATGATTTTGCACATGGTTTTGGGGTACGATGGTTTTCGGCCCCTGGTATTTTGTAGATCCGGTCAAGGGAACTATGGTTATGTTCTAATCCAGGGTTAATGGATTGGGGCTTATGTATGCTTCGGCATGTATATATATGTGTTTTAACACTAAAAGGAATATAATGAAAAATCAAGCTGGTCGTCCCGATTTGGGATCCAAGGGAAAATATCTGTTTATCTGTTTCATGTTTTATGCTCTCGCTATTGTTTATTTTCTATTATAAGATTCATGTGTAGATCATTTATGTTCAGGGTTAAAGCCTACATTTGGTATCATAGTTTTTTCAAATTCAAGAGGACGCCTTTGCTGTTGAGGGTTTTTTGCTTGGGCTTGAGGTAGACCCTGTTCAGTGGGAGATCTACAAGATCGATTCTTGCGGTGAAAGAAGATGGCGAGCGATGGAAAGATAGAGATCGAGAAATTTAATGGTCATAGTTTTGAGTTGTGGAAGCTCAAGATGGAGGATCTGCTGGTGGATAAAGATCAGTGGATCGCGATAGATCTAGGTAATAAACCAATGGCAATGTTAGATGAAGACTGGAAGAAACTGGATCGGAAGGCTAAGAGAAAAATACGGTTGTGTGTCTCAGATTCAGTATTTTTGAATGTATCTGGGGAAGCTACGGCGAATAATTTGTGGAAAAAACTTGGGACTTTGTACCAATCTAAGTCTCTGGTGAATAAGTTGTTCCTGCGGAAAAAGCTGTATAACCTGAGGATGAAGGATGGAGACTCGGTGACAGAGCATCTGAACGCCTTCAATACTGTGGTAAGTCAGTTTTCATCTGTTGAAATTAAAATCTCAGATGAAGATAAGTGCATCAGTTTTTTGTGTTCTCTACCAGACTCATGGGATAGTCTGGTTATTGCAATAGGTAGCAATACAACTACCTTGAATTTTGATGACATTTTCTTAGCCTTGCTATCGGAGGAAATGAGACGGAGAAATATGGAGGGCCAGAATGGAGATGCCTTATCTGTACGAGGAAGGTCCCAAAACAAAAACAAGAATAATGTTTTGAGTGGGAGATCCAAATCTAGAGGGAGATCTAAATCTCCTGGAAAGTTTGTAAAGGTATGCTAGAAATGCGGAAAGGAAGGGCACTACAAAAACGAGTACAGATCTAAAGCTCCTAAGAAAGGAAAGGGATCTGATGATGCTCCTTCTGCAGAGGAAAAAAACACCTCGGATGAAGGTGGGGATGTGTATTTGGATTCTTCTTCAAATACACATGTAGATCATGAGTCATGGTTGATTGAATCAGGTGCATCCTTTCACTTCACTCCCCATAGGGAGTGGTTCTGTGAGTATGAGAAATATGATGGTGATGTCTTCCTAGGGGATGATAGGAAGGCCAAAATCATCGGACGTGGAAAGGTCAAGCTAAAGCTACAAGGTGGAAGGATTAGAACACTTCCTAGTGTTTTGCATATTCCTGCATTGGCCAGAAATTTGATTTCTGTAAGCAAGATGGATGATGCAGGTGTAAAAACAGTGTTCGAGAAAGATGCCTGCAAGATGGTTCGGGGAGCACTGGTATTAATGCGGGGAGTTCGGACTGGAAATATGTACAAGCTACAAGGTAGCATTGTTATTGATGGGTGTAATAGTTATGTGGTTCCTGAAAATGGAGCGGAAATCCTAGCTGTCTCTGGAGAAAAGACCATGCTATGGCATGAAAGGCTTGGACACATTGGAGAGAAGGGCCTTTGGATACTACACATAAATGGTATGGTAGAAGGTATGTCTAATTGCTCTCTGGATTTCGATTTCTGTGAACATTGTGTATATGGGAAGCCGAATCAAGTGAGTTTTCCTTCTGGTGCTAAGAGGGCGAACAAGATATTAGAACTTGTGCACAGTGATGTGTTTGGACCTGTGTCAGTTCCATCACTGGGAAAGTTTGTGTACTATGTTTCATTCATAGATGACTTCTCAAGGAATACATGGATATATTTCTTGAGGAAGAAATCTGAAGTATTTGACAAATTTAAAGAATTTAAGGCTCTGGTGGAAAACCAGACAGAGAAGAAGATAAAGGCGTTGAGGACAGATAATGGTGGGGAGTTCTGCAAGAAGGAATTTGAAGAGTTCCGTAAGAAGTGTGGTATAGCACGGCAGAAGACTACTCCATACACACCTCAGCAAAATGGAGTTACAGAAAGAATGAATAGAACACTGATGGAAAAGGCAAGAAGCATGCTCAGTGGTACCGGGTTAGGACAAGAATTCTGGGCAGAGGCAGTGGAGACTACATGTTACTTAGTTAACAGATCACCTTCATCAGTGTTGGAGGATAAGACCCCACATGAGGTATGGACTGGTAAGAAACCCTCTATTTCACATCTAAGGGTATTTGGATGTGATGCATATGTACATGTTCCAAAGGAGAAAAGGACCAAGTTGGATAATAAATCTGAAAGGTGTATCTTTATTGGGTATAAGGATGGTTTAAAGGGTTACAAGCTTTGGAACCCAGAAACAAGGAAGGTTGTGTACAGCCGAGATGTGGTGTTTAGAGAGGTGAAAGATGTTGTTAAACATGAAATCATACCAAAGGAACCTGAGAAGATAGAGTTTGAGCTAAAGGAGGATGAATCAGACTCTACAGTAGAAGAAGATTCAAAAGAGGAAGAGCCACAAACTCCAGCTTTGAGAAGATCAGTTCGGGAAAGAAGGCAACCAGAAAGGTATAGTCCATCTGCTTTCTATTCAGGTTTTGCCTTAACTATAACTGATGATGATCCCAGAACTATTGGGGAGGCAGTAGATTTCGAGGATGGAAAAATCTGGAAGGAGGCCATGGTTGATGAAATGGCATCCTTGCACAAAAATGAGGCATGGGATCTGGTGGATTTGTCGACTGGAAGGAAGCCCATTGGAATCAAATGGGTGTTTAAGAAAAAGATGAATGTAGAAGGCAAGGTGGAGAAATACAAAGCTCGGTTGGTAGCAAAAGGTTATTCCCAAGTGCCGAGAATTGATTTTGGTGATATTTTCTCTCCAGTTGCCAAAGTTACTTCTATTAGATTACTTTTATCTGTTGTTGTTGCATTTGATTTTGAGATAGAACAGATGGATGTGAAGACAACATTTCTTCATGGGGATCTAGAAGAGGAGATCTACATGAAGAAACCTGAAGGCTTTATGGTGAAGGGTAAGAAAGAACTGGTATGTAGGTTGAAGAAGTCTCTGTATGGGTTAAAACAGTCACCAAGGATGTGGTATCAGAAATTTGATACCTATATACGGGGACTTGGCTTCACCAGATGCAAGGAGGATCACTGTGTTTATTTTAAATTAATTGGTGACCATGTTATTTACTTTTTCTTGTATGTGGATGATATGTTGTTGATTGGAAATGACAAAGAAATTATCCAAGATTTGAAGACCCAACTGTTCTCCAAATTCGACATGAAGGATCTTAGTGCTGCAAACTATATTTTGGGCATGGAAATTAAGAGAGATCGGGAAAAGAGGAAGCTCTGGTTAAACCAAACGAAATATGTCGAGACTATATTGCAGAGGTTCAATATGCAGGATAGTAAACCGGTGAATGTTCCTATTCCTGTAGGTGTAAAGCTGTCTATTGAACAGTGTCCCAAGACACAATAAGAAGAGGAGGATATGTCCCGTGTTCCATATGCAAGTGCAGTGGGTAGTCTGATGTATGCAATGGTATGTACTAGACCATACATTGGACATGCAGTGGGAGTATTGAGCAGATTTATGTTAAACCCAGGGAAGGAGCATTGGACAACAATGAAGCGGGTTTTCAGATATTTACGTGGCACTAGTGATTATGGCTTGTGCTACCAGGGAAGAGCAGGATTGGAAAGAATGTTGGACATTCATGGTTTTTTTGATGTAGATTGGGCTGGAGATCTGGACCAAAGAAGATCTACAAGTGGGTATGTGTTTAATCTATTTGGAGGCGCAGTCAGTTGGATGAGTAAAAGACAATCTGTAGTGGCTCTTTCAACTACAGAGGCAGAATACATAGCGGCCACTCATGCAAGCAAGGAAGCAGTTTGGTTGCAGATATTGTGTTCAAGTATGGGGTTGGTACAGCAAGCTATAAGGATAGATTGTGATAGCCAAAGTGCAATTTTCTTGGCTAAGAACCCTGCTTATCATTCAAAGACAAAGCACATTGATGTTCAATATCACTTTGTTAGAGATATGGTTGAGGCTAAAAGGGTGTTGCTGGTAAAGGTGGACACTTTGAAGAATGTTGCAGATGCATTGACGAAGTCTATGAGCACTCAGAAGTTCTCTTGGTGTAGAGAAACAATGGGTGTTGAAGAATTGGCCCAATGACTAAGCTCTCCTGTGGCCCCCTGTGGAAATAAAATAACAAGTGGGAGAATGTTGGGTATGTGTTATATTCTTTCCACAACTAGCCCCATGCGCTGTACGTTGCGCCGGGCGTAACAGGGGGGTCATAAGGGGGGGGGGGGGTAGCCCCCACTGTTGGGGTCCGAGGCAGCGCCCCGACGAAAATTGTTTTGGTGTGCGGACCCACTCATAGGCGAACCCACCCATGTTTTGTGCATGAGTTTGCACATGGTTTTGGGGTACGATGGTTTTCGACCCCTGGTATTTTGTAGATCCGGTCAAGGGAACTACGGTTATGTTATAATCCAGGGTTAATGGATTGGAGTTTATGTATGATTCGGCATGTATATATATGTGTTGTAACACTAAAAGGAATATAATGAAAAATCAAGCTGGTCGTCCCGATTTGGGATCCAAGGGAAAATATCTGTTTATCTGTTTCATGTTTTATGCTCTCGCTATTGTTTATTTTCTGTTATAATATTCGTGTGTAGATAATTTATGTTCAGGGTTAAAACCTACAAAAAAACACAACAAAATGAAGAAGAAAGGCTAAAGGACCGACATCAAAATAGAGTTTGGAATCCTGGAGGTAGCAAGTCATTGATACTTGTAGCTGTCACATTACTACAGAAAATTAACATACCTCATAGACAAGAGTCTATGAATTTTGTTCTACATCGAGAATCTGATGTAGGAGCATCCTGCTCAAAAAATAATTGTATATATGATAGACCTAGGGGTTCTTATGTTGCCTAGGAAGTTGGTTTCCTAAGGCTTGATTAATTGTATCTTCCTAGTTCTTGGGTGGATTTATGTGAGAGACATAGGATAGGTTTAATTCATATATTTGATTGTAAATGTTCTCAAATGTAGGAGAACATGAGATATTTAGGCTAGTTGAGATCTCATAGGGATTTTGAATCCTAGACTTAGGATTTAGTTGATGATTTTGTGGATTTAGATTATTCTTAGGATTTGGTTGAGAAGATTGGGGATTTGAAGTAAAATTGGTTACAAAATCCATTTGTATAAATATTGTGAGCATTAAGAGGTAAAGAGTTTAGACCAATGAGAGAAAGTTAAAAATAAAATTAAAAAAATAGAGAAGCCTAGTGTGGCCAGAATGAAGGAAGTGGGCAACCACATGATGAAACAGGCCATAGATAAGGGATATACCAGAATGAATTTTTCTAATTATATGTATGCATATATTTTGTAAATAAAAAAATAAAGTTTTTATTGTGTAATTATATATGTGTTGTGTTGATGGTCTGCCTTTTGATGCATTGTGCCTGGAATGAGCCAGAACGTAATCTGCGTTGGGGTTAGTTGAACACTGGTGTATCAATAGAAGATCATGTAGCTCTTGGATTCCTTAGATTTGGATGTGCCAATATCTAGTTGCATTCCATTTTTGAAGGCATATATTAACAATATTGGGAGAACTAGAAAGCAAGAATAGAATGTGTATGCATGGGTTTACTGCTTAAGGTTGGGGCTTAAGGGTTATATATGTTTTCAATTACAGGACTCCTTAGCAATTGAAATTGATCTAACAATTTGTGGTTCTATGGATTCTGAAAAGGCCATTTAGCCTTCCTTTTGAAGCTATTGTGATATGATTTTTAATCCTCTATAGAAATTTTATAAATATTGTTATGTATTACTGGACTCTCCTGATCTAACAATTATAACCATTTTTAAATACAGAATCCTTCTACTTAAATCTTTGCGGAATTTTAATCGCTTAATTCTTTGCGGAAATTTAATCGCCAACTGCAAACACATGAAGAAAAATCAATTGCACATAACACAGAAGTTTTTACCAGGAAAGCATAAAGCTAAAAACCCCAACTATAATATATTATGTATATCATGTGTATAGACCAATCTAGTGTTCTATATTAGGCTCAATTTATTGTCAACCAAGGTAGGTAATCTTAGAGGCACGTATCTAATTTTTATAGACCTAAAAGGATCTGTTTTCCTAAGTAAATGTTTATTGTGGTAGGCTCCAACACTCTTTTACAAGAGATTAGTATGTGGTTCCTCACACACTTTAAAAACTTATGTAATTAAATATGATCTATTGTACTAAAAACAGAGTGCTACTAATTGTCTGAGTTTTCAATCCTTTTACAAGGTTATAGTTCACAAAAACTCTTTCAAAGTAACACACTAAAGAATACTAAAAATTGAATTCATTAAAACAGAGATCACAGAAATAATTTGGAATTCAATACTCAATTAAACCTCTTACAAGGACTGTTCATTAATTTTGTAATCGAATTCTTTCAATTATAACTATGAATCATGAAATAAAAATGATGAATGAAATCACAAGCACTCCTAATCAAAATCGATGAACTCAAAAGCATGAAAATGAAATAAAATACTAATCAGATTTGAATACTAAATCTAATAGAAATGTAAAGAAAAGTGTACCGACTTCACATGGTGGCCCTTCCACTCTTTGAAGGCACACTTGGGAAACTTCAAATGATGAGAACGCTAACTTAAAACACCATAAATGATGAAATTTTGTCTCTGATTAAAATATGGGAATGAGTTACATTAAAACAGAGTTCTGAAGCACGTACACAGTCTCAAGTCTTCTCTTACATTCCATGATATCACTAACATCATTAGCCTATTACATGCTTCCATTCACTTATTTATAAAAAATTACAATCAAAAGAGGCTATTTTCGTTCCTTCTAATCCTAACTGATCTCCAAAACAGATCGAATTATTTTGGAATTCCTAATCATAGGCAAAATATCAAGCTCATTCATTATGACTTAGATTTTTCTGCTAGATTACCTGGGTTTGACGAGCATTGACTGGCTATTTAGGAACTTCAATTCTGATGCTGGATAGATTTTTCATCATCTGTGTACGTTTTAGATCACGTCCTTGTCCTTCGTTTTGATCTACCTGCTATGCCACATGTCAGAACATAAACCATTTACAGGAAGTTATCACATCCTGTAATTTTCTTGAAAATTTTCAATTTTTAACACAAAAATTCCATAAATTAAATTTAATGTAAAAATAAAAATTATAATGCTATATTAATCAATTTCGATAAACTATAAGGGATTTATGGAAGAAAATGGTGAATAAATGATGGGATTTTAGGAGAATAAGATAGCCATAAAATAATACCAACATTTCCCCCAAACTCAATGATTGAGCATGTCCTCATGCTAACTTGATGTGCTCCCTTTATGTTCTACTTCTGCTGCTTGTAGCAATACATCTACATTTTTATGGGCTTGAAACTAATGCTTCATGTTCCTGTATTTTTCTTTGAGAGCCTTTTTCTGCGTGTACCATTTTTTTGCCCATTTGCATATTTCAATTTGATCAGTTTTGAGCTCTTTGACTTTCCTTTTCAATTTATCATTTTTCTGTTGAATATTCTTGCTCTAGGCTCTTAACATTTCCTTTTCTTTATTTATGACTTATTTTAACATATTTTCTTCCATAAGTTCCTCTTTTAACTCTTCGATTTGTTTCTTTAGCTTTCTCTGTTTCTTGTTTGTAGGTACTGGCTCTTGTCTTTCTCCCTTGTTACATTCAGTTTCCATTTCTGCATCTTGTTCTAGCTGTGAATTAGCACTACTTTCAATTTCCATTGGTGTATTTATATCTTTCTCTGGTTGATCATCTTGTATTTTTTTTCTTTTTATCCTCCTTGATCTTATTGTGTAAGTAGTGAAAATTTTGTCTTTTGCAATTTTCTTGGCATCTTCTTACCTCATTCTCCTTGTTTTCACACTACTACTGGGCTGAGCAAGAGTGCTTGAATTAAATTCAGGGGTTTCCTCATCAAAATCAACCATAAACTCTGTGCTTCCTTGTTTCTCCTGTTCATCTTCTTTGGTTTTGATTTGATTGGAAATTAAAAATCCTTCCCATGTTATTCCTCTCTTTTGCAATTCAAATTCAATTAAAATTTTGATCAAACCAAAATGATACAAGCTTCTATCTTCATTACCCTTTTGTTTCTGGATGGTCTTTGAAATTTTAGTCAAACTCTATAAAAGAAAGTAAGACAAACTGATAGTGCATTGACCCTTTAAGTGCAACAAGATTTTTATGTGATAGAGGTATACTATGTTGTAATGCCCTTCACATGTGACAAATTTTTGAATAATGTATACCATTTCATCCCATGGGTGGATTAACCAACTTCTAGGAACACCCTTTTTCCAATTGACAGAAGAAACTCTTGACCTAGACATAAACTGAGTCCATGATTTTTCTCTAAACTGCTTGGTTTTGAAATATTTTTCCCCTTCTGGACTAATGTCTAATGACTGAGCTATTATATCCTCTGAGATTCTAAAAGAGAAATTTCCTATCAAATCTTTTTCTCCATTAAATGAAAATGCAAACTGTTTTGTAACTTCTTCATTGTTTCCATTGAATTTCTGTAGAAAAGATAACCATTATTTTTCCCTCAAAATTTTAACACAGTCTTCATGGTATTTTGAGCTATCAAATTTCTCAGGCTCTTCTCTATTTGTCATTTTTAGAAAAATATATGTTTTAACCCTTTTTTATTATACTCTGTGAAACAAAAATTTAACCAGGGTTTTTCAACATGTTACCTTTCTTGTTGCATTCCACTGAGCTGACCTTAAGTTTCTGAACTGCCTTCTTCAAATGTTTGAGCTGGTCATAAATTTCTAATCTTAATTCAATTTCCGAGCGGAAGTCACAATTCTGGATAACCCCTGACTCCTATACTTTGTCTCTTTTTCAACTCCTATTATCTCCGCCTTTTGATTTTAAAACTCAAAGCCTGAATGTTAGCCAACTTTTATGAAATCAGAGTTTCATAAAATTAAAACTCAGTGCCCAACCTTGATTTTCCTTGTTATCATGAGATGAGATTGTTATGATGATGGCACAGAGAATATGGTTTTATCATGAAAGACCGTAGTCTTATTTACAGAGCCTAAAGACATGTCACAGAGATTTCAAATCATAAATACAGAGAAATGATAGTGGTTTGCAGAAAACACAATCATAGTAACAGAGTATACAAGACGTGCTGATAGAGAAATGAAATCATTGGCGAATACACTCATAAGCAGATATGACTATATATATGCACCCTGACCTTTCAATTAAATCCATATATGCACTCTGACCTTTCAATTAAATCCATATATGCGCTCTGGCCTAAGGTTAAACCATGCATCAAACGTTCTCCAATTATAAACCTTGGCGTTATATTAAGAATTGGTCCCACCAATTCATGCACTTCTTCAATCGACGGCCCCCAGCTCGTCGCGTTGCAAACCCTGATTGGACGATCACCAATGAATATTGCGTTGTTAAAGTTTCCTAGCATTAACGCTCCAAACTTACGCGAAATTAGTGGTATTAGAATACCACTACCTCCTTACGTGTCAACAGCAAACACATATTGCGTTCTTTTGATAAAACTTAAATACAACTTTTCAACTACGCGATACTAAACGTTTTCTACTTCAAATTTGCTTTTACTTTATTGCTCAAGATTCCACTTCTTATTCTCATGGTTCCCGCACCATTCCACTTCTGCACCACTCTGCTTCTGATTAACTCAGAGCCTGAATGTTAGCCAACTTTTATGAACTCATATTTTCATAAAATGAAAATTCAGCGCCCAACCTTGATTTTTCCTGTTATCATGAGATGAGATTGTTATGATGATGGCACAGAGAATAGGGTTTTATCATGAAATACCATAGTCTTATTTACAGAGCCTGAAGACGTGTCACAGAGAGTTCAAATCATAAATACAGAGGAATGATAGTGGTTTGCAGAAAACACAATCATAGTAACAGAGTATACAAGACGTGTTGACAGAGAAATGAAATCATTAGCGGATACACTCATAAGTAGATATGCCTATATATATGCGCCCTGAACTTTCAATTAAATCCATATATGCACTCTGACCTTTCAATTAAATCCATATATGCGCTCTGGCCTAAGGTTAAACCATGCATCAAAAGTTCTCCAGTTATAAACCTTGGCGTTATATTAAGAATGGGTCCCACCAATTCATGCACTTCTTCAATCGACGACCCCCAACTCGTCGCGTTAATGCTCCAAACTTACACGAAATTAGTGTTATTAGAATACCACTACCTCCTTATGTGTCAACAGCAAACACATATCGCATTCTTTTGATAAAACTTAAATATAACTTTTCAACTACGCGATACTGCCCATTTTCTACTTCAAACCCGCTTTTACTTTATTGCTCAAGATTCCGCTTCTTATTCTCATGGTTCCCGCACTATTCCACTTCCGCACCACTCTGCTTCTAATTTCGCTTCTCCTTTCACAATCAATTAAGGATAGGTGTTTTTTTCAGATGTCTTCCCTTTGACAGATTTTCTCATTGGCTCGTTGGTACTTTGTTGGCAAAGGTTAAATGATGAGTCTGTGAAAAAGGTTTTAAGGAATATGGCTCGAAATAGGTTAAAATGAATGATATGGGTAGGAATAGTAGGAATAGGAATGGATGTTATGAAAATAGAAATGTTTGTATAAAAATAGGCAGAGTGGTAATATATATGAGCTTATAGACAGAGGAATATGGTTATGAGGGTTATAAAAAGGCTTATGAAATTTATAATAAGCAATCATAATTATTTATTTAACACTAAAATAATCTAGGAATTTAAATGCTAAAAACAAAAATCTTTCAATACATTACACTTGTTGGCTGATAAAATCCTGATTTTTCTTTTTGCAGGTGTAACTGATTTGCTTGTACAGGTGTGACTGATCTGCAGGTGTAATAGGTTTTCTTGTACAGGTGTGACTGATCTGATTGTCTTTGTAATTGATCCTTGTCTTTTAAAACAGGTCCCTTTGAAATTGAGTATAACAAGTCCCTTAAAATCTGAAGAATCATGTTTGTGAAGCTTGTATTCATCTTTGGTGTTGATGCAACCTTGTTTAGAATTCTGATAGGCAACCTTTGAAAATTGTTGAAGTAGCCTTATGTACCTTTGATGCAGTATTTGAACAGGTCCCTCTGTTGTTTGTAGTATTGTCATAGCCTTTGAACAGGTCCCTCTGTATAATCATGTTGAAACAGGTCCCACTGCATATTTTTTTGCTTGAACGGGTCCCTTTACTGATTAGAAAAAAACAACTCTTATTGAAATATTGAATTACTGAAACAAATTCCTTGAAAAATTGAGAATGAGGAGATGAGATAGGGAAAAACCACTATTTCTTCTCCCCCACTAATTCTTTGACTTGTCCTCAAGTCATTATTGAATTTGTGAAAACAGGAAACAAGTAGAACAATGAATTCTTACCAGCCAAATGATTGGTTTTCCAGTAAGAATTCAGGTTTAGAGTGTGCTAGAGTCTAGTTTTCACATCTAAACCATTATTTTTTTAAAAAAAAAATTTTTTTTATGTTTTATTATATTTTTTTATTTTTTTTTATTTTTTAAGAAATTGAAATGACTAAGGTAGAGATATCAAAACTGAAGGCTGTGATATCTCAACCTCCTTTTGCTAAGATACAGTTTGAATAAAATCTTCTTTGCTGATGGGCTTATGATAGAGTTTCAACCTATGTCCATTGACAATAAAGGTGTTTCCTTCTCCATCAATTGTAGTAAGTTTGACTGATCCATTTTCATATACTTGAACTATTTCATATGGGCCCATCCAATGTGTTGTGAACTTGGCTTTATGATCTCTGAATTTGGAGTCAAAGAGTAAAGCCCAGTCTCCTTCTTTAAACTCTTTCTTATTTATGTGTGAATCATGCCACTGCTTCCTTTGTTTCTACATTAGGATTGTTATCTCCTCTGCTTGCTGCCTCATTTCATCTAACTGGTTCAACTGCATTAATTCTCTATTTTTGTGCTTCATTGAGATCAATCCCTAAATCTGCAGCCATTTTATAAGTATGTATCTGAAATTCAATAGGAATCATTACCTCTTTTCCATACACCAGCTGATATGGTGTAAATCTTGTAGTGTCTTTCCACGTGATTCTTTAAGCCCAGAGAGCATCCTTGAGCTTTTCCTCCCAGTTATTTCTGTTCATTGCCACTGTTTTAGTGATAATTCCTTCCAAATTTTTATTTGTAGATTCCACTTGGCCATTGGCCTGTGGATGGTAAGGTGTACTTTTCCTGTGCTTGATTATATATTTTTTTGTGATGTCTTGAACCAGCCTTGAAGTAAACTGAGTACCTTGGTCTGTTACTATCTCTCTAGGCACTCTATACCTTACAAAAAAAATTTCAAAAAGGAAATTTACCACTATTTTTTCAATTTCCCGGACAAGTGCTTTTGCTTCAGCCCATTTAGTCACGTAGTCAGTACATACTAAGATGTACTTTTTTCCCTTTGAAGGTGGATTGATAGGTCCTACAAAATATAGAGCCCATTTTTCAAATGGCTCTAAATGTACTCGAGGCTGAAGTGGCATTTCATCTGAAGCAATTGGTCTACCCATTCTTTGGCAACTGTCACAACTTCTCACATACTTCTTGGAATCCTTAAAAATTGATGGCCAATAATAGCCAAGACTGAGGATCTTGAATGTTGTCCTTTTAGCTGCAAAATTCACACCACAAGGTTCATCATGGCAAGATTTTAAAATATCAATTATTTCATAATTTCTTACACATCTTCTAATAATCATGTCATAACAAGTGTAAAATAAATCTCCATTAACCCATGAATATCTGGCACTTTGCTTGATGAGTCTTTTCTTCTCCTTTGTAGTAAAATATGGAGGTGTCTTTCCTGTGGACAGATAATTAGCTAAATCAACATACCATGGATCCACTTTTGATATTGCAAATAAAAATTTTCATTGAGAAAAGAATCGTCAACTGGAACAACCTCACCTGGATTCTGGAGTCTAGAAATAAAATGTGCCACCTGGTTCTCTTTACCTGGTCTATCTAACACTGTAATATTAAATTCCTGTAGCAATAAAAACCATTTGGTAACTCTACCATTAGTTATTGGTTTTTTCATTAAATACTTAATGGTAGAGTGATCAGCATGGACAAAAACCTCATAACCACTTATATAGTGTCAGAATTTATTCACAGCGCGTATGATTGCAAGCATTTCTTTTTCAGTAACTGTGTAGTTTAGTTCTGCAGGTGTCAGATTTTTACTAATAAAATAGATGGCATAATTCAAAGACTCTTATTTTTGGCCTAATGAGGCACCTACTTCAGTATCAAATTCATCTATAAAGATGTAAAAGGGTAGGGTCCAATTAGTTCCTTTTAAAACGAGTGTGATTGATAATTTTTCTTTGAGTGTTTCAAAAGCTTTTTGACAATTTTCATTCCAGTTGAAAGGTGCATATTTTGCAAGAATATTAAACAGAGGTAGAGCTATCTTACTAAAATGTTCAATAAACCTTCTATAATAGCTTGCATACCCAAGAAAGTTTCTTACCTCTTTTTGAGTCTTCAGAAATGGCAAATTGACAATGATTTGGATTTTTGATGGATCTACTTTAATGCCTTCTGAAGAAATATAATGACCCAATAATACCCCTTCATTTAGCATCATAAACCAATTTTCATTACTAAAGGATAAATTGGCTTCAATACATCTCTTCAAAAATTTCTCAAGATTTTCTAATGAATGCTCAAATGAATTACCATACACTGAAAAATCATCCATATAAACTTCAACACACTCATGAACTAAATCAACAAAAATAGCTAATACAGCTCTCTGAAATGTAGCTGGAGCATTACAGAGTCCAAATGGTAAAAAAATATAGGCATAAGTGCCCCAGGGACAAGTAAAAGTGGTTTTGTCCTGGTCCTCTAAGGCTATCCTGATCTGGTTATAACCACTGAAACCATCAAGAAAAGAAAATGATGATTTTCCAGCTAATGTATCCAAAACTTGGTCAATCAACACAAATCCTCCACTTACCATTTTTCTTGGGCACTAATGCCAATGGAGATACCCACTGAATGTTAGAGATGGGATAAATAAAATTGACTTTCAGTAGTTTTTGTAATTCATCTCTAACAATATCCCGAAGGATGGGATTCATTATTCTTTGTGGTTGCCTCACTGGTCTTATATTACTATCTGTGTAAATATGGTGAGTGCATTTTTCTAGGTGGATTCCCTGCATATCGGTGTAGTCCCAAGAAAATGCCTTTTGATATTTTTTCAATAATTGAATCAATTTTTCTTCCTAAGATAAGTCTAGGTGTGTGCCAATATTCAATGTTTTTCCTAGACTAATCTCTATGGTCTTACTGTATGTGTTTGTGATAGATTGAATGGGAAAAATGTTTTCAAATAATGTTTGCAAAGAATGAATGGTACATGTTTCTTCAAAAATTTGTGCTAAAAGTTGATCTGCAACATTGTATTGTTCATTTCTTAATTCTTCAGAAATATCAGGTTGAGAAAGGAACAATTCTACAAAATCATCATTATTATGTTCTTGAAAATCATAGATTTGATTGATGCTAAAAACATACTGGACTTCTTCTTTATCATTGTATTTGTCATCAAGCCATAAGTTGTTTGCTACTGCTAGTGATTGTGTTGATGGGTACAGAGTGAGTTTTTTTCTTTCAGTTCCTCGTGAAATAATCATATTACCTGATCTACACCCTATGAATGCATCAAAAATTGCTAACCATGGTCTACCAAGGATGATAGGGTGTCCTCCTAAATTAGATTTTGGCTGAAGGACTGAAAAGTCAACTGGATACTCCCAAGAGTCCAGTGAAACAATTATGTCCTCCAAAATCCCTTCAGGAATCACTTTAGACCTATCAACTAGTTCTAGGACAATTGGTGTGTATTGCAAGTTTGTGAGTTGCATTGTTTTCATTGTTTCAAGGGTCATCACATTTATTGCAGCCCCAAGGTCAATCAAAGTGTTTGGAATAGGTATGTTGTTAATGATTGTAGTGACTCTGGGAATATCAGGATCAACATACTTTTCCATTGAAATGGTGTTTTTCATAAGGCCAGCTAGATGTCCAATAACATGAATAGTTTGTGGGTCAAATATTTTCTTTGTAGGCTTCTTGAGGCATAGTTCTTTGATTGGTTTAGTATATATTGGAATGTATTTTATGGCTTGAAGTAGTGGAATTTTTATATAGAAATTCTTTAGCTCATCTAAAACATCAAACTGAGGTAAAGAAATGGGGAGTTTTTCTTGGATCAATCTATCCAGAAAAGGTGGTGGATGCATTGGTTGCATTTGTTTATTTTGAATGTCATCATTTTGTTTCTTTTGAATTGGAGTTTCATATTCATTCTCTTTGTTTTCTTTTTGTTTGTCAACTACTGGAGGTTCTTTTTGAAGTATCCTACCAGACCTAAGCTCGATATTTTGTAAAGGTAGAGTGGGGTAAGATGTTCCCTCATCTACACTATAAGCTGGTCTATCTGCTCTATTATTCGGATTAGGTACAGGTTGAGCAGGTATCTAAGTAGGTCTAGGAGGCTGGTTAGATGGAATTTGTAATTGAGATGGATTTATTGGTGGAGGAGCAGGTAATGTTTGTTGAGTGTTTTGAGGTTGATGGACAACTTGCTGCTGAGGATATTGTTGATATGTTTAAGGATACTACTAATATGGCTGAGGATATTGTTGGTATGGTTGAGGATATGGTTGGTATGGCTGAGGGTATTTCTAAAATGGTCTCCATTGTTGCTGTGGGTAAGTTTGGTGTTGCCAAGGCATGGGAACATTCCAAGAATTTTGAACAAACATCTGATCTTGTGCAGGAAATTGCAAATTCTGGTTTGGAAACATACCTAGAGGTGGAGGTCTTGGTTGCCATGGTCTCTTAGCACCCATGAAATACAAATTCTCCATATCTGCGTTGGCTTCCAAATTACAATTCTGCAAAATCTTGATTTTAGAACAATGAAATATATCATGATTTTAAGTGCAAAAGGCACAAACTTGAACATTTTGAACATTTTCTAAAGGGCAGTCTTTCAAAGCATGTTTCTTCCGGCACTTTGGACAAAAGACAACCATTAATTGATCTTCTTCTTCCTGTCTTTTCTTTGATTTCAAAGCGTCAATTTGGTTTCCTAAGGTACTTAATAGATCTGTTTTGAATTCTTCTAATAAGTTTCCTATTTCAGCCCTTCTGACACTAGCTGAAGCAAATTTAGTGGCTTTGGATGATATGGTTCTTTTTCCGTTCCTAGCTTTTCTCCTAGAATACTTTTCACATAAATCAATAATCTCATCAAAAGGTAAGGTAGAAATATCACCTTTGCCCATCAAATTAAGATCATATAAGTATTCTTCTCGGATGTCCTTCAAAAATATTGTTTGGATCAGATCAAGACACATGGTTCTATGTTTTGATTTTTGTAGATTGTAAACAAATCGTTCCAAATATTCCTCTAAGATCTCATCCTCTTGTTGATTCATTCTAAAGATATCATCTTTAGAATCTCTTAATCTACAATAAGGTTGGTATTTCTTTAAGAATATTTTTCTCATGCCATCCCAATTAGTTATTGCATGTTCACCAAGTCCCATAAACCACTTAAGTGTTGATGCTAATAGTGTTTCTGGAAAGAGTCTAAGCCTATGGGCATCATCTGTGTAACCATATATTCGACATACTATGTCAAATTCAAAAAATAATGAACCTGCGTCTTCTGAATCCATGCCACAAAATTTTGGTAGAACAGATGGAGGTATGTTTTTAATTTTTATTTCCTTATCATTTTTTTCTCCTAGTTCTTGAATAGGAAATTTAAAGGTTGACTCTTCCTCTTCTCTTGGTGGATTTCAATCTGGATCTTGCCTTTGTTTCTGTTCAGCTTCTCTTTGTCTTCTTTCCTCTTGATGTCTCTCATATTCTCTAAGTTGTTCAGGAGTGGGTCCTCTTGTTGATCCTCCTCCTTCCTCAGTCATTTTGATAGGTTCTTCTATTGATTTAATGCCTTGTTCAGTGTCACTTGTTTCAAAGAAAATTTGTTCTGGTGATTTTTCTCCTTCTTGATATTTTTCAAAATCAGTAGGTTCAAGGAGAGGTTGTTGGGTTGTTTTGCTACTCTCTCTTGTTATAGAGGATTCAGGGAGATGTTTCTTCTTTGCTTTGTATGCCAATAAAATTTGTCTTTCAATCAGTGTGAGTCTCTGCCCTAATTTTTGTTTGTCTTCTAATTCTTGTACCATGACTTTCCCGGCTGGAGTTGTGTGTTCAACCCTCTCTAAAGGGTCTGCTCCTAGTGGTGGATTAGTTCTTGGATGGGGGGTTCTTATGAATCTACCTTTATCATCTCTAGGTCTAGACATAAGTAACCATGAATTCTAAAATGTTGAATTAAAACTAAATCTGTATTTTTGTTTTTTTTTTTTATTGTTTTTTTTTTAAATCCTCTAGTTGCGCCTCCCCAACAATGACACCAAAATGTATAGACCAATCTAGTGTTCTAGATTAGGCTCAATTTATTGTCAACCAAGGTAGGTAATCTTAGAGGCACGTGTCTAATGTTTATAGACCTAAAAGTATCTGTTTGCCTAAGTAAATGTTTATTGTGGTAGGCTCCAACACTCTTTTACAAGAGATTAGTATGTGGTTCCTCACACACTTTAAACACTTATGTAATTAAATCTGATCTATTGTTCTAAAAACATAGTGCTACTAATTGTCTGAGTTTTCAATCCTTTTACAAGGTTATAGTTCACAAAAACTCTTTCAAAGTAACACACTAAAGCATACTAAAAATTGAATTCATTAAACCAGAGATCACAGAAATAATTTGGAATTCAATACTCAATTAAACCTCTTACAAGGACTGTTCATTAATTTTGTAATCGAATTCTTTCAATTATAACTATGAATCATGAAATAAAAATGATGAATGAAATCACAAGAACTCCTAATCAAAATCGATGAACTCAAAAGCATGAAAATGAAATAAAATACTAATCAGATCTGAATACTAAATCTAATAGAAATGTAAAGAAAAGTGTACCGACTTCACATGGGGGGCCTTCCACGCTTTGAAGGCACACTTGGAAAACTTAAAATGATGAGAACGCTAACTTAAAACACCATAAATGATGAAATTATGTCTCTAATTAAATCTGGGAATGAGTTATATTAAAACAGAGTTCTGAAGCACGTACACAGTCTCAAGTATTCTCTTACATTCCATGATATCACTAACATCATTAGCCTATTACATGCTTTCATTCACTTATTTATCAAAAATTACAATCAAAAGAGGCTATTTTTGTTCCTTCTAATCCTAAATGATATCCAAAACAGATCAAATTAGTTTGGAATTCCTAATCATAGGCAAAATATCAAGCTCATTCATTATGACTCATATTTTTCTGCTAGATTAGCTGGATTTGACCAGCGTTGACCGTCTATTTAGGAACTTCAATTCTGATGTTGGATAGATTTTTCGTCATCTATGTATGTTCCAGATCATGTCCTTGTCCTTCGTTTTAATCTACCTACTATGCCACGTGTCAGAACATAAACCATTTACTGGAAGTTATCGCATCCTGTAATTTTCTTAAAAATTTTCAATTTTTAACACAAAAATTCCATAAAAAAAAATTAATGTAAAAATAACAATTATAATGCTATATTAATCATTTTCGATATTCTATAAGGGATTTATGGAAGAAAATAATGAATAAATGATGGGATTTTAGGAGAAAAAGATAGCCATAAAATAATACCAACATCATGGATGATGAAACAATCTCATACAAAACTCTACTCCAAGAGCTCTCAGTACAATATACAATTGTCTCACACTGTCATACAAAAATTGGATCACACATGCACCAATTTACTGCCTCCTGACAACCTGCCTCCACTGCGCAATCCCTGTTGATGAAGATCCCTGAATGAATTCAATCTTGCCTTGCCTTCATTGCGCAATCCTCATTGGCATCTCCAATGTGTGTGTAGATGCATTGAATGCACCACTATAGTAACAACTGATAGTCAACCAGACCCTTTCACCTATCTCTCAACTGGGTCTCCACTGGATCTAACATGCATGTAGTTAACAATAGTATTTCTTCAGTTGCATGTGAGACCACTGCTTGTGAATTAATTAAATAATTAATTCACTGATCTCTCACTACTGTATCTTTAGTTACAACTAGTTACAACTAGCACAATTGTGTTTAACTCACTTAACTGAGTTAAACTAAATAACAACTCACATAACTACATATCCAAATCTGTTACAACTTTGTATCACTCAGTTACAACAAATTCCACTACATGGTCCACCAACCAACCACTTCAACTCGAAATCCACTTAGCTAACTGATTTTCCACTTCAGTTAACTAGTTCCAAGTGCTCATTGAAAATAGATAATTATTTATTGTCTAATTTTTGTTAAGTGCTTAACACAAATCGACATGCATTCTAATTTTAGACATGCATTCCACAAAAAAACTTCGCACATAAATTCCAAAATTAGATGCCCATCCATCCATATAATTTTCTCAACCATCTATAAATAGATTACTGTTAAAAATAGACTTTGATCCAAATTCTAAAAATAGACATATCACCCAAAAATAGCCCGCGGGCTCCACCTAGTGTAGGTGCTTAATTTTCACTAGGATCATCATCTTGTTGAATCTCAACACTCCCTCTCAACAAGAAAGGAATTATCCTTCACCTCGATCCTGTCTCTATAGTATTTGAATTTTCTCCTGCTGAGCACCTTTGTTAGAATATATGCATCCTGATCTTCCATGGGAATGTACTGAAGCAACATGATCTTCTGTTGCACAAAATTTCTGATATGATGATACCAGATATCTATATGATTAGATCTATCATGAAACACATGATTAATCGAGAGTTTAATGCAACTCTGATTATCACAATGAATCACTGTATGATCTAAATGAGAACCGAACAAACCCAGCAGGATCTTCCTCATCTAGATAGCCTCACATGCAGCTTGACTTGATGCCATGTATTCTGCTACCACTGAAATGAGTGCCACAGATCTCTGTTTCCTATTGTACCAAGAAAAAACTGTAGATTCGATACTGAAAACCCCTCCTGATGTTCTCTTTCTATCCGTTGGGCTGGCTTCCCAATATACATTCGTGAAGCCATGCAACTTCACCTCATCCTTCTGTCTGTACCATAAGCCATACTCAGATGTGCCTCTAAGATATCTCAAGACATGCTTTCCCGCCTTCCAAAAGATCTTGGTAGGCTTAACCATTGCTTGACTAAGTTGGTTCACCGCATAGCACATGTTAGGTTTTGTATTAACTAAATACATGAGCGAACCCACCAACTGTTGATAGAAAATAGCATCCACTACCTCTGTCGATGTAGCATCCTCTTTCCTCTAGTTTCCTGGAAGAGGAGTATCCATGGGTTTGTAGCCCTCCATGTGAAACTTACCGAGTATCTCACTTCCATACTTGCCTTGAGACACAAACAGATCACCTTCTCACTGCCATATTTCCAATCCAAGGAAATAATGAAGGAGGCCCACATCCTTCATCTCGAACTCCTTTGCAAGATCCTCCTTGCATGAGTGTATCAGTTGCTCATCACCAGTCATTATTAAATCATCAACATAAAGAAAAATGATTAAAATTTTACCCTCCACCACAATCTGGTATAGGTTTGCATTCGTCTCACTCTTGGTGAAGCCAAGTCTAGTGAAATAGTTGTCGATCTAAGTGTACCAAGCACAGGGTGCTTTCTTCAACCCATACAACGCTCTTTTGAGTCTATACACATGCAACTCGCTGCGGAAGATCTCAAATCCTTCAGGTTGCTCAATCTACACTTCTTCCTCAATTATCCCATTAAGGAACAAAGTCTTCACATCCATATAATGAATGTGCTAACCCATCTGCGCTGAGAGAGCAAGGATGGTCCTTATGGAAGAATACTGTGTGACAGGTGCAAAGGTTTCTTCATAATCAATCCCCTCGATCTGTGAGAAGCCCCGAGCCACAAATATTACCTTATACTTCTCAACACTCCCATCAGTAGCTTGCTTTACCTTGTAGATCCATCCTGAACCTACCACTGATTTATCAACTGGCCTTGGAACAATTTCCCAAGCACTGTTTTTGAAAATGGAGTCATACTCCTCCACCATTTCATCTACCCATGTGGGCTCATACACTGCTTCTTGAAAGGAAGATGGCTCTGTCACAATACATTTTCTCATGAGAGCCATGTATCCAGTATATCGGTCAAGAGACTGTCTCTATCTGCGCTGTGAAGTAGGGACTCCTACATTTTGTGCCGCTTCAAGCTTCAACCTCTCAGCTTCTGTGGTATGCCTTCTGCCAGTTCTGATGTTTGGCTCTGCGTGAGTGGACTCCTCCACTCCATGAACCTCCTCCCATGGCTTATCCACATCTAGAGACTCATCTTTGGGAACAAGTAGTTCCTCCTCTGCATGCAAGTCTAGCTCCCTCTCAAGTGACAACTTCATGGCTTTCTCCTCATCGAATTTTATATCCCGTCACACCACATTGATTCTACTATTTTGAAAATACACACGATGATTATGGGGTGTTTCTATGTACCCCACAAATATCCCAACTTCAGCAGTCGGCTCCAACTTCTTCCTGGCGTTCTTGGTCACATGCACATAAACATATGAGCCAAAAATCTTAAAGTGAGAAACATCTGGTTTCTTACCATTAAAAGCTTCTTCAAGTGTACTCATGCTAAGTACTCTATGAGGACAATGGTTTTTCACATAAACCACAGTGTTGCATGCTTTCGCCCACAAGTGCATTAGTGGGCCCTTATCATGCATCATAGCTCGTGCAACACCCACGATCATTATGTTCTTCCCCTCCGCGACCCCATTCTGTTGTGGGTTATGAGGTGGTATGAGCTCTCTTCAAATTCCTTCTTTGCTACAGAAGTCTTTGAATTCATTCGAGATGTATTCACCACCATTATCGCTCCACAGAGCCTTCACTTGCTTCCCCAACTCTTTCTCCACCAATTATTTAAACTCACAGAACTTTGAGAATGTTTGATCTTTCTTCTGCATGAAGAAGATCCAACATCTACGAGAATAGCCATCAACAAAAATAACATAATACATTTGTTTTTTTGTTGAAGAAACCGAGAATGGCCCACACACGTCTGTGTGAACTCTCTCCAGGATCACTGAAGCATAGTACATCCCTTGCACTGATCTATCTGCACAAGTGTACCCTTGGGAAGTCCAGTAGAAATCTGCTGCAAAATATTCAGGGCGCCATGGTGAAGATGGCCCAATCACCTGTGCCATAATTTTCCCTCATCCCGGCTCACCACTTCTTCTTCTTTTCCCACCATTGCAGCGCAACCATCTACCTCCAACTTGTAGAGATTCTTGACTTGAATCCCTATCCTCTTGTTTTGACCTGTTTTTTTATGTTGCAAGAAATCTTTTTCATCGCTGAAAACAATGTCATAACCTCTGTCCTCCAACATCACGACTGAGACCAAGTTCTTCTTTAGACCTGGAACATTCATAACATCTTTCAATAGAAATGGTTTACCTGACTCCCTCTCAAAGGTAATGGTACCAATTCTGATCCTACTGTATCATCCATCGTCGCCCATCTCTATATGCATTTGGAGATCTTTCTCCTCCAAGTCACTGAAAAGCTCCTTATCTCCCATCATGTGGAAGGAAGCACCACTATCAAGATACTACACCGATCCCTTTGCGCTTGAAACCAAGCATGCGATAAAAAAGAAATCAAGTTCAAATTGAGAGGAAGGGGCCTCACCATCTGCAGCTCCAACAACCTTCTTGTTCTTCTTTTTCTGTGGGCAGTTAGTGGCGAGATTCCCATGTTCGTGACAGTGAAAACACTTCACCTTGGACAAATAAAGCTTCTTGCCTTTAGCCTCGGATTTTGAGTGGAATTTATTCCCCTTAACTTTCCTTTATTTGGCTGCAAAAGCAAAATCCTCTTCATCATCATGCTTTGATGAAGAGCCATCCCTAGTGTTCCGCCTGAACTCCTCCTGCACTAGATCTCACCACAATCGTTCCCAATCCGGTAGTTTTTCCCATCCATTGACAGAGTCTTGATAACTGTGCCAACTCTTAGGAAGTCCCAAGAGAGCCAAGCTCACCAAATCATCATTAGCAACAGTGATTCCCACACTCCCCAACTCATCCCTACATTGGAAAAAATTTGTGAGATACTTAGGAATATTGTCGCCCTTCTCCATGTTGATTTTTCTAAGTTTATCCTTCAGTGCCAATTTCCTATGGTCGTTGTTGCTTTGAAAAAGATCTGTCAAAGCCTTCCACATTGCAAATGGAGTGGCTTTCCCATTAAGGCTTGAGACAATATGGTCTCTCACACCTTCCAAAATAATTCTTCTCGTCTTCGCTACTTTCTTTTGCCATGCGTCAAGTAATGCATCATCTGTCGAAGTGGGCTTAGGAAAATCGCTATCGATGAACTCATTCAAGCCATTATCTTCAAGAACCCCCTCCACCCTATCCTTCCATGCAATGTAGTTCGAGATGCCCTTGAGTGCATACTCTAACCACAAACCATTGAAAACCATTTCGATGTTTACTCAACTGTCACACCAAGAAATTATTGCAGCAAATTCGAATTGTTTCCACCAATAAAACTCAGCTATTTCTTCAATATTTCAATCTTCAAGCTCTGATACCATGTGGAAATTTTATAAATACTGTTATGTATTACTGGACTCTCCTGATCTAACAATTATAACCACTTTTAAATACATAATCCTTCTACTTAATTCTTTGTGAAAATTTAATCGCAAATTGCAAACACATGAAGAAAAATCAATTGCACATAACACATAAGTTTTTACCAAGAAAGCATAAAGTTAAAAACCCCAACTATCATATATTATGTATATCATGGATCATGAAAACATTTCATACAAAACTCTACTCCAAGAGCTCTCAATACAGTATACAATCGTCTCACACTGTCATACAAAAATTGGCTCACACATGCACCAATTTTTTGCCTCCTGACAGCCTGCCTCCACTGCGCAATCCCTGTTGATGAATATCCCTGAACGAATTTGATATTGCCTTGCCTTCATTGCACAATCCTCATTGGCATCTAAAATGTGTGTGTAGATGCATTGAATGCACCACTATAGTCACAACTGATATTCAACCAAGCCCTTTCACCTATCTCTCAACTAGGTCTCCACTGGATCTGACATGCATGTAGTTAACAGTAGTATTTCTTCAGTTGCATGTGATAAAACTACTTGTGAGTTAATCAAATAATTAATCCACTGATCTCTCACTAGTGTATCTTTAGATACAACTAGTTACAACTAGCATAACTGAGTTTAACTCACTTAACTGAGTTAAACTAAATAACAACTCACATAACTACACATCCAACTTTGTTACAACTTTGTATCACTCAGTTACAACGAAGTCCACTGCAGGGTCCACCAACCAACCACTTTAAATCAAAATCCACTTAGCTCTATGATATCTTAATAAGTTCTTGCTTTTCATTACAATAGATGAGGATCTTGTTGATCTAGCTTAATATAGTTCTGCGGCCTATTTGCAAAAGGTCAAAGTTCCAAATTTATTTGATGTCTATTTTTTAATATGCGCTGGAATCTATGGGTCTGCTAATTAGACTCCTTTTATGTAAGTTAAATTTCTTAGACATGTGGAAGTATTATGGGCCTGGAGTCGCTTTTAAAGATGCATTAAAAATCAAATTTGAAGCTATCTTGGAAGCTTTTATTTTACTCAGCCTAGTATTGATGACGAGTCTATTCACATCTAGTTTAAATTCTTAGATCCATCCATTAAGGCAATGTGATGGAATGCTTATGTAGCACAATATTAAATTTGTGATTTTTTGTTGCAATGAAAATGAAATTAAGCACGACATCCACGACACAGATTCAACTTCTCTTTTGTATCCACTGTCATTACATTTGCGGATAAAAGCAACGAAATCCATGATGAGAAAGTGATAACTCATCATCTATTGTTTCTTGTTTATTTTTCCTCCAATTAAAGGCATTTATCCACAGGATGAATTGATAATTCACAAAACATCAATAATTTTTTGATCACAATGCTTCATGAAGGAAGGTTTTATATTTTGGACTATGTAAAGTCCCACAGGCTTGACTCCGATGATTATCAAAGTGGAAATTGGGTTTTTTTTTCCTTTATAAAATTTTCATGATAAGGTGGTTGCAGGGCTCTGATCTTGAAATGAAATCAGGAGAGATTGAAGGGAGTTGCGGCATATAAGGTTGATCTTGGTCATCTATTGGATCATTTCATCACTTACAACAACCATGAATCACATACCTGCATGCCAAGCATACAAACTTGTATTGCACTATTCTCTTACCCCAAAGTTCATTGTTGCAATGTCACTTTAATGATCTACAACTCCTGCTTTATCTCAACCAACACGTTAGCATCATAACATACCAATATCATCATGATGACCTAATTGCATATAATGACCTTATGCACAAAAATCTTCACCATCAAAATGCATGCATGACAACATATATACACTGGCATGTATAAAAAATGCATATACAACCATACATTCATGAAGACACATCCCACCATCAACCTTCAATAGCGACATCACTACAACCATGATAAAAACCATGCAAATGCAACGAGCACATGGACTACAAGCATAAAGGACACATATGCAACCGACTTGAATGCATGATCAACACACACCACCCAAGGAGAGCACAACTACGCTCTGGTACCACTCTGTAACAACTCCTTCCCACATCTACCCAAGTAACCAGCCAACTGGGGTAAACATGTGACGAGAGGCTACTATAATGAGAATAAACCTCCTATGTGACCTTAAGGAAGTGGAACCGACATAAAAAAAACCTACAAACCTTGTACAACAACCACAACACCCCTAGGAGGTAACCCAACGATTCGGGCCACTTACCCCTAGGTCACACTGACATTTTGACCCCTTTTAAGACATAGCCACAGGAATAAACTGCATTTGAGGGGATAGGAGGCTATAGCCGCAAGCACAACACTACATACCAGCGACGAGGGCTGAGGGAAAATTTTAAGGATGGAAATTTATCTTAAAGTTTAGAAACCTCAATGAACCTTGCTATTCTCTAATATAGAAACTATAAAATATTTTGTGATATCTTTGTAAAAACATTCAAATTTATTATGTTTTTATATATAATATCTATATAATTTTGGTGATATTTAAAGTAAAATAGTTTTATATTATAAAACTTGGGCGAATTCCTTTTAGAAAAAACATAAATTCGTGAATATTTTTTTTGGAAACACCATGGAAAATTAGCCCACCTATGAATATTAGCCCTTAAAATTTTCCATGTTGATAGGGCCTAAAAAATTCAGTTTTGTACCCACATCTTAGGGATTCAAACCACCTTTTCAAGCCCAGAGGCGAGGCCACTGCCCAAAACTTCATAAAAACTTAAGGGATAATAAATAACAATAGGAAAATGATACAGAAGAAATCAAATCAACAAGAACTCATCTAGACCCCTCCTAGCCATGACAAGAATATTGTCAAACATGTCACAAACATTGAATCTACATGTGTAAACAACATATTTAAGCATGGGGGTCTCATACTTATCTAAGAATCACTAAGAAGCACTGCTCCATTACATCATTAGCTGACATACCATCTATTTTACCATATATACATTGTGAATTCATTTACAAGTGAAAACATGGATAGAGCTATACATCATCACTGATCAAATACATGCTTATAACTAGCACAACAACCACATAAATACAATAGATACAACAATAATAGAATCCACATAGAAACCAGTAAATTTGCATGAAAAATACCAAAGTAATGAGATCTTATTTATTGAATGTAAAAACCAACCGAAGATGGGACTTCCGCATTCCACCTCCCCATAGATTGGCTGAGCCAAATCTCTCTTCAGCCAATCACCTCCATGCCATATTCCAAGCATGAATGTGGGACTCAAACCAAAATAACCAACTAGGGCATCCCAAGGCTAAACCACCCCACCCTTATCAAATAGAAATCATGCTTTACCATGATCTACACCTGATCACTAGGCCAACACAAGAATGGATATCATCGGATTCTCTCCACCTAAACTTTGAGGAATTTTACTCTATCCTAGTCTCTCAGGATTTATTGCAACCCATAGTCTGAATCATGGGTCACTAGGCCCTAAACTGAGACATACTCTCTAGTATTTACCGTATATCCCAAACCCGAGATTCCTAGGCTTGAATGGAGAGCAAACCACCTCTCAGGTTTTTCCACAATCCAAACCTGGATTACTAGGCCCTAAACCGAGGCAACATATGAATTGGTTCCATAATCATTCGGAGAACCACCTCACTCAGCTTCGAATCTATCTGAAAATCCAACTAAACCAAACATTAGAACTCCAAAACACCATGGCTATCCTAAAATGTAAAGGCTCATCTAAATACACTGTCCCACCTGGAAAAAATCATGCCAAGACAGAAAAGAACCACATGCAATACCATGCATGCCAGATCTAGTAGGGAAAACATACATGCAAATCGATACCTGCCAAGAATCCTACTGTAGTTATTTGATTCCTTCTCCTCCTTGATTTCTTCCACCTTCTTCATGCTTTCTTTCCCTTCTTGCTTCAATTCCAAAGTGCTCCAATAAACTCTAAGTGTCCAATATTGAGAGAGAGAGAGAGAGAGAATAATGAGAGAGCTCCAAAAATGCAGAGACAAAAGGTAAAAAAATATTGCTAAAAATTGATCCCCATAAGCCTTTTTATCAATGAGGCCTCTATTTTCTTCATTTTTCATTATTTTCCTTCATTTTCCTCCTCACATGAAACCTGTGACCTTTCATCTCTGTTTTCTCCTAATTTCCATTGTTTTCATAAATAAATGCCATATAATGCCTCTTGCCTTTCCAAATCCTTTGTCATTTCCTTTGCCAATTTCCTTTAGCCATAATAAACCAAAAGGATTACTTTCTCACTTATCATTTTCTAATTGAATTTCCCCATCCAGGAGCTACTTTACCATATTATGAATTAAGCGGTTATAAGGAACACCCACTAGGATATTTTTCCCAACATTCAACTTGAAATAAGTGTCCCATCAATCGTGGTCATTATTTTACCTTTATTAACTTTTATTACATGGAATTTTCACCAGGGTTGTTACAATATGAGCATGTTTCTATAATATTGCATGAAGTAATGATATTGTTTTAAGACAGTTGTAATAACATGTATGTGTTAATAAAATTGATATGTACTTGAGTGTAAGTAGGAGATAGTTGTAGTATCATGTACTATGACTGATGATTGTGAGTTGATTGTTGTTTATGACATGGTTTTAGACTTGGTAAATGTTGGTTCACTATTAATAGATATGTTGTCTTGATATTTGGAACATGTGACTGATATGTGTGTGTTCAATTACAAGGAAGTGTGATTGGCCCAACAAGATAAGGTCACTAGCTTGTTGTTATGTTTATTTATGCACTGACGGTTATGTCTCTATCAAAGTATAATGCATGGAATTCCTTGGGAAAAGAGACTTTCATGAACTCTTGAAGAATGCTCTGGTTGAAATTCATTTGGAAGTATTGGAAACTATGAGGATTGACTCATGGTGTTTTTTATATTATTGTGCTTTTGGTTTTTTTCTGATTTTTTAGCTTCATTCGGGGTCTTGTTTATGTATGGTTCATAGTTATGTCACTTTGGTTGTGATGTCATATTGTTATTGGTTTTCATGGTTTTTTTCTTGTTGTTTCTTCTTCTTGTCCTTGTCTTTTATGTTTTGAGAGTCTTGGGAATTGTTTGGGAAAGAGGAAAGTTAATGGAGCTTGGGGATAGCTTTGTGGTACCCAATAGGTAAAGTAGGAGTCGAATGAATCTCAGTGCATGTATAAGGGTAGCTGAAGGTAAGAATACAACATCCAGTTGGATTGGTTGGGTCCACTAAGGCAAATGGATGATGGCAGAAAAATCACGAGAAAGGTAACACGAAAGGTAAAGTGAATGGATCTGAGGTCTTAGATGCCTTGTATATGTTGGGCACTATTGTTATCAATGTTGTTCATGATGTGCACGAATAAAGGAATTTCTCTTAACATATGCCTTATGATATCAAGCAATTGTGTTGTGATCATGATTATGTTGATGTTTATATATCTATACATGTATGTATGTATGTATGTCATGTCTGACAGGGTCGTCCTGGATCATGGTTGTTTGATGCTAAATTTTTATAAGTATATATGTATGTATGTATGTCATTGTATGACAAGATGATCATTTTTTTATGATAATGATTATATATGTATGTATATATGTATCTATGTCATTGTATGATAGGGTTATCAGGGAACATTCTTGTGGAGGAATGATTTCTCATGCAGGTGAATGGCATGAAGATATTCCTAGTCTTATGGGGAATCAAGTGGGAAGAGTAGCCCTGATAAATCTACAAGTTCAGTATAATGTGGACATGAATTGATATTATATTCTTGTATTATGCCTATGTTTATGTTATGGATAGGTAATTCTGAGGGGTACACTAGAGAAGTTAAAGTAGTGTGATCTATGACATGCTAGGATAAGCATTGATAGTGTAAATACACTAGATGCAAGGTTTCTTGTGGGGTTAGTGTGTGGTTTATGCATGTGCAGTACTACTGTTGTGTATATTTTGTGCATTTTCATATTCAATTATTGTACCTATCGTGACGTGTAAGTGTTGAGTATGTTGTATTGTGTACATATGATGTTGTTTGCATGTTGTATATATGGTGTTGTGTGTATATTTCATATGTAGTACTAGGTATAGATGGTGCTATGTACATGTTGGATATGCGGTGTTGTGTACATATGGTGCTAGTTACATGTTGTGTATGCAGTGCTAGGTAAATATGGCATTCTGTGTGTGTTGTAAATATGGTGCTACGTACATATGGTGTTGTGTGCATGTGGTGTTGTGCGTAGGTGGTGTCATATACATATCATGCAGGTGGCACTGTGTATATGTGGTGTCGTGTACATGTTGTGCATGTGGTGTTGTGTACATGCGGTATTGTGTACACATTATATAGGTGGTGTGATGTACATTTGTCGTTGTGTACACATTGTGCAGGTGGTGTTGTGTACATGTGATGTTGTGCACACATTGTGCAAGTAGTGTTGTATACAAGTGGTACTATGTATATTTTGTGCATATGGTACTGGTATACATGTGGTACTGTGTGCATGTCGTACATTTTGTGTTGCGGTCATGCGGTACTATGTATGTGCATGGTGTAGTCATAGTATTATGACATGTGTATTTATTGTGTTGTACTCTGTGTGTGTGTGTGTAAATATATATATATATTTGTGTGTGTGTGTATTGTGTTGTTATGTACACTGGACGTAGGTTTATGTGTTGCATGCTGGTGTAGGCATATGTATTGTGTTGTATTGTACACTGGGAGTAGGTGTATGTGTCAAATTCCAGTGTGGGTGTTTGTATTGTAAGGTGTTGTAAACCTTGTGCAGATGTACGTGTTGTACACTATGTGTATGTGTACGTAGTTGAAGCGAAGGCATTGGTGCTTGCCGAGTGTGGAAACCAATCGAGTATGGCTACAAAAGAACAAAGGCAGAAGTAAGTACCATTGAAGGATAAGTATCTATTTATGTTTTATTATGCATGTGATCTATGATTCTGAACTATGATGGTTACATGTGATTTGTGATTATGGTTTATGATGATTGCATGTGATTCATGATTTTGACCTATGATAGTTGTGTTTTGAGCTAATTAGATGTGACATGTTTATACATGATGATTTGATCAAACAACTAGTTTGAATTGTTGTGACAGGAAGTAAACAGGATTGCAAGCGTACCTTATTCAGGAGCTACCAATGAGGCATGATTTGAGTTTATTTCAATTTATTTTGAATCCAATGGTAGTTATGTACTTTGTACATGAAGCACATAAATGCCCGGTTGGGTGGTTGAAACTGATTGCAATAATTAGCAACAACAACAAAAGGAATTGAAATAGGTAAAGTACTTCGGGAGCAGGGTCATTGTGGGACACTGGTACCCAATACTATCCATTGATTTCTATGAGCATGCTATGACCAATATGATAGTTTTGAGGCAGAGATATGCCTTGGTTTTTGTATCTTCTGATGCGAGGAATCCTTACCAAGGGATGGACTGCCCCGGATGGGGGTGCCAACGAAACTTGGAAGGTGTGTGATTGCACGGAAGGGGGTGACCGGTTTTCCCGAGGGAATGTGTTGCAGAGAAGGGAAGGCCAGGGATGGATTTTTTTTGGTCATTAACATTTCCATATGGAATCAAATGCACATTGGGAGTGTTCCTGAAACAATGAGCCGATAATTTTTCATTGAGAGGAAAAGAAGTGCAGGATTGTAATGTTGGACATTGGATGCATCTTTGAATTTGACAGTGGATTATGGACTTCTTGGGAAGGAGGTGAATCCTGGTACTATTTTTTAGGGTGGAGGTGTGAGCCTTTGGATTCCCTTGTTGATTGATCTGGGAATCGTATCCTCTATTTTTTGGATGATCAAATGTTCATATGTGAATATGTGTATATTATTGTAAATACTATATCGAGCTGGTTTATAATTCTCCACAGATAGTATGGTTATTTGTTGGTTGAAGAAAATTTGGTTGTTATTGTAAACACCATAATGAGTTGTGTTATAAAGCTCCAGTACATGATATGTTTGTAATGTTTTCAGCAGTGGTCATTGTAAATACTGCAACGAGCTGTGTTATAAAGCTCCATGGGAAATATGTTTTATTTTCAGTGGTTTGTTGGTTTGTAGGTGTCATTGAACACCGAGAATGGTGTTCCCCCAAGAGGGAGGGTTCTATAATAGCCCTGATGAAAATCCCATGTAATAAAAGTTAATAAAGGAAAAATAATAACCACAGTTGATGGGACACATATTCCAAGTTGAATGGTGGGAAAAACATCCTAGCGGGTATTCATTTGGCTTATTATGGCTAAAGGAAATTGGAAAAGGCATTGGAAACGCATGTGGCATTTATTGACATATATTTTATAAAATAATGGAAATTAGGATAAAAATAAGGTGAAAGGTCACAGGTTGCAAATGAGGAGGAAATTGAAGGAAAATATTTGAAAATGAAGAAAATATAGGCCTCATTAATAAAAAGTCTTTTGAGGATCAGTTGGTAAACTTTTGTCAATGCATTTTTGGATCTCTCTCATTATTCTCTCTCTCCCTATTACACTCTTGGATACTTAGAGTATTATTGGAGCACTCTTGGAGGTTTTGGCATACTTGGTGATCTAGAGCAAGAAGGAAAAGGAAGAGAAGGAAAGCGTAAGAGGACATCGAGATCAACAGCTACACCAGGTTTTAATTGCAAGTACCAAGTTGCATGTATCTTTTCCTCACTATTTTTGGCATGCATGGTGTATGCATGTGGCTTATTGGTCATGATATATCATTGGCATGGAAGATTTCCTAGATTGACAGTGGATTTTCATAGCCTTTCCATTTCCTAGATAGACATGGTGTTGTGGGTTCAGTTTCATTGCTTGTTTTATAGTTGGTTCTCATGTAACTTTAGCTATGGGTTGAGTTATTAGTTCTTGGAAGCCTTGGTTGGACAAATGCTCTGGAAACTCGATGGAAAACTATGGGTTGAGTTACTAGTCCTAGAATCCTTGGTTGGAAAAATGCTCTAGAAGCCCTAGGTGGGTTTAGTTACTGGTCTTGGAAGCCTTGATTGGAAAAATTCTCTGGAATCCCTCTAACAATTAGGATTGAGTTACTAGTCCAGGAAGCCCTGGTTGGAACAAACACTCTTGAGCTCTGGAAAAACTTGGATAGAGACAAATCCATGATGGTTTTGATGTCCGGCTATGAGCTGGAATCATTAGTTACGGCTGAGGCGGTTTGGCCTTTGGAAGACCTGGATTGATTGTGATTGATGTGTTTGATGAGATCCCACATTCATGCTTGGAATATGGCATGGGGGTGATTGGATGAAGAGATATATGGCTCATACAATCTGTTGTGGCTCATTTGCATTTACTTTTGAAATATTTCTCAAAATGCCAAAAAAACATATATGTTAGAAAATGTAAAAATTTTGTATACTGAAAAATAATTTTTGATTTATATGTTGATGTAATAATATTATGCGCGGAGATGTGAAGGCAGGTTTAGTTGGGCTTATTCGCGTGCAGAGAAGTTCAAGTGTTGGGTTGATTGATGCGTTAAGAACATTACACAAAAGTCGGGATCGAGTCATGCAAATATACGTGAAGAACAATGTTCAAAGTCTTAAGTGAATTCACGTGTAAATCCCGCCCACACATCGAAAATCACAAAGCTCAGGAGGAATGGTGCAAAGGAATAAGTTATAAATTCCGAAATATGAAATGTGACAAGTTTTCAAATCGCTGATTGCAATTTGTGATCGGCCCCACCTCCACTTTCCATGTCATCCCCACATATATCGCACATCACACATTGCAAGCTTAGGAGGAATGGTGCTAAGGAATATGTTATAAACGTTGAAGGCCAAAGTGCAACAAGGGCTGGACACACTACATCTCAGAACTACGATTTAATGTGTTTCAATCGCACATCGAAAATCACAAAGCTCGAGAGGAATCGTGCTAAGGAATATGTTATAAATGTCGAAGGCTGAAATGAAATAAGGGGCGGATGTGATGTAGTTTCAGAGTTAAATTGCAAAGGATTTCAAATCCAGAAGTAAGGGCCTTTATTTTGAGGAATCGCATCAGGGGTAAGAGGAGGCTTATAACGGAGAAACCTTGAAAGCTGAAATGCGATGGAAAGGCGAATGCGATACCATTCAAAGGTTAATTTAAATTTATTTAAAGACTAGGATTATTTGTAGTTGCATTATTTTATATAGAAATGTGAACACGGGCAGTAGAACTGGGTAACGCCCGATCCCGTGCAGAAAAATGTTGTAGGCAGTGGTGCCTTATGAATAAATGGAAGACTGAACGTTGTGGGCACGAGCATAAGAGGAAAATTCGGGAAGAAGGAGACATTAGAACATTGTTTGAAACGCAGAGGCATAGGCCGAGTCATGCAAAAGGAGCATACAGTGGCATTGTTGGAAACACAACAACTGGGTCAAGTCAAGTAAATAGGTGTTATTGAAAAACTATTCGAATACCACATCAGAAGCATAAATGACATGACAGCAAGCAGAAAAGACAAATATTGAACTCTGGAAGAAATGCAGGGAAAGGATGTTCGATCTGTCAAGGAGACACATCAGCAACAAATCAAATTAAGCAAAAAGAATAATATTTCAAGTTTTAATTCGTTTTCTTTGTTCGTTAATATCGAAGCTATAGTGATGTCCTCAATTGCAATGTAATAAGTAGCTTTAACAGTTTAGGTAGTCGAAGTAGTTTCAAGAATTTCTAGCAGTTATGAATTGTTTTTGATGTATTTAAGTAAGACATAAATAAATAAGAAGGGTTCTGATTTTTGGACCTCTGGAAGACTAAAAATTTGGTACTTATTTTTCTGAGGAATTAATGAAAGAAGCATCAAGTTTCCTATAAATTTTGATGGTGGTTCATTTTTCATGTGCCATTTTGTGTCCCTTCTTCCTGGAATGAAGTGAAGTGAAGTAAAGTAGTTGTCGGACTCTTAATTACATCTGTGAGTAAGAGTTAAATAACCTTAATTTTTTCTCCTTCACTCCAACTCCTCTCCTTTCACAAATTATCTCTGGAACTTAAAAGTAATAGATTTTGTGTTTACAGTGTATTATTTTGAGTTTCCTCTCTGTCCATAAATTCATTCTGAAATTTAAAGTGATAGATTCTGTGTTACAAAATATCATTCTGAGTTTCTTCTACAACTCTTCTTTTCCATTCAGATATCAGCAGTTAATGAGATTGTAGAGTCTTTCATTATACCATATTATTAAGGGCTTTAAAGAATTAGTTTCCAAAGGGATTAAATGAAGACTGCCTAATAAATTACTTCTGTGACACAGTGTTAAAAATGTCTTAAGCATGGATTCCATTTCACGGCCAAGGAATTGTCTCTTAAGATACAACACAATCTATGGTCGGGTGGAAAGTGGAAGTCCCATCTCCGGTTGGTTTTCTACATTCATTAATTAAGAGTTCATTCCTTTGGTATTTTATGTATAAATTTATTGGTTTATATGAGGGTTCTACTATTATTTTATCCACTGCATTTCTATTGTTATTATGTTGGTTATAAGTGTGTATGTTGAAAGTGATGATGTATGGCTCTACCCATATTTTTACTTGTAAATGAATACACATTGTATATATTGTCAAATATATTGTATTATAGTTAATTATGTAGAGGAGTAATGCTTCCTAGCGATTCTCATATAAGTATGGTACCACTATGCTTTGTTATGTTGTTTATACATGTAGCTTTCAAGTTTGTGACATGTTTGACAAAGTTCTTGTCATGGCTAGGGGGGGTCTAGATGAGTTCTTATTGATGTGATTTCTATTATATCATTGTCCTGTTGTTATTTACCATCTTTCAACTTTTCATGAATTTCTGCGAAGAGCATTGGGTTCTAGGCCTCAAAAGGCGGCTCAAATCCTTGGGACGTTGGCACAAAACTGAGTATTTGGGGCCCCATTCGCTAGCATATCATGTTATGCCTATGACTATAGCCTCCTCGACGCAAGCATGCAATCTTGTTCCTGTGGATATGGCTCAAAGAGGGGAAAATGTCAGTGTGACCTAGGGGTAAGAGGCCTGAAAGGTTGGGTTACCTCCTAGGGGTGTTTTTGTTGTTGTACAAGGTTTTTATGTTGTGTTTCTATGGGTTCCACTTCCTTAAGGTCACCTAGGAGGTTGAATATCATTATAGTAGCCTCTCATCACATGTTTACCCTGATTGGCTGGTTACTTGGGTAGATGTGGGAAGAGTGTGTTACAACAATGTTGAACCATGGTTGACGATGATTGATTTTCACATCGAGACAATATTTGTCACAATGCGACATTGGACCATCGTTGACCATGGTTAATTTTCATATTGAGACAATCTTTGACACAATGCGATGTTGGACCATGGTTGACCATGATTGATATTCAAACCCCAGTTAATAAAACCAAGGGTTTAATACTAGAAACCCAAGGGAATAATATTACACCTGGGAATATTAGATTAATAAAATTAAGGGATTTATATTATAAACCCAAGGGATTAATAATAAGACCCCAATGGATATTAACGTAATAGAATAATATTAAACCTAATATATTAATATTATAAACCTAATTTATATAAACCCTAAAATAAACATGGTTGACCATGGTTTATTTTCATTTTGAGACAATCCTTATTACAATGTGATGTTGGAACATGGTTGACCATGGACCAAAGGAAATAATAAACCCAAGGGATTAATACTAAAAACTCAAGGGATTATAAATGAAAGGGAATGATATTAAACCCAAGGGAATAATATTAATTAAAGGTATATAAACCCTAAGATAAATATTATAAACTTTAAAATAAACATGTAGTCCATGGTTGACCATGGTTGATTTTCATATTGAGACATTGTTTGTCACAATGTGATGTTGGACCATGGTTGAAGCCTTAGATTAATAAACCCAAGGGATTGAAATTAGAAACCTAAGGGAATAATGAACCCAATGGATTAATACTAAAACCCCAAGGGATTATGAAACCAGGGGCATAATATTAAACCCAAGGTAAAAATATTATAAACCCAAAGATATATATTATAAAAACTAAAATAAACATGGTTGACCATGATTCATTTTCTAAAATATGGTTGACATAGTTTTCCATTGTTGACCATGATTAACCATGGTTGACAATGACAAACCATGATTTACCATGATTGATATTATATACCTAAGAAAATAATAAACTCAAGGGATAAATACTAATTCCCAAGGGATTCTAAACCCAAAGGAAAAATATTAAACCCAAGGGAATAATACAAACCTTGACATAAATATTACAAACCCTTAAATAAACACAGTTGACCATGGTTTATTTTCATATTGAGACAATATTTGTCATAATGTAACGTTACACCTTTCTCGACCAATGTTGGACGATGCTTAACCATGCTTGATTTTCATATGGAGACAATATTCATCACAATAAAACATTCTACCATGGTTAACCATAGTTTATTTTCATTTTGAGACAATCTTTGTCACAATGTGACGTTTCACCATGGTTGACCATGATTGTCCATGCTTGACCATGAATGATATTATAAACCCAAGAAAATAATAAACCCAAGGGATTAATACTAAAATCTCAAGGGATAAATATTAAACCCTAGGAATATGAGCCCTTAATTTAATAAATCCAAGGGAAAAAATATTAAACCCTAGGAATATGAACCGTTAATTTAATAAACCCAAGGGATTGATATTATAAACCCAAGGTATTAGTACTAAAACCCCAAGGGATTATGAACCAAATAGAATAATATTAAACCCAAAGAATTTATATTATAAATCCAAAGTATATAAACCCTAAGATAAATATTATAAACCCTAAAATAAACATGGTTGACCATGGTTATTTTCATATTGAGACAATCCTTTTCACAATGTGAAATTGGACCATGGTTGACCATCCTTGACCATGAGTGGTTTTCATATCGAGACAATCTTTGCCACAATGTAGTGTTGGACCATGGTTGACCATGGTTGACCATGGTTTATTTTCATATTCAAACAATCTTTGTCACAATATGACATTGGACCATGGTTGACCATGGTTTATATTATAAATCCAAGGGATTAATAATAAAAACCCAAGGGATTATAAACACAAGGGAATAATATTAAACCCAAAGATAAATATTATAAACCTAAAAGTAAACATGGTAGACCATGGTTGACCATCGTTGATTTTCATATTGAGACAATTTTTTTCACAATGTGACATTGGACCATGATTGACGATGGTTGAACCCTTAGGTTAATAAACCCAAGGGATTGATATTATAACCCTAAGGGAATAATAAACCCAAGGGATTAATACTTAAATACCAAGGGATTATGAATCCAAGGGAATAATATTAAACCCAAGGGACTAATATTACAAACCCAATGTATATAAACCTTGAGATAAATATTATAAACAAAATAAACATGGTTGAAAATGACCGATTTCATAAAATATGGTTAACCATAGTTGGCCAATGTTGATGATGATTCACCATGGTTGAATATGATTGACTATAACAACCCTAGTCAAAATTGCATGTAATAAAGTTAATTAAGGAAAAATAATAACTAAGTTCATGGGACACTTATTCCAAACTAAATTTTGGGAAAAACATCACAGTGTGGGATTTCATTTGGTTTATTATGGCTACAGGAAATTGGAAAAGGCAAAGGCAAAGGCTTTGGGAAGGCATGAGGTAATAATTGGCATTTTATTTATGGAAATAATGGAAATTAAGAGAAAAGGAAGGTGAAAGGTCACATGTTGCATGTGAGGAGGAAGATGAAGGAAAATATTTGAAAATGAAGAAAATAGAGGACTCATTAATAAAAAGGCTTTTGAGGATCAGTTAGTACCTTTTTTCAGTTCAGTTTTGGGGCTCTATCTCTCTCTCACTCTTAGACACTTAGATCATTCTTGGAGCACTTGAGCATTGGATCAAGGGAAGCAAAGGAAGGAAAAATATGGAAAAGGGAAGAAAATATCAAACAAGGAAGAGCAAGATCAAGTGGCTACATTGAGATCACTTGCAGGTATCGATTTGAATGTGTGATTTCCTTGCTATATGTGGAATGCATAGTACATGCATGTGTTTTCTTGGTACTCTTGTTGTCATTGGCATGGGTTTTTCCAGATGTGACAGTGTTCTTCAGCCTTTCCTAGCCATTTTTGGATAGCCATGGTGTGGTGGGTTCTCTTGTATTTGGTTGAGCTCGATTTCTGGATGGACTCGAAGTTGAGTGGGGTAGTCTCAGGATTATTCACAAGGCCTAGGGATCGTGGGATGGGATACATAGTAAATCCTATTTGTGAACACCTCGATTAAGCCTAGGAATCCTCGACCAGTGAATGGCGGGATACATGGTAAAGCTCATAGGTGAATACTTTTGATTGGGCGTAGGAATCCATTAACTGGTAATGGCAGGATAAATGGAAAATCTTAGAGGGTGGTGACCTTGTAGGCCTAGGAATCCCTTGACTGGTAATGGTGGGATACACGATGAAGCCGAGAGGTTGAGATGGAAAATTTCCTCACGATTTAGGTGGACAGATCTAGAGGGATCCATGTTTTTTTAGGGCCGAGTGATATGGTGGGGATTGCGGTAAATCTTGGTGTTATTGATGAGGGTTTGAGCCTTGAAATACCTTGGTTGGATATGCAATAAAGCCTGAGGAATCCCTGGATGGTTTTTTGAGTCCCACATTCATGCTTGGAATATGGCACATGGGTGATTGGTTGAATAAAGATTTGGTTCAGCCCAATATATGGTCAAATGGTTCATGGAAATCCCAGACCTGGTTGTCTTAAGCATTCGTTAATAAGATCTATTTCTTCTTGGTATTTCATGTGTAAATTTATTGGTTCATATGTGGTTTTTATGGTTGTAATATCCTTGTTATTTATGTTGGTTACATTTTTGTTATGTGTATGTTTTATGAAATATTAAGTGTTTGGATCTCATCATGTTTTGATTATAAAATGAATGAATAATGTATATATGACCTAATATATCATAATGCAACTATTTTTATAAGTAAAAAATGCTTCCTTATGAATCTCAAATAAGTATGAGATCCATATGCTCAAATTTTTTGTTATGACCTATAGATTACATATTTGTGACATGTTTGAGTAAATTCTTGTCATGGATAGTATGGGTCAGATCAAGTATTTGTACCACTGATTGCATTAGTAACCCTATTCCATTATTTTTTATAATTTTTTAAAGTTTCATGAAGTTCTGGGTAGTGGCTTGAGGCATATCCCTGAAAGAGTGGCTCAAAATCTAGGGGTGTTGTCTCAGAACTACCTAAAAATTTCCACAGTTGCTGACATGCCTTGTTGTGGGAGCGATTGGAAAGTATCAATCACATGCATGGATTTTCATGGGAGCGGATGAGAGTCAAAATCAGAAAAATGACAAGTTTTCTCAGGGGTTGAGAACCTAGAAAGGTTGGTTGCCTCCTGAATGGTATGTAGCTCCTAAAGAAGGTCATATTAATTTGGATTTTTTAGTTCCACTTCCTTAAATGTACATGGTGATTTTAATCAAATAATATTAGCCTCTCATCACATGTTTAACCCAACAGTCTAGTTAACTTGGGTAAATGTGTGTAACGCCCTCTTCTGACATCCACCCAAGTAACCGAACAACCAGGGTAAACATGAGACGAGAAGCTACTATAATGAGATTCAACCTCCAAGGTGAACTTAAGGAAGTTTAACTGGTGGAAACACGACATATAGACCTTGTACAACAACAACAACACCCCCATGAAGTTGTTGGTGTCCCGTGTTTTGACAGTTTGGAAAATCAAAAGAGAAGGCAACATCAGAACCAATCTTTAGAGTTACAGGATCTAGTCCTCCTGTTCTCAGAGAGGGACCTCTCAAATGTTTGTTTGAAAAGGTTTATCTTGTGTGCTCAGAGTATGGATTTTAGACTAGTTATTGAGTGCAGGTCGTTTGATTGTTTGTTTGGTTGAATTGATATAGCAGAATATGAAAGGACTAGGAAAGATATATAGAATGGAGAAACATCATGTTCATTGGGCAATGGAGTCAAAAAGAGGTCATAACATACTTATCAATGGATATGGGATATCAGAGGGCAAATCTAGATTGGCCACAGGATCCTTTGGTTTTTGGAATGAGATGGACATTAATGATTTGAAAAGAGAAATTTAATTCTCAACAAAGGGAATTTGAAAGCACAATTTGAACAATAAAGAGATTTTTGATAGACAGGGCTAACCATGAATTCTACAAATCACACATTTAAGAAGACAATGATTTCAAAACAACTTTTAAAATGAAATCTAAGATTCGGGGAACACCCTATTTCCTCAAAGACTTTATTTCAAATGACTTAGAAAACATAAAAGATTCACTAATAACTGCAGTCATAGAAGAGGGAACACCTAACACATCTATGATTACAACTATAAAGACCTTTGAGACAACTGTTTAAGTAAGGGCAAAGGGCAAGATCAGAACAGACCTCCTTGACTCACTGCAAATAGAAAACTACAAAGGGAGACTTCAATAACATCTTTAAAGTGGCAGCAGACAAGCAGGGAGAACCATAAATCATGTTGAAACCAACTATTCGAACTATTAAGGAAATAAACAAGCATGAAGACTAAAGAGAGAGATTAAAGACTCTAAAATACTTTAGCAGAAGAAAACATGAAACAGTGAAGGATGAACAGGTCTAAGGTGCTTCCAGGAGTCATTTCTTAGCCTAAAACTTTCAACCTACTGTAGTAAGAAATTAGGGAACAGAATGAAAATAGGAGAAAACATTAAACAGTTTAGAATATTTCACCATCAACCAAGCTCATGGATCCAATGATAGAGCCTTCACAGTAACAAGAATGCAACAATATCATCAGGGCTCCAAGACTTCAATTTCTTCTTCAACTTCAACAGACTATGTATTATTTTAGAGAGTTCCAATATTACAACTAGTGACCAACCAACCAACACTTTCTCATCTTATCCAGTAGTATTTATAGAGAAAATGAGGAGGTGGAATGGGATAAAATATCTTCTAAGTTCAATTAATACAGTGCACTGTCTCTCGGCCTTTGAGGGGCTTAATAGAGAAGATTTTTGGTATTTTCCCTTTATTAATTGGTTTAAATTAACTATTAGGCTTGCTGGAAAGAATTTGTTGACTTGCAATAACTTCGGCTGACAGTTCGCAATAAGTTTATGTGGTTGAATTCACTGTTCAGCTGTATTGATGCGAAATATGTATTGTCTGGTAATAACTTCAGCCTTCCTTTGTTTGATTTGAGGCTGTAGGTGGCCCTGTGGCAGCTGGGGGATTCAATTAGCCCCTGATGTGGCAGTGTAGGCTCTCTGTCTGAGAAAACACTCATGAATTTCTTCAAACTGTGTTTAGTTGGGAGGATTAGGCTTTTAATAATCCATTGTTGACTGTAATCCTCCACAAATCTGTCTTCAAACTTCTTTGCTGGTGCTTTTTTGTCTCTCGGCACTGATACTCTTTGATTTTTGTCTAATTCACTGTGTTCTGTTGGTATGTAGGGTCATGCAGGGATGATATGGCATCAATGCCTCATGAATCACTGATGAAACATGAATTTTAAACCCTGCGAAGGATTTTCTTTGATGAATCGAAGGCGGGAGGATCGTCACCCTCTGCCTTCAAATTTTCTTCAGACATACCGGAAACAACCATAAAACCCTGTAAAAATACAAAAAACTGTAATAAAATCCTGCATATATAGGTTAACTGCTTCAGAAGGCACGTGGAGGGAGCGTGGCCGTTGGATGGCATCATCCAATGGTTGGGATCGATAAGAGGAATTCAAAGGGAAGGAAGAAAAGGAATATGAATTGGAGCTGTCGATCGCGTAGAGATCGAAGGTCGGGAGCGGAGATGAAAATTCAAAACAGAGAAAATGGGCGATGAATTTTGGGCCGTCGATCGGCAGATCAGATCGACGGCAGAGATGTTGTTACTGCTGCGCCAAAGCCTGGTTATCGCATGGGCATCTTCGGTGAGCGATCGTCGTCTGATGGTCGGTCTTAGATCAGACAGTGGACGTCCATATCGTGTCGGGTCCATGTCTGAACTTTAACGCGCGATGGATGGCAGTTTGGTGAACAGTGCCTAGGCCACGTGTCAATCAGTGAGTGGAATCGCTATCGATCGGGAGAAAATCACTCTGCGCTTGAAAGCGGTGCGAAGGATATATACCACCGGTTTCTGAATAGTGACCGTGGCGCAGGGACCATCGGGCGAATGAAAATGGGTCATCGTATCTGTGGGTTAAATGGACGGTGGTGATGTGATCGGGAAGTGAACAGGAGTGGGGACCATGGGTGTGATGGAATTGCAAAGACCGTCAGATGGATTGGGAAAATCAACGGTGAGAAATGCTCCCGATGACCAAACGCACTAAGCACTCTTTTGGGCTAGCGCCTAGTTTCAGCACCCGAGTCACGTGGGGAAAAGGTCGAGGGAGATCACCGAAGGCGGCTAAGACCCATATGTGTCCAAATGTGGATTTTTCATGGATTTTCAATGGTTTTCAAAGGTTTAGAGGGGTTCCGATAAGGCAAAGAAGGAGTCTTTAAACCTTATCAAAGGGTTTCAATGAATGGGAAAGGAAAAAATCATGAAAATGAGAGATTTCATGGGAGAAGGAAAGGCAAATATGAGGTTAGTTTTGGAAGAAGGGGAAATGGGAAAAAATGGTGCTTGCAGTAGTTTTTCTTCATGTAATGACAGCAGAAATTCTTATTTGAAAAGGGGAAAATCAGTGACGATTATCCAAAGGATAGGATATTATCAAAAGACTTTAAGCATCAACAATTTTTAGCAATGAAATTGTTTCTTTAAGGCTATCCAACATCATTTAGCCACCACCTGATATGACATAATTTATGGGCGGCTAACAATGGCTCCACTTGGGGATGGTGCCTTTTTTGAAGGCATCAAGAATTTCAGACTTGCATTCTGTGGGAGGCTGATCAGTTGCCTCATCCATTGGGTTGCCTTTCTTTCTGTGGATGATCTTCTTTGGCTCTGAAACATATTAGCATTCATGGATCAACAATGGAACTTCACCAATACAACCTGTCTACCTACCCAATCCTACTGATCTAACATTTTTTCTTCTTTAGAGTGCATTTGGATTGGCAAACTCTTTCACAACATTTTATTATTTTGAAACCAGGAAAACTAATCTACTTCTACTCCTTATTTCTCCATGGAGTCAGTTTAAACAGTTGAGTTCATATGATTCTCTACCTAATCTACTGTCTGTTGGGATTAAACTGTCCAACAGACTTTATTCTCTAATTTCCACAACAGAAATTTAAAAAGCATTCAAGTCAATATTAAGTTGTTTGACTTGATGTTGATCTATGGCATAAGAACAACTGCACATAGACATTATTTTGCACAAAATTTAAAACAAAAATGAAGGCTTGAGATCTAATTTTCAAAGCACTTCCTTCCTCTTTTTTCAGCACTATTTTTGAATTTGTTTGAGTTGTTTTTTGCTTGTCCCCTGGTTCAGATTTTGAGCTAATTAGAACCAGATTTACCTCTTCTTTGACTCAGGATTTGAAACAGATTTGAGTCACTCTCTTTGCTTGGAATATTTAGGTTCGGATTTTGAGCATATTTGAACCTTTGATTTCTATCCTAAACTATCTACTGATAAGCCAAGATTAAACAGTTAGGCAAATCAAATTCACTATCCTATCAGCAGAAAATTTAAATCTAATTAGTCAAGATTAGGTTGTTTGACTAATTAGAAATGTGTTTTCAGGAGTGGCATTTAAGCTTGCACACTTTTAGATTTGTTTCTCTTTTTTGGTATGGGGCTATACCTTTCTTGTTTTCACAATCTGCCCTCCTTTCTTTCTTTCTCTGTTTTTGTATTTTTGATTTTTCATAACTTTAAATGCAATGTTAAGACTATGATATTTACAATGGTAGAATAAAATGTTTTAAAACTTATGATTCTTGGAAGAAGTAATGCTTGAACATTCTGCCATTGACAGGACCTCCATACAGATATTCTCCATTCAAATCCTTCAGGAAAAATGCATTGTGACCCCTCTCAGCATGAATAATATAGGGCCCCTTCCATAAGTTCTCAAACTTGCCATGTTTTCCGTTCTCTTCTCTCCTTGAATCCCACTTAAGAACAATATTTCCAACTTGTAAATTGTTTTCCTTAGTATTTTTTTCAAATAGCTTCTTCATATTTTCTTGGACCAACTGTGTTCTCTCATAAACTTCTTCTCTGGTCTGTTGTAAATGGATTGTTTGGTTTATTCTTCTCTGCATATCATTCTCTTCAATCTGCACTTCTTGAAGGAGTTTCATAAATGGAACTCCCAATGTCGAGGTAGGAAAAACTGCATCCATGCCATAAACTAACTGATAGGGGGACATATTTATTGATTTCTTTGTAGTTAACCTACTGCACTTCACAAGGCAGCAACCACCATCAGCGATGATTTTTATTCCGTTCCAAATGCTTCTCTTAATGATATCGATGAGGTACCCAACGTGACCTGACCAATCTCATTTCCTTGGGGACAAGAAGTGAACGGCTCAAGGTTATGTGGTATTTGTAAATAAACTCAACCACTATATTAGGATTTAAAAGTAAAAGAAAGATTAATCGTTAAGTGATTTTTCCGGGACAAACGAAACTGGATAGGAACCATGTTTGAAGGAACTTGATAATGACAGAGTTAGTAGCAATCCTAGAAGGTATGGTTTCTATCCACTTGGTAAAATAGTCAGTAGCGGTGAGGATCCACTTATGTTGGGTTGAACAAGATGGGTGAATTTCCCTAATGAAGTCCAAGCCCCATTGTTGAAAGGGAGCCTCAACACTGATGGGATGTAAGGGTAAGGAAAGAGCTTTCTTGCCAAAATATTTGAATTTTCAGGAAAAGTACACACCATCCTTTGAACTCCGGGAAAAGGGTAGGCCAATAGTAACCATATCTAAGAATTTTGTTTGTTGTGGCCTTCCAGTAGAGGTGTCCTCCACATTCTTCGTCATGCAATTCATGCATGATTTTTCCTGCATCATCTTCAAGTAAACATTTAAGAAAAATTCCAACATCATTTTTCCAATATAATACTCCATCTAATATGAAAAAACTCAAAGCTTTTTGTTTCAAAAATCTAGCTTTAGTTTTAGACAGAGAAGGAGGGGCATTTAAATATAAAAGCACGTAAACAATGTCAACATACCAAGGAGAATTTAGAAAAGTTTCTTCAATAAAAGGAGCAGTGGATTCTTCTATTGCTTCCAACACATCTACCATATTTATGTCAAGTGCTTGGAAGTTAGACTCAGCCATAAGTTTTGTTAATCCTTGCCCTTTAACCAGTTTGGTGGGCCTAATGTCTAAGTCATATTCAAGAATATTTGCAATCCATTTTCCCCTTTTACCATCAGGGTCTTGACTTAGAATGTCCTTGACAACAGTATGTGGAACAAAATAAATTATGTGAGAGTGTAAAATATAGACCCTAAAGTCTTTTAATTCTTTCACCAATGCTAAGGCTTGCTTCTCCATGATGTTCTATTTGAGAGGAGAATCTCTTAAGGCCCTACTAAAGAAAGATATTGGTTGTTCTTGCCCCAAATCATTCTTTTGAAGTAAAACTGTAGCTATTGTATGTTCAGATGCAAAGGAAAAGATATAAAAATATTTGGTAAAATCTGGACTAATCAGGACTGGTGTTTAAGTAAGAGCTTGTTTGACCAGTTCGAATGATTGTTTAGCTGGTAAAGTCCAGTTTACACCGACATTTTTCTTAAGCATGTTTGTAATGTTTTTTAATAGCTCAGCAAGATTAGGAATAAACATCCTCATAAAATTAATCTTTCCGATGAAAGATTTCAACTCCTTGAGGCTCCTTGGATGGCTTATCTGCAATATGCCATCTATCCTTGGAGGGTCTATTTTGATTCCCTCTTCCGAAATTATATGGCCAAGAAGTTTACCTTCTTGGAGACCAAAGAGTGTCTTCTTGGGATTCAATGATAAGCCAAATTTGCTACACTTCTCAAAAACTTTTCTCAGGTGAATTAAATGTTCTTCATTAGTTTTTGAGAAAACAGTTATGTCATCAAGGTAAATGATTATGAAATAGCCGATGTCTTCAAAAAAGGTTATGTCCATGGCCCTTTGGAAGGTGGCCCCTGCATTCATTAATCCGAAAAACATTTTGACATACATAAAGGTGCCCCAAGGTGTGGTAAAAGCAGTTTTGATTTGATCACTTGGGAGCACTAACACCTGGTTGTAACCCGAGAACCCATATAAGAGGGATATCCTTCTAGACCCAACTACCATTTGAAGTATATGGTCCATTTTGGGCAAGGGGTAGTTGTCCTTTAAAGAGGCTCTATTTAAATTTCTGAAGTCAATACAGAGCCTGATTTCCCCTGTTTTCTTTCTAACAGAAACTAATTTTGATACCCACTATGAAAACCTAATGGGTACTATGATTCCAGCATCATGCATTTTTTCAATCTCTGCCTTAACCAGAGGTAGTAAGAGAGGATTAATTCTCCTTAGTTTTTGTTTGAAAGGCTTTTGATTTTCCTTCAAAGGAATTTTATGCTGGATGATGCTGGTATCATATGATTTTAGGTCTTTGTATCCCCAAGCAAAAACATCTTTAAACTCTTTGAACAACTCTATGTACTGCAATTTTATGGGTCAAGTCGAGTGTTGGACAGCTTTTATCATCTTGCCCTAGATCGCCTATAAGTATGTGCTCTTCACATCCGTTTCCTATATAGGCTCCATTATCGGGTTCTTTGGCCACATCGTTAAATCAAAAAGGTGTCTTCAAAGTAAAAGCAACTTCGGAATTTTATCATTTTCGTACTGTAAAAATCCAAGTCTTCTTGTCCGCATTATCGCTATCTCTCGTTCAAAAGGATTTTCACAATGATTTACATCAAGATATGTCATTTCAACTCGGGGATTGTCCAATATACAAAAAATTTCTTTATGGTCGGTTTCTGTGTTGGTATGGTGAAATCATTTTCTGACTTTAAGAAATCGTCTATGTGTTGGTCAGAATCAAACACTTGCCGTTGAACTTCGTTATATCAGCATAGCAAGTTCGTGTTTTACCTTCACAATCGGTTGCTCATTTATTTCGATTTCCAAAATGTTGTAATGAAGCGAGTTCATTTGCTAGATGATTTAGTTCTCTTGGAATGAAAATAAGTTCATACTTTTCAAAGGTTTTCAATAGATCAAGGGCAGCGTTTCGATATTCCCTAAGTTTTGGATTTCTAGCTGAGTATTATCCTTTGATTTGTCTTATGATGAGTTCAGAATCTCCTAAGATTGTTATCCTCTAGGCTTATAACTGTTTAAGCAATTGTAAGCCTAGAAGAATTGCTTCATATCAACAATATTATTAGTGCATGGGAAATCCAATTTATATGAAAAAATGTGATTTGTATTTTGAATCCAGACACCTGCTCCTGCACTTGTTTTATTACAAGATCCATCAAATTTTATTGTCCAAAGTATGTCATTCCTATTTTCATTTTCTTGTTGCTGTTGATTGGTAATGTTTTGAATTTGATTGAGGGTAATATTGGATTATTCTGGTGAAATGATTGGGTCCATGTTTTCTTTATCTTGTTGGGTAATTTCATCTTCGTTACATAAGATAAAGGAATCTAAACTTGATTGAATAGAATAGATTGGAGATTTGTTTGGTTTGTCTATGTTTCTCACCATGTACTTCATGTGAGATTCCCTATATAGTCTTCTGCTTTGGTTAAAAACAAGGATGGTGGCATAAGACATGTCCATTTGAAGGCTCCCCTGAAGTTTGGTTCCCCAAGATCTTGATAAGAGCATGCCATACTTAGGGGGAATGTTAGCTACAACTATGTCCATGACTAAACTCTTAGTAGGGATTTGGGATAAGTTAACACACAAATATTTGATTAAACCCAAACATTTGACTCTGCTTGAGTCAAAGGAATACAAATATTTGTATGGTTTAGTAATTTCTAAGCCTAAGCTTTCCATCACTACCTTGGGCATTAGATTGTGTGAAGCTCTAGAGTCTAAAATGGCATTATGTAATATTTTCTCATGTATGTTCAAACTAACATAGAAGGGAGGGAAGGCCCCTTCTTGGTATTTTCCTTCAACTTCTGGACCAAACAATAACTCAGATTTGTCATCTATCAAGTTTAAGGTGTCAGTATCACTTCCTAAGTTCAAAGCTTTCAAAACTTTGTTTTTATACACCTCTTGGGTTACTAGTTCAGATAGGGGGATGGTAATTTTTATCTTGGCAATCTCTCCCTCAAGGCTGAAAGGAATAATTGACTTGTTGATATTTACATCTGTTTTTTCAATTGAATTCTTTTCAACAAATTTTATTTGTTGAACCTTGTTTGGACTGGTAATTGGGACAGTTTTATTAGGACCACTAGCTGAAGTGCTAGGGGTGCTCTGTTCAACATTTGGCTGGACACTTTTGTCTTTGTTTAAGTCTGGTTTTTTGGCCAAAATTTTGGTTTTCTCTGCTGTCTATTTGGGCTGGTTTTCTGCATTTTTCTTGACAGCAGTGCTAGTGTTTTTGTCCTTGGAATTATCTATGTTTCCCTTGCTCCTAAGATCATATTGTTTGTGTACCTCCATGATTTCATTTTCAAACCCCAATCTATAGTCATCAGAATCTTCATAGGTGTTTGTACTTTGGTCATAAAAGAAACATTGTTCTTCCTCAGTGAGGAAAACATCATCCCCACTATCTGATCCAATAAATTTTACACGAGACTCTTCCAACCTTTCCAACTCCCTGTCTTCCTCATATTGATCTGTTGAAAGGGAGGTCTAATCTGTTGGTCACTTTCTTTTTGCTTATCTTGATTGTTGTCTCTTCTATAATTCTGATTTCTATTTCTGTTTTGGTTATTTTGAGGTTCTGTTGGTGGCACTCTATCATTTAAGTTTATCTTTTCAAGCATCCTCTCCATCACCTTCACTAGGTTATCAATTTTTGTGTCAGAGGTTGAGGGTGTGATATCATCTTTATAAGTTACCCTCTTCTCTGCTCTTAACCTATTTCTCTTCTCAATAATGTTTGCTTCAACACTAACAGCTCCTTTCTGCATGTCTTCTAAGCTTAAGTAATCTCTCCCTCTTAATTCATAAGTCATTTCAGCATCAAGGCCTTCGGGATACCTTACTAAGGCCATGCCTTGAGGAGGTTTCATGTGAGGTCGAAGAGCATTGTAAATGCTATTGAACCTAGTGGATTAATCATGAACACTCTCCCCTTGATTTCTCTTAAGGCTACTATATTCTACTAGTATTTGGAGAGGATTATTTTTGAGTTCCCATTTTTTGATGAATGTATGATGCAAAGCAGGGAGATCATTTATGCTGTTAGGAGGTAGGTTTTTAAACCATTTCTTTACATCTCCTCCTAAAATTTGAGCGAATATCCTCATCTTCACAATTTCTTATTCTATCTCCATGTAATCAAATGCATCTTACATCCTATCTACATGATGTTGAGCTGTTGTAGATTATTTTCCAGTGAAGTGAGGGATTTTGGACTGGTAATCATTTGGTAGGGGAAGCAGAGGTTGTGATAACACTAATTGGGCATACCATGTTGCCATAGTTGGAAATAAGGGTGGATTTGCAATAGGGAAAGTGGGCTGTAATGAAATGATTTGAATAGTGGATGTTGGATGAATAGATTGTTGAGCTGATCTTGGATGAGAGACACCTAAATTTAGAAGGAAATGTAAATCAGGTGGTGTGGTTTCTCTACTATCGGGATGTTCACTTTGTTGTGGGGACGAAAGTGAAGACTCAGAGTCTATCTAAATTATATCATCAAGCGACCTAGTTCTAAAAGGATTTCATAAGTCGACTTGTGATTGGTGTAGAGCTGCAAGATTTTTAGGAAGAGAATTAGCTCTCAAGGGTGATCTGAAAAAAGTTGAAATTTTAATCTTAGGAAACTCCCTAAGTATACTCTCAGGGTTGTCAACTATTTCCGGCGGGTTTGGGTCAGGGAAGGCTCTAGTGTGAATCTTTCTAGGAGCCACTATGATATTTTTTTCGAACCTAGCTAAAACAAAAGTGTTGACCAAGTATGACAATCTTTTAAGAGGCTAACTGATCTTTTTAAAGGAAAAAAAAACTTTAATCATAAAGCCTTCTAACTGAGTTTGTATGATGTTATAAAGATTATGGATCTTCCCAGTGGATTCTAAAGGTCTGTTTTGTGGAGTCACCAGGTGGAAATTTTTAGCTCTTTTGGAGGTAAAAGCTTTTATGGTCCACCACCAAGTTTATTATGAAGCCAAACTAAAATATTTTTGGGCTTTTCTGAGTTACTTCGGTCTTAAAGGTTAAGAGAGTGTCCTAAAACTGATTTATCACTTAGTTAAGGTGTTTAATCATACAGAGTCCACTCATATGGCTTGGTAACTGCTTCCTTCAAGGTTTGATAAGGTTTAACGAGAATCCTAAGGGTTACTTAGTTTGTTACTGATTCGAAAGGTCCTATCATGATTACCATTGATTGGTAGTGCTTGAGGGAGGTTACTTATGTTATACTCAGTGAGTGTTTTTTTTTTAATATTTTACTCAACGTCCCACCGTGATCACCATTATGTTGGTGTCCCGTGTTTTGATAGTTTGGAAAATCAAAATACAAGGAAACATCAGAACCAATCTTTAGAGTTACATGATCTAGTCTTCATGTTCTCAGAGAGGGATCTCTCAAATGTTTTCTTGCAAAGGTTTATCTTGTGTGCTTAGAGTATGTATTTTAGACTAGTTATTGAGTGCAGATCGTTTGATTGTTTGTTTTGTTGAATTGATATAGCAGAATATGAAAGGACTAGGAAAGAAATATAGAATGGAGAAACATCAGGTTCATTGGGCAATCGAGTCAAAAAGAGGTCATAACATACTTATCAATGGATATTGGATATCAGAGGGAAAATCTAACTAGGCCACAGGATCCTTTGGTTTTTGGAATGAGATGGACATTAATGATTTGAAAAGAGAAATTTAATTCTCAACAAAGGGAATTTGAAAGCACAATTTGAACAATAAAGAGCTTTTTGATAGACAGGGCTAACCATGAATTCTACAAATCACACCTTTAAGCAAACAATGATTTCAAAACAACTTTTAAAATGAAATCTAAGATTCGGGGAACACCCTATTTCCTCAAAGATTTTATTTCAAATGACTTAGAAAAAATAAAAGATTCACCGATAACTGCATTCATAGAAGAGGGAACACCTAACACATCTATGATTACAACTATAAAGACCTTTGAGACAACTGTTTAAGTAAGGACAAAGGGAAAGATCAGAATAGACCTCCTTGACTCACTGCAAACAAAAAAATACAAAGGGAGACTTCAATAACAACTTTAAAGTGGTAGTAGACAAGCATGGAGAACCATAAATCATGCTGAAACCAACCATTCGAACTATTAACGAAATAAACAAGCATGAAGACTAAAGAGAGAGATTAAAGACTCTAAAATACTTCAACAGAAGAAAACATGAAACAGTGAAGGATGAACAGGTCTAAGGTGCTTCCAGGAGTCATTTATTAGCCTAAAACTTTCAACCTACTGTAGTAAGAAATCAGGGAACAAAATGAAAATAGGAGAAAACATTAAACAGTTTAGAATACTTCACCAATAGCCAAGCTCATGGATCCAATGATAGAGCCTTCGCAGTAACAAGAATGCAACAATATCATCAGGGCTCCAAGACTTCAATTTCTTCTTCAACTTCAACAGACTATGTATTATTTCAGAGAGTTCCAATATTAAAACTAGTGATCAACCAACCAACACTTTCTCATCTTCTCCAGTAGTATTTATAGAGAAAATGAGGAGGTGGAATGGGATAAAATATCTTCTAAGTTCAATTAATACAGCACACTGTCTCTCGGCCTTTGAGGGGCTTAATAGAGAATATTTTTGGTATTTCCCCTGTATTAATTGGTTTACATTAACTATTAGGCTTGCTGTAAAGAATTTGTTGACTTCAAGGCTCCTTGTTATCCTTGCAATAACTTCGGCTGACAGTTCGCAATAATTTTTTGTGGTTGAATTCATTGTTCAGCTGTATTGATGCGAAATATGTATTGTCTGGTAATAACTTCGGCCTTCCTTTGTTTGATTTTAGGCTGTAGGTGGCCCTGTGGCAACTGGGGGATTCAATTAGCCCCTGATGTGGTAGTGTAGGCTCTCTGTCTGAGAAAACACTCATGACTTTCTTCAAACTGTGTTTAGTTGGGAGGATTAGGCTTTTAATAATCCATTGTTGGCCGTAATCATCCACAAATTTGTCTTCAAACTTCCATGCTGGTGCGTTTTTGTCTCTCGGCACTAATACTCTTTGATTTGTGTCTAATTCATTGTGATTTGCTCGTATGTAGGGTCGCACAGGGAAGATATGGCATCAATGTCTCGTGAATCACTGATGAAACATGAATTTTAAACCCTGCAAAGGATTTTCTTTGATGAATCGAAGGCGGGAGGATTGTCACCCTCTGCCTTCAAATTTTCTTTAGACATAGAGAAAAAAACGATAAAAATGTGCAAAAATACAAACAACTATAATAAAATCCTGCATATATAGGTTAATTGCTTCATAAGGCACATGGAGGGAGCATGGTCGTTGGATGGCATCATCCAACGGTCGGGATCAATCAAAGGAATTCAAAGGGAAGGCAGAAAAGGAATATGAATTGGAGCCATCGATCGTGCAGAGATCGACAGTCGGGAGTGGAGATGAAAATTCAAAATGGAGAAAACGGGCGATGAATTTTGGGCCGCCGATCGACAAATCAGATTGATGGGGGAGATGATGTTACCGTTGCACCGGAGACTGGTTATCACGTGGGCATCTTTGGTGAGTGATTGCCGTCCGATGGGAGGTCTCAGATCGGATGGTGGACGTCCATATCATGCCGGTTCCACGTCCTACCTTTAACGCGCGATGGACGGCGGTTTGGTGAACAGTGCCCAGGCCACGCGTCAATCGGTGAGTGGAATCGCTGCCGATCGGGAGAAAACCGCCCTACGCTTGAAAGCAGTGTGATGGATACCGCCGGTTTCTGCATAGTGACCATGGTGCAGGGACCACCGGGCTGATGAAAATGGGCCATCGGATCTGTGGGTTATGTTAGAATCGGTATCTTCGTCCCTCCATCAAAGATCAAAATCTCTTTTGTTGCATTTCATTTTAGGTGTCTCATTCAGTTCAGTCAGCTACATTTTATTAGGAGCATGGATCATCTGACAGAAGGGTCTTGTCACTCATATCCCTCATGTCTTGTACCTGCTGGCCCAGGTCTGTTCATCAAAGTTCATCGAAATCATTTACAGTCATTCACATTCATGTTTGGTCTTTTGTTGGGAAAAGAGTCTTTTTAGGGTTTTCAGTCTCATTAGGTCTAGGGTTTCACAAATTTAGTCTTCAAAGTGTCCAATAATTCCAGCAGGCACATGAGGAAGCTTCAAATAAAGTTTCACTGCAAAAATTTCATCGTCATAATACTTGATCATGATTCTTCTTCAAAACTCTGTTTTGAAGAAAAATCGTCCATTTTGTCTTTTGTAATAAATGTAATGTAATTTTCAAATTTTTTCTCAGTTGTGAAGTTCTTCAGGCACAGCCTTGGTTGCCTTTGCCAAATTACATGCCAGCTATCCCTGCAAAAAATCGACAAGAGATTCATCATCAGTTCAAAAATCAAAGGAAACAAGCAAAAACAGAGTTTATTTTAAAATTTGAAAGTGCCAAAGTCTGCAACATTACAAAAGTGGGTTTTCTAAATGAAAAATCAAAATCATTTTGTATATATAAGATATTTTCACCATTCAACAATTCATTTGCAAACAAAATCCTCAAATAAGCCAAGTTAAGTCATGGAAGATCAAAAGCCAGTTTTGGAGGACCGACTGTGGGTGAGATTCAGGGTTGCAGCGCATTGGGAGGTGGTCGCGGTGCATAAGCAAGTCGCAGCGCATAGAAAAATTTTCCACTATGAAAAATACAATGGTCGTGGCGCATACACTAGGCGCGGCACACTGGGTTGTGCGTGCGGCACACAGGGTCGACACACAAAAACTTTTCCACTGTTCCATAAATTCGAATCGACTCAATCTCCTATGCTCCGAGTAAGTGTGTGAGACTTTGAATTGCTATTAGCTTGTGTTTGGTGTTGCTTGAAAGAAGGAATATGAGAATTTGTAATGTCAAATTGTAAACCCTATTACCTTGTTTAAAACTGCACCTTAGGGTTTTGAATTAGTGTTCTAAAAATAATTTGTTGCCAAACCCTTTTATTTCCCACCTTGTTTTTCCCTCTCACTGTTATTATATCACTACAATTCATCCCTTACCCCTTTTCATCCTCAAAGTGACTTATTCCTAAGCCCCATTTTCCTATCCCTAAAAGCTACTTCATTCCCTATCATTTTCCCTTTCTCATTTCACTTATAAAATCCCCAAACCCCAAATTCCCAAACAGTCAAGTGACTGTTATTACACTTTAAATTCACTTGACAAAACTCCATCATTCTCACTGCCTTATTTCCCACAGTCCCTTCCTATTTGACACATTTGGCAATCAAGACAAAGACACCAAATTCTCATTTGCATCTCATACAAATCAACATATACTTGGCATAGACCTTGCAACACCATGGAGATAGACACTGATACATAATATGAACAAGACAGTGATTCTACCACTGAGCTACCTGCACCGAGAAGGCCTCGTAAAGGTGGCAAACATGTGAGAGAAGAGCCTACCTCATTGACTCAGTTGCAAGCCTGCCCACTTGCCATGGCATGTTTTCGAGAGTAGTCATGCTATCAGTATTGTAAGATGATTGCTTGGATTCAGCATCATCAGGAGTTGGCTCGTTTGTTTGTTTAAATTTGCATGATGGTCAGGTAACTCCTGCTGGTGTAAATTTCACCTTGACACCGGAAGCCATTTCTCAAGCAACATGAATACCGAATCTAGGTGAAGAGTGGAACAAGAGACAGCAGGTGGACAGAGTGCATTATGAACCATACATCAAGCCTAGCTATGTGAGACATCTCAGCAAGGTATTCCCATTCCGGTTCCTAAAGGAATCCTATGCGCCTTTGAAGAGACTCATTATCAGATACTTCAGTTGTGAGGGCCGGTTCTCACGCCTCTATGCCTACCACATTAGGTTATTGATGCATTTCACGAGAGTGAGGATGATGAACATACCTTATTTCATGTGCTAGAACATCGATATAATGACCACTCTTGTGCAGAAGAAGACTCCCGAACAGCAGTACAACAGTATTTATCACTATGCACTCATCAAGATTGTTGTTTTACAGCAGCTTGGTTTGCAGGGCATTGCATGGGAGGATTTCATTTCCCATGACTTCTTCGCAACCCCTCAGCCTCCTCCGGAGATTTTTCATGAGCCAGGTGAACCTTCACATCAGCCTAAAGGTCCCGAGACAGAGCCTATCAGTGTGCCAGTGTTTATTACTTATCAGAGAGGCACGAGAGGATTATTTGCAGCATCTCGACGAGTACTATCTCCACCCGGGGTGGAAGGGGCCTCGTTGCCATCATCAGCAGCACAGGTATAGGTAAAAGATAGAGGTAAGAGGCCGATGCAGGATGAGGGCCCTTCAGGAGGCCAGGATACTGATTTCATATTGATTGATGAGGATTTGAGCTCTCCAAGCTCAAAGTTGAGAGAGATCATTCAGGACCAGAAGGCTGAGATCGACACATTGATCGACAAACTGCAAAGAGATCAATGGATCATAAAATATCTGGAGCAACGGAATAAACAGTTGGAGGATCAGTAGATGATCATGGAGTTTCAAAACATCTGTGAGAACCGGCAAGTTGCCCGAAGAAGCCCAACCGAGATGACACCTATTGAGCAGGAGATTGAGGCCAATAGAGAGACTTAGCTTGAGAGGGTCAACATTCATCTTGAGAAATTGTTGGAGAAGGAAAAAAAGGAGAAGAACATGCTCAGGCACATGAAGAACCATTATTGGGCGCGACATCATGTTTGCAAAGCAAGGATCAAGATCCTAAAAGCAAGACTAAGGAGGGCTAAAGCGTCACAAAAAGTACGATAGGCTCCAAATTTTGGCCGAAGCTTCTTTGGCCCAACATAGTGCTTGATGAGGGACCTTCAGCCCAAATTTCAAGAAATTTGGGAAAAATTTTGTTAATTTTGAATTTTTGGGCCTAAAAACATATTTTCCTGCCCGACACGTAGTGCCACTTGGCGCGCGCTTATAATTGGCAGCTCTTCAGGAGGAAAACTTTGAATTTTTGGATTTTTCATCAAAATTTATGCATGCCTATGGATTACCTAAGGATTTCATCAAGTTATGGGTTGCCTAAAGGGTTAAAAACACCCTAAAAATGGCCTTTCTGCCACTTTTTTCACACGCAGGAAGCAGTGTTGGAAGATTGAACTTTTGGAGGGGAAAATGGAAACCAAATCTAGAAATTCCACTTGGGTTGGAAAGTAGACAGGCAGGGCTTTCCAACGAGCTATCCTGCGCTCAATTTGAACTTCGGGAAGACCCTAAAAATCAACTCCAAACTTGTGCTACGCATAGAGATTCCAGGCGCAACGCATAAAGGAATTTGGCCTATTTTTCACTCAACAGCTCAGAATTTCGCCTAGTTTTGGCCAGTTTGACTTTTTCATGTAACTATTTATGTAAATTGATGTAATTTCATGACCATGATTTAATTTTGGCACATTTTTACTCATTATAGTAGATTCATTCACCAAAAGGTGAAATGTAAGTGAATGAATCAGTTTCCTAGCATATAGAGGCAAGTTGTTTCATTGCCTATTTTCTAGTTCCTAGTTTAGATATGGTTGAAAAAACTCCTAGAATGATGAGATCGACCCCTAGAGGCATGGGCAGGAGTTAGGCTTGTCTATATGATGTATTTTCTCAGTCATTTTCAGGGTTGGACATTTGGGATTGCTTGGCACTTCATTGTACATTTCATCTCTGCAATTTTGGCAAAGGAATAGACCAGGGTTTGCAACACTCTTTGGGATCCATGTGGCTCTATTTTTTTATGTTTTTTTTCTCTATGTAATTGTAAGTTCACTTATTTTTATGTGTATCATTTCCCTTCTCCTTTCTTCTTAGATTAAACAAATCAGTGTTAAAGGTGGAATTCATTAAATTGCTTTGCTCTGCCTTCAGTTTTGTTTAATTTTCCATGTTTTCATCTGTTTGAAGAGGATTATTGAAGCCTCTTGCCGTCTTCAGCTCCTCACTGGTCTAAACCATCCATTCATTCAATCTAAAGCATCGTTTCCTTCCTTGCCCCAATCAGAACCCTGCAAAAACTAGGCCTAATCCCCGCACCCAAAACTGCCTTTCCCTTTGATCCAAAAAAAACCCCCAAAAACACAATCAAACTCCTTTACTTATATACCTAGCCTAAAATTAGCTTTTATTTCAAGTCATCTCGAGCCCTATTGATTATTTTTGCTGAGATTGACCCGAAGAGAGCCCTCTCCTGTTTTGGTAGGGCTAGCTACCAGACTAAGTGTGGTTTGATGTTACCCTGAACTCTGCCTTCTTTTAGCCTGAGGTAGATTTAGGCAATAACATAGTGGGGACCATACTGGGGAAGAAAATGGTTTGCTTGTTGGTGTTATTTGTTTTATAAGCTACAGATAGAGCTTGAGGGGAAGAAAATGGTTTGCTTGTTGGTGTTATTTGTTTTATAAGCTACAGACGGAGCCTGAAGTTATGCCAGGTAGCCTTCGAAACACTCTTGCTTTGCATTAGCGAAAGTAGATAAACACTACTTCAGTCAATCTCCGGTCTAGCTTTTAAACGTGACACTTGACTTGTAAATTGCCCTAGTGTATCAGATCGTTCTGGACTTTGGGTGATGAGTCTAGAATTTGATAGGCTGAAAAAGTTGGTTTTGTCCCTTTGATTTTGAAATTAATCCAACACACTAGCTTCCAGAAGACATACTAGAGCAAATCCAGATCTCGATCCACCTCCATTGTATGAGAATCCCAATCTGATCTCAAGAATCCTTCACCGAGAAAGTCTCGTGATTCCTCTGTTTAAATCTCATTCATGTCCCATTGTTTTTTAATACCTTGAAGATATTGAGTTTGACGAACAATTTGAGTTGTCATTGTTTGAGACTAAGTCTGAAAGTGCTATTGGTTCTACTGTCATAAATCCAGAGTTTATCAAGTATCTTGAAATTGAACAGGCTAATAGATCCATTGACAGTTACATCTTGAATATTCAAAACTCCATTGTGGCAACAAACATTCCTGATTTTATAGAGTCTGCGTCTGAAACTCTTGGGCCATCAACAGTTACTTCTGATTCACAAGTTCATACCCAGCCTCCTTTCATTCCTACCATTCCTGTGCAACCATCTATTTATGATCAACAATCTGCAGTAGTATCGCCTCCATCCACACCACACACATCTCATACATCTACTGCTCCTACTCCACCTATTTCTCCAAGACCGGTTATAAATCCACCAAGAGCAATGGCTGCCAGATTCGCACCCCTTGTCTTGCCTCAAAACTTGGATGCTATGCCTGCTGATTATCAAAGTAAAATCCCATTGTTTGATGGTACTCCTCAAAGTGTCACTGCTCAGCAGCATATTGATAGAATGGCAGACTTCTTCGATCTTCATGAAATTGATGAAGAAAATGTGACCATGAGATTGTTTGTGCAAACTTTTGGAGGTGAAGTCAAAAAGTGGTTCAGAGCTTTGCAACCTAGAAGTATTGCTACATTGGCTGAGCTGTAGAGACAATTTTTAGATCGGTGGGAAGTAAAGAAAGATCCTCTTCAGATCACTTCTGAATATACCAAGATCAAGTGCAACGTAGGTGAGTCAGTCCAAGACTATTGTATCATATTCAATGTGGTTTACAATGCAATTCCTGATGATTTAAGGCCATCTAGGAAGTCGGCTTTGCTAAAATTTCCAGATGGTTTTGATCTAGACATGGCCTATCAATTGAGAGAAAGAGATCTGGCCACTTTGGAGGAGATGCAGAAAATTGTAGTGAGTGTTGAAGCTAATTTGAATGACAAGAGAGCTAGATTAAGAGAAAAAAAGAAAGTCGCAATAAAGGAAGAAGCTTCTACTTCAGATCAGGTAGTTCGCAAGGTGGAAAAGATGATTGAAAGACTAACACTTGATAAGCCTGAACCACAGATCATAAATCCTAACTTCCGTGGACAACAGCAACCACAATTCAGGATCAAACAATGAGAGCAGTGAGCACAAGAACCGCCAACACAACAGCAGGTAAAAAATCCTTTACAGCAGAACTTTGTTGGTCCGGAATCAGATGATGAAGACAATGTAATAGGAGAAGAAAATCACTTTTTTACACCTGATGATATGCCAACCTTTATCACTAAAGATGAGGAGTATGCAGAAAACTCAGTTGTACAAAAGGATGAGGATTTTATCTTGGCAAATGATGCAGCTCTTGAAGAAGAGTCGGATGAGTATCAGAGAGGTTATATGAATGCTTTGTCCACCCAGAAGTGACAATATTCACTTAGAAACAGAGATGTGCCTATCAACCCAATCCAAAAGAGAAAGGAAGTTTTAGAACCAAAGAATGATGTACCCATTGCACAGAAGAAGGGAAAAGATGTAGTTGATCCTACTACTAGCAAGTCACCATTAGCAAATGAAAGATCTAATCAGCCAATTGTATCGAGGGAGAAAGCTGAAAAGAAGAATGCTCCAGCCAAAGAGGTAGAAAAAGCTTCAATATTTAACTTATAGAGTGAAATAGCTAAGTTAAAAGTTTCCATTCCTTTGACTGAGTTGATGAGAAATAACAGCTACAAGAGTCAAGTATCTAAAATTTTGAATTTCGATCCAATGTCTGATATGGTGAATGTGGAAGATGATCAACCTGAGTTGATCTTTGGTCCAGCATTGGATGGTGAGTCTCCTGATAGTGATGTGCCTCCTTTTTATATCAGTCTTAGATTGCATGAGTTTGTGTTACATAATGCCATGTTTGATTCTGGAGCTTCTCATAATCTCATGTCGAGGGAAATCATGGAGAAATTTGGATTGGACATCACTCGGAAGTATCATGATCTTTCTTCTTTTGATTCTAGTAGAGTAAGATGCATTGGGATCATCAAATATTTGGTGGTTAGCTTAGATCAGATTTCCACTAAGAATGTTTTGATGGATGTGGTTGTGGTGGATATTCCTCCTAGATTTGGCATGCTTCTTTCCAGATCTTGGGGAGTGAAGTTGAAGGGAACATTACAGCTTGATTTCTCCTATGCTACCATTCCTGTGTTTGGTCAGATGAGAAGATTATATCGGGAGCAAAAAATGAAGTATATGATCACCAGCAAGGAGAAACCCGTAAATCATTCGATTAATTATGTACATACAGATTTAGAATCTTTTGTTTTGTATTTAGATAATTTCAAAGATGTAGATAGTCAGTTAGTTGAAGCAGAGGAAATTTTGGAGATCACAAAAAATTTCAGAGAAGTTTTGATGAAAGAAAGGCAAGAACTTGAGACTTCCGCTGAGCAATCAGCCTTCCAACAGCAGCAGAAAGTTGATGGACAACAAGCAGAAATAATAGAGCAAACACAATTTCAGCACTTGGAAGAAGACGAAGATGGTTTGTGGACTATGGATTTCGATGGTGCAGTTGGGAGTGATGGTGCTGGAATTGGTATTTGGGTACGCATTCCTTTTTCCACTCCAAACAAGGTACCGAGTAATGTAAGGGTCTGCTCTTATAAACTAGCTTTTAATTGTTCGAATAATGAGGCAGAATATGAAGCTTTGATTGTTGGTCTGAAAATCCTTAGAAAGTTGAATGCTAAGAGGATTGCAGTGTATGGCGACTCAGAGTTGGTAATTAAGCAAGTGAAGGGTGAATTTCAAGCTAAGCATCCTCGAATGTGGGCTTACCGAACTGCAGTTCTTGATATCTTGAAATTTTTTTTAGACTATACTTTGACTTGTATCCCTCATATTCAGAATGGTATTGCAGATGCACTTGCTAAGGCAGCAAGTAATTTGAAGATCCCGATGAACTCAAGTAACAAGTTTGAAATTCATGTGAAACATCGTCCAATTGTCCTGGACAATCAAAGGTATTGGCAAGTATTCCAAGATGATGATGAGATGGATGAATTTCTGCAAAACGAAGGCAAATTCAAAGAGAATTCAATTGACATGGAGCACGATGATGGTGAGGCTGATGTGAAAATCAATCAGATGGAAGTGTTGCAGCTGAAAGATAATGTCATTCCTAAAGGTTTGATACCTTTAGAAGAGCTTTTTGATCAAGATGACGTAGCTATAAAACCAACCTTGTGGCCAACCAAAAAGGGAGTTGAAGACGTGAACATTGGATCAGCTGAGAATCCAAAGATGGTGAAGTTGTCCAAAGCATTGCCACTGGAGGTAAAAGCAAAATATGTTAGTTTATTGTCTTATTTTTCTGATGTTTTTGCTTGGGACTATTCAGATTTGAAGACGTATGATACAAACATAATTCAGCACACCATTCCTATCAAGCCAAATCAAAAGCCCTTAAGGCAGAAGTTGAGAAGGATAAATCCGAAGTTGCTGCCCTCAATTGAGAAAGAGGTGAATCGATTATACAAGGCTAGTATCATTGTTCCTATAAGATTTTCAGATTGGATTTCCAATTTGGTGCCCGTACGCAAGAAGACAGGTGAGATTCATTTGTGCATTGATTTTAGGAATCTGAACAAGGTTTCTTTGAAAGACAATTATCCATTGCCCAAAATGGATCACATACTTCAGCGAGTAGTTGGAGCATCTCGTATGTCACTACTTGATGGTTATTCCGAGTATAACCAAATTCTGGTCCATGAGGATGATAGAGACAAAATAGCGTTCACCACTCCGTGGGGAACTCTCCATTATGCTAAAATTCCTTTCGGTTTGAAGAATGTTGGTGCGACATTTCAGGGTGCAATGGATATGGAATTTTCAAATGAGAAAGATGTTTTCCTAGTTGTGTATCTTGATGATTTGACAGTTTTTTCCAATTCTGATGAAGAGCATCTTTACCATTTGAAAATTGTTTTTCAGCGATGTAGAAAGTATGGTGTGTCACTCAATATGAAGAAGAGTTTGTTTGCCATGGATGAGGGAAAACTTCTTGGTCATATCATCTCAAAATATGGCATATGTATTAACCCAGCACGAGTAGAATCTATTCAACAAATTTATCTTCCCCGGAATAAGAAGGAGATTCAATCTTTTAATGGTAAGATGATTTTTTTATGCCGCTTTGTGCCTAATCTTGTTGAACATTTAAGGGAGATTAAAAACATGCTTAAGAAAGACAATGCATTGAAATGGACTAAGGATTATACTCAGGATTTTATTTTGTTTTCATTTTCCTCGGAGCATACAATGGAAGCAGTATTAATGCAGAAGAGATATGGGCATGAAAACCAATTGATTTTTTCAGTCGTACCATAAGAGATGCAACCTTGATATATACCATCATTGAAAAGCAAGCTCTTGATCTTGTGAAAGCATTGAAGGATTTTCGCGTATATATTCTGGATTCTCATATTATTTCTTATGTTCCAAACGCTGCTGTTAAAGATGTTCTAGTTCAAACAGATCCGGAAGGAAGACGAGGCAAATGGATTGCTGCCTTGTTGGAGTATGATGTGGAGATCAAGCCTACAAAGCTTATCAAAGGACAAGGGCTGGCTAAGCTAATGGTGGAATCAAATTTACATGCCTTGGATATCAATCTTATTGTTGCTGTGTCCGAGGAGAATGAGGAAAGTTCATCAGTTCAGGTATCAGAAATCTTTGTGCTTTCTCCTTGGTATTCAGATATTGTATATGTGCTTCAAAATTTGTCACCACCGCCCGGCATGGCTAGAAACAAAAGTAGAACTCTGAAATTGAAGGCTACTAAGTTTTGTGTTTTGAATAATTCACTTTATTGGAAAGATCTCGGTGGTGTTTTGCTGAATTGTTTGGTGGAAGAAGAAGCAAAGCAGGTTATGGAGGATTTTCATAAGGGAGATTGTGGCGATCACCTTTTCTGGGAAACAACGGCTAACAAGATTTTGAGAGCGGGATATTATTGGCCGACACTTTTTGTTGATGTGTATAAGACTATCAAAAGTTGTCATGAATGTCAAATTTTTGAAGGAAAGCAGAAATTGCAGCCTTTACCGCTTAAGCCCATTGAGGTAAGTGCTTCTTTTCAGCAGTGGGGTTTGGATTTCATTGGTGAGATCCATCCTGCTTCTTCAGCTCAGCACAAGTGGATCCTCACAGCGACATATTATTTCACAAAATGGATTGAGGCAATTCCCACCATGTAGGCTACGGATTCGGTAATAATTTCTTTCCTTGAGAATAACATTTTGTCTTGTTTTGGTTGCCCGAATAAGCTAATCACTGATAACGCAGCAACTTTCAAATCAAAAAGGATGATTGAGTTTTGTGACAAATATCATATCATTTTGGGACACTCAACCTCTTATCATCCGCAAGGCAACGGATTGGCGGAGTATTCCAACAAATCTTTGGTCAACATCATTAAAAAGTTGCTGGAAATAAACAAGAAAAGTTGGCATAAGAAGTTAGTCAATGCACTTTGGGCAAATCGAGTGAGTCAGAAGAAATCCATTGGTATGTCCCCTTTTGAGTTAGTTTATGGAGTTGATACAGTGTTTCCTACCTCTCTCGCAGTTCTAGTGGTCAAAATTCTATAGGAAGCTGGCACTGAAGATGATAATATGCAAAGAAGAATAAATCAAATGATCCATTTGCAGCAGACGAGAGAAGAAATTTTCCAAAACACATTCAAGCTGCAGGAGAGAATTAATAAAATCTATGATAGAAAAACAAAGGCGGACAAATTTCAATTGGATGAAGTGGTGCTTAAATGGGATGCAAGAAACGAGGAAAAGGGTAAGCACGGTAAGTTCGAAAATCTCTAGAAAGGACCCTTTAAAATTGTTGCATATCGGGGTCAGAATGCTTTTCTTCTGAAGGAGATGAACAGGGAAGATTGTCCAGGAGGGCCGGTCAATGGTCGGCTGCTCAAGCGGTATCATTTCTAAGATGTTTTCTGTTGTTTACATTATCACTGTACATACCATTTATTTCAATTTCATTGCAAGTGTGTGCTGTGATCTATTCTTCAGTTTGGGGCCCGAAGTGAAGGCTATAATTTTGAAGAATAATTTTAGCTTTGGTTTGAGTTTGTCTAAGTCACGTGTTTTAGTCATTTCAATTTCAAAATTGAGTCAGTTTGCGTCAAATTTTCAGTCAATAAATGAGTCAAGAGTCTTGTGTTGATTTTTCTAAGTTATGGACTCCATAGCCCAATGGACGAAGGCACTGCCTACTCTCCCAAAAATCTGTATTTCTTGGCACCTCCCAGGAGCTACCATCCCCATTGGAGCCAATGTTAGAGTCGGTATCTTCATCCCTTCGTCAGAGATCAAAATCTCTTTTGTTGCATTTCATTTTAGGTGTCTCATTCAGTTCAGTTAGTTGCATTCCATTAGGAGCATGGATCATCTGACGAAAGGGTCTTGTCACTCATATCCCTAATGTCTTGTACCTACTAGCCCAGGTCTGTTCATCAAAGTTCATCGAAATCATTTACAGTCATTCACAGTCATGTTTGGTCTTTTGGTGGGCAAAGAGTATTTTTAGGGTTTTTAGTCTCATTAGGTCTAGGGTTTCACAAATTTAGTCTTCAAAGTGTCCAATAATGCCAACAGGCACATGAGGAAGCTTCAAATAAAGTTTCACTGCAAAAATTTCATCGTCATAATACTTGATCATGATTCTTCTTTAAAACTCTGTTTTGAAGAAAAATCGTCCATTTTGTCTTTTGTAATAAATGTAATGTAATTTTCAAATTTTTCTCAGTTGTGAAGTTCTTCAGGCACAGCCCTGGTCGCCTTTTCCAAATTACATGCCAACTATCACTGCAAAAAATTGACAAGAGATTCATCATCAGTTCAAAAATCAAAGGAAACAAGCAAAAACATAGTTTATTTTAAAATGTGAAAGTGCCAAAGTCTGCAACATTACAAAAGTGGGTTTTCTAAATGAAAAATCAAAATCCTTTTGTATATATAAGATATTTTTACCATTCAACAATTCATTTGCAAACAAAATCCTCAAAGAAGCCAAGTTAAGTCATGGAAGATCAAAAGCCAGTTTTGGAGGACCGAATGTGGGTGAGATTCAGGGTCACGGCACATTGGGAGGTGGTCGTGGCGCATAAGCAAGTTGCGGCGCATAGAAAATTTTTCCATCGTGCAAAATACAACGGTCGTGGCGCATACACCAAGCTTGGCGCACTGGGTTGTGCACGCGATGCACAGGGCCGACACACAAAAACTTTGCCACTGTTCCATAAATTCGAATCGACTCATTCTCCTATGCTTCGAGTAAGTGTGTGAGACTTTGAATTGCTATTAGCTTGTGTTTGGTGTTGCTTGAAAGAAGGAATATGAGAATTTGTAATGTCAAATTTTAAACCCTATTACCTTGTTTAAAACTTCTCCTTAGGGTTTTGAATTGGTGTCCTAAAAATAATTTGTTGCCAAACCCTTTTATTTCCCACCTTGTTTTTCCCTCTTACTGTTATTATATCACTACATTTCATCTCTTACCCCTTTTCATCCTCAAAGTGACTTATTCCTAAGCCCCATTTTCCTATCCCTAAAAGCTACTTCATTCCCTATCATTTTCCCTTTCTCATTTCACTTATAAAATCCCCAAACCCCAAATTACTAAACAGTCAAGTGATTGTTATTACACTTTAAATTCACTTGACAAAACTCCATCATTCTCACTGCCTTATTTCCCACAGTCCCTTCCTATTTGACACATTTGGAAATCAAGACAAAGACACCAAATTCTCATTTTCATCTCATACAAATCAACATATACTTGGCATAGACCTTGCAACACCATGGAGACAGACACTGATACATCATATGAACAAGACAGTGATTCTACCATTGAGCTACCTGCACCGAGAAGGCCTCGTAAAGGTGGCAAACATGTGAGAGAAGAGCCTACCTCATTGACTCAGTTGCAGGCCTGCCCACTTGCCATGGCATGTTTTTGAGAGCAGTCATGCTATTAGTATTGTGAGATGATTGCTCAGATTCAGCATCATCAGGAGTTGCCTCATTTGTTTGTTTTACATTTGCATGATGGTCAGGTAACTCTTGCTGGTGTAAATTTCACCTTGACACCGGAAGCCATTTATCAAGCAACAGGAATATCGAATGTAGGTGAAGAGTGGAACAAGAGACAGTAGGTGGACAGAGTGCATTATGAACCATACATCAGGCCTAGCTATGTGAGGCAGCTCAGCAGGGTATTCCCATTCTGGTTCCTAAAGGAATCCTATGCGCCTTTGATGAGACTCATTATCAGATACTTCAGTTGTGAGGGCCAGTTCTCACGCCTCCATGCCTACCACATCAGGTTATTGATGCATTTCACGAGAGTGAGGATGATGAACATACCTTATTTCATGTGCCAGAACATCAAGATAATGACCACAGTTGTGCAGAAGAAGACTCCCGAGCAGTAGTACAACAGTATTTATCACTATGCACTCATCAAGATTATTGTTGTACATCAGCTTGGTTTGCAGGGCATTGCATGGGAGGATTTCATTTCCCATGACTTATTCGCAGCCCCTCAGCCTCCTCCGGAGATTGTTCATGAGCCAGGTGAACCTTCACATCAGCCTAAAGGTCCCAAGACAGAGCCTATCAGTGTGCCAGTGTTTATTACTTATTAGAGAGGCACGAGAGGATTATTTGCAGCATCCCAACGAGTACTATCTCCACCCGGGGTGGAAGGGGTCTCGTTGCCGTCATCAGCAGCACAGGTACAGGTACCGGACAGAGGTAATAGGCCGATGCAGGATGAGGGCCCTTCAGGAGGCCAGGATACTGATTTCATATTGATTGATGAGGATTTGAGCTCTCCAAGCTCAAAGTTGAGAGAGATCATTCAGGAGCAGAAGGCTAAGATCGACACATTGACCAACAAATTGCAAAGAGCTCAATGGATCATAAACTATCTGGAGCAGTGAAACAAACAGTTGGAGGATCAGAAGACGATCATGGAGTTGCAAAACATCCATGAGAACCGGCAAGCTACCCGAAGAAGCCCAACCGAGATGACACCTATTGAGCGGGAGATTAAGGCTGATAGAGAGACTTGGCTTGAGAGGGTCAGCATTCATCTTGAGAAACAGTTGAGAAGGCAAACAAGGAGAAGAACATGCTCAAGCACATGAAGAACCATTATTGGGCGTGACATCATGTTTGCAAAGCAAGGATCAAGAACCTGAAAGCAAGACTAAGGAGGGCACTAAAGCGTCGCAAAAGGTACGATAGGCTCCAAATTTTGGTTAAAGCTTCTTTGGCCCAGCATAGTGCTTCATGAGGGACCTTCAGCCCAAATTTCAAGAAATTTGGCAAAAATTTTGTCAATTTTGAATTTTTGGGCCTAAAAACAGATTTTCCTGCCCGACGCGTAGTGCCACTTGGCGCACGCTTATAATTGGCAGCTCTTTAGGAGGAAAACTTTGCATTTTTGGATTTTCCATCAAAATTTATGCATGCCTATGGATTACCTAAGGATTTCATCAAGTTTTGGGTTGCCTAAAGGGTCAAAAACACCGTAAAAATGGCCTTTCTGCCACTTTTTGCACACACAGGAAGCAATGTTGGGAGATTGAACTTTTGGAGGGGAAAATGGCAACCAAATCCAGAAATTCGACTTGGGTTGGAAAGTAGACAGGCAGGGATTTCCAATGAGCTATCGTGTGCTCAATTTGGACTTCGGGAAGACCCTAAAAGTCAGCTCCAAACTTGTGCTATGCATAGAGATTCTAAGCGCGGCGCATAAAGGAATTTGGCCTATTTTTCACTCAACAGCTCAGAATTTCGCCTAGTTTTGGCCAGTTTGACTTTTTCATGTAACTCTTGATGTACCTTGATGTAATTTCATGACCATGATGTAATTTTGGCACATTTTTACTCATTCTAGTAGATTCATTCACCAAAAGGTGAAATGTAAGCGAATGAATCAGTTTCCTAGCATATAGAAGCAAGTTGTTTCATTGCCTATTTTCTAGTTCCTAGTTTAGATATGGTTGAAACAGCTCCTAGAATGATGAGCTCGACCCCTAGAGGCATGGGCAGGAGTTAGGCTTGTCTATATGATGTATTTTCTCAGTCATTTTTAGGGTTGGACATTTGGGATTGCTTGGCACTTCATTGTACATTTCATCTCTGCAATTTTGGCAAAGGAATAGACCAGGGTTTGCAACACTCTTTGGGATCCATGTGGCTCTGTGTTTTGATTGTGTTTTTCTCTATGAAATTGTAAGTTCATTGATGTTTATGTGTATCATTTCCCTTCTCCTTTCTTCTTAGATTAAACAAATCAGTGTTAAAGGTGGAATTCATTAGATTGCTTTGCTCTGCCTTCAGTTTTGTTTAATTTTCCATGTTTTCATCTGTTTGAAGAGGATTCTTGAAGCCTCTTTCCCTCTTCAGCTCCTCACCGGTCTGAACCATCCATTCATTCAATATAAAGCATCAAAACAATTTCCTTCCTTGCCCCAATCAGAACCCTGCAAAAACTAGGCCTAATCCCCGCACCCAAAACTGCCTTTCCCTTTGATCCAACAAAAACCCCCAAAAACACAATCAAAATCCTTTACTTATATACCTAGCCTAAAATTAGCTTTTATTTCAATTCATCTCGAGCCCTATTGATTATTTTTGCTGAGATTGACCCGGAGAGAGCCCTCTCTTGTTCTGGTAGGGCTAGCTACCAAACTGAGTGTAGTTTGATGTTACCCTGAACTCTGCCTTCTTTTAGACTGAGGTAGATTTAGTTAATAACAGGTTAAATGGACAGCTGTGATGCGATTGGGCGGTGAACAGGAGTGGGGACCATGGGTGTGATGGGATTGCGAAGACCGTCAGATGAATCGGGAAAATCAACGGTGAGAAATGCTATCGATGACCAAACGCGCTAAGCGCTCTTTCGGGCTAGCGCCTGGTTTCGGCGCTCGGGTCACGTGGGGAAAAGGTCGAGGGAGCTGGCCGAAGGGGGATAAGACCCATATGTGTCCAAATATGGATTTTTCATGGATTTTCAATGGTTTTCAAAGGTTCAGAGGGGTTCCGATAAGGCAAAGAAGGAGTCTTTAAACCTTATCAAAGGGTTTCGATGAAGGGGAAAGGAAAAAATCATGAAAATGAAGGATTTCATGGGAGAAGGAAAGGAAAAGATGAGGTTAGTTTTGGAAGAAGAGGAAATGGGAAAAAATGGTGCTTGCAGCAGTTTTTCTTCATGTAATGACAGCAGAAATTCTAAGTTGAAAAGGGGAAAAGCAGTGATGATTATCCAAAGGATAGGATATTATCAAAAGACTTTAAAAATCAGCAATTTTTAGCAATGAAATTGTTTCTTGAAGGCTATCCAAGATCATTTAGCCACCACCTAATATGACAGAATTTATGGGCGGCTAACAGAAGTAACCCAACCATTCAGGCATCTTACCAGTGGGTCACACTAACATTTTGACCTCTTTGAGCCATAGATGCAGGAACATGATTGCAATCCAACGTCAAGGAGGCTATAGACGCAAGCATAATGCTGGTTTCCAGCATCCAGGGCCTCAATTCCTCAGTGATGTGTGAGTGTCCCCAGGATTTGAGCCACCTTTTCAGGACTTGAATATAGTTCTCTTCCCAGAACTTCATGAAAATTTCAAAGATGATAAATAATAGCATGACAATGATATAGAAGAAATCACATCTATAAGAACTCATCTGGACCCCTCCTAGCAATGACATGAATTTTTTCAAGCATGTCAGAAACATTGAAACTAAAGCTACAAACAACAGATCTGAGCATAGGGGTCTCATACTTATCTGATAATCTCTAAGAACCATTTCCCCCCTGCATCATTATCTACAATACCATTTATTTTACGATAGATACATTGTGCATTCATTTACAAGTAAAAACACGAAAATAGCGATACATCATCACTATCGACATACATTATTATAACCAACATAATAACAACAAAAATACCATGGATACAACAAAAATAGGATCCACATATAAACTAGTACATTTATATATCAAACAACAAAGGAATAACCTTCTTATTAATGAATGTAAAACCAACCGGAGATGGGACTTCCACGTTCCACTCGACCATAGATTGTTTGAGCGAAATATCTCTTCAGCAAATCACCCCCATGCCATCGTCCAAGCATGAATGTGGGATCTCATCAAACACATCAATGAAAACCAATCCAAGACTTCGAGAGGCCAAACCGCCTCAAACCTCAACCAGTGATTCCACCTCACGGTTGGACATCAAAACCATCACGGATTGGTCTCTACCCAAGTTGTTCTAGAGCTCTAGAGAGTTTTTTCCAACCAGGGCTTCCAAGACTAGTAACTCAACCCCAACTGTTACAGGGCTTCCAAAACGTTTGTCCAACCAAGACTTCCAGGACTAGTAACTCAACCCACCTAGGGATTCCAGAGCATTTTTCCAACCAAGGCTTTCAAGGACTAGTAACTCAACCCACAGTTTTCCATCGGGGTTCCAGATTATTTTTCCAACCAAGGATTCCAAGAAATAATAACTCAACCCATAGATAAAGGACCATGAGAACTAAATAGAAAACAAACAATGAAAATGAACCCACAACACCATGGTTATCAAGGAAATGGAAAGGCTAGAAAAATCCACTGTCAATCCAGGAAATCCATCATGCCAATGACATATCATGACCAAGAAACTACATGCATACATCATGCATGCCAAAACTAGTGAGGAACACATACATGCAACTTGGTACCTAAAATCAAAACTTATTATAGTTGTTGATTCTAATGTCCTCTTGCATTTTCCTGCTCTTCCTTTTCCTTCTTGCTCCAAATCTCCAAGTATGCAACACTCTTCAAGAGTGATCCAAGAACAGTCTAAGTGTCCAAGAGTATGAGAGAGAGAGAGATCAGAAGAGATCTCCACAACTACACTAAGAAAAATCTTAAACTAGCCAAAATATTTCCAACTGATCCTCAGAAGCCTTTTTATTAATGAGGCCTCTATTTTCTTCATTTTCCATTAGTTTCCTTCATTTTCCTCCTCACATGCAACTTGTGACCTTTCACCTTCATTTTCTCCTAATTTCCATTATTTTCATCAATAAATTCCAATAAATTTTTCATGTCTTTCCAATGTCTTTGCTAATTTACCTCAGCCATAATAACCTAAAGGAAAACCCACTAGGATGTTTTTCCCACCATTCAGCTTGGCACAAGTGTCCCATCAATAATGGTTATTACTTTTAACTTTTATTACATGGAATTTTCTACTGATTTATTACAATGTGGGAGGAGGGAGTTACAAAGTGGTATAAGAGCATGGTTCACCCCTTGTGCTGGATGGGTGGGTTACTGGACATGCATACATGTTAGTTGTATATGTGTCCTTTATGCTTGTGGTATATTTTATTTTTGTGTATGCATGGTGGTGGTCATTGTTGTAGTTATGTCACCATGTGAAATTTGATGGTGTTGATGTTGGATGTGTTTTTCATGAGTATATGACAGTTATGCATTGGTTATGCATGTCAATTTTTATACGTTGTTGTGCATACATTAACATGGTAATAGTTTTTGTACATGAGGTCATGGTACGTGGTCGGTATGGTCATTTAATGATAACTGGACAATGGTTGAAATGGTGTTTATATACTATATGATTATGATTACACATGTATCATGATAATCTAGATGATCTTGTAGATGAGATATCCTCCCCTGAACTATTAGATCTTTTGATTATGTTATGTTTTGGTTTTAGCTAACACGGTATACTTGCAAGAAAGAGATCAAAGATGACTAGAAATATAGTAGACTCCAGTTCACGAGATTTTCCCTATGGGTCAGATGAGCTACATGGTGGTAGGCATTCTTCTAACTTAGAATACACTTTGAGAACTTTGAAAGAAGAAATAAGAATTTTCAAGGCATATAATGACAGGATCATCTAGGCAGAGGAGAAACAAGCAGAATTTAATGTAGAAATCCCTTAGAGTTTGTCAAAATTGTAGAGACGGGAATCGCTTTGGATCAACCATTGGCAGGAGGATAAGACTAATGGGGCATATGGCAGTAGATATCATGGTGGGAACAAATCATATAGGTATGACATGATCATAGATGTAAGGCTCTTGGATACTCTAGATAGGAGAGGAGATGGACACAGGTTCTACTCTAGTTCTAGTTTTGAGAGGCACCATGATCATCATCGTTATCATCCTTATAGGAGGTGTTGGGGTTCCCATGTTTTGGCTAGGTTGACAGAGACCAAAAGATGAGACAACATAGAACCACTTTAAGACCTTAGGACCTAGCCCTCCTAGGTCCAGAGAGGGATCTCTCTATGATAGCCAAAGGTTTATGTCTTTAAGGCTCAAAGTATAAGATTTTAGGCTAGTTATAGACTCGAGGTTGTTTGTTTGATTGTTTATGTTTGGTTGGAGGGAATCAGGAAAGAAGAGTCCAATATAAGGCAAGGGTGGGCATAGAGTAAACTAGGCAAAGGTAGATGACTCAGAGAACATCAAAGCCATTGGGCAATGGAGTCAAGAAAGGATTTATTTGTAATCAATGTGCAAGCGTTCAGTTAGGCTAGTCATCTAGAGCATTTGGATCTTAAAGGAGATATTTGGAATGGGACATTAAGGATAGAAAATGAAAGGAGGAGAACCAACCAACTCTGGCTATAGATCAGACCAGAGGTCATTTAACTCCAGGCCTGCTTGGACAGAATTAGAGGTAAAACAAGGGATCCTGGAAAGGTTTAATTGGGATGGAGAGCTCCTAGAGAGACAGAGATCGAGTTCTAGAACTCCAGGATTCTCAACACATTCAACTAAATCCTAACAAGAACATCTAAATATAGATTTCATTAATTCATACATCAGAGAGCAGGCAATAACATCTACTACACTGGTTAAACCAATTGAAATCAACATTCAGATACACATATAAGCAGAAAACATAAAAGGCTGGGAGAGCAGCAGCATAAGGTACCTATCAAGGGTAAATCTTATGCCAAAATTCTGATGCGAGCCTGAAGAAACATGATGAAATGAAAGCAAGTCAATCACAAATACAGAGAAAGGAAAACATCACCAGCTGCCTTAGATCAGGATCCAAAGAAACATGCTTGTCATATTAAAAACAACACCAATCAGGTACATCATAGCCCATAGCTTGAACATTCAGTCTGAATTCATCTAATCTTAGCCTATCTTACAATTTACACAGAGAACTTGTCTCAAGAGGAAACAATACTTGCGTTTCACTGATATCTCATCAACAACATTTACAATGTTTCCTTCTGTGCTTTATAGCAGAAGAGACACAGAATATCGACTGAGGAGGTAGGTGAATATTAAATGTTACATTAAACCCAAGAATGACTGCAGGGCCGAAACCCATTCTGTTTGACATGCTGTATATTTAATCTCTGTCACCTCCCTTGGGAAAGAATGATTTTCTCCATATATGATCTTGACATTTTAGGCTGCGGTACCTCTGGTGATTTGAACCAAAATAAAATAAACTACTGAAACGCCTGTCACATAAATGCTACGGTGGTTTTGGACTGTTGCCTGGTGGAATTATTTTCAGGGACACTGTGTGTAAATAGAACAGTATGGGTGCCCTATACTTGATAAGGAAAAACATTATGCTGACGAAAACCTTGATATTACCTTTTGCCTGCGCTCGGGATCCTTTGATCGATCCTCGCGGTCTTCAAAATGATGCTTCGCCTCTTTAAATTTATGATTTAGAGCTTAAGATCTTCGTTGATGTGCCCTAATCCCTCTACTCTGTACTGAAATTCTTTGCTGCTTCATTACTGCCTCTGTCGAGTTAGCTCGAGCTTTAAATGGCGCTGGCAGGATTTCCGGCGTTTGAACTCCGCTTTTCTTTAATGCAAGTCCTGACAGCCCCATTCCTTGACTCTCTCATGATGGTACTAGTTCATTGGATTTGATCTTGTCTGCACCGCTCGCCATTGAGATAGTACACTGAACAGTGACGGTTTTCTTTCTCTAGAAACCCTGCAACATAGCAAACCTGTGAAGAAAACAATGGACGGAGAAATGGATGCAGTTTGGATGGAGGACATGGCCATGCAGATGGAATGGAGGGAAAAATTGCAGGGGAAATGGTAAAAAATCGTTCTGGTAAGGCTGGTGGACGTTGCAGAATGAAAAACGCATGAAAAACGAATGATCATTGTGAAATACACAAAAAGAGATAATTATACGTAATGGGCAGGGAGGGAGTACGGAGTGTGCACGTGGAGTGATGTGGCAGACGGACAGTCGGACAGTCGGTGGACGGATGAGGTGGGGGCCCGGGGACAGCGGAGCAGTCAACGATGGAGGGACAGATCTGGACCGTCGATCGGGCTAAGATCAACGGTGGAGGGCGCCAGATGGTGGGCCGGGACAATAGCTATCGCGTGCGCGATTTCATTAAATATCGTGCATCTCTGGTGATCGAGAGCCGTCGGATGGAGCTTTCGAGATCTAACGGCTGACACAGATTTCGCTGGGCGTCCTGTACCGAAGTTTAATGCGTGGGGGATGGATTTAATGAGCGGGAAAAGCGGTTTTGAAAATCGTACAGAGGACGCATGGCGGGATATGAATGGAATCGCTGGGTCTCCGGGGAAAACCGCTCGGCACCCAACGGTGGTGCGGAAAATACCGGCGGGTTTTGGGTGGATGACGTATGGCTGGCAGGGTCCACCATTTCGGGCGCGCTCCGCGTCGTCGATCTGTCGGGCGAATGGAAGGCGGAGATTTGCCGGTTTGAAATTGTATATCGGACCCATATATATGCGCATTTCAAAGGTTTTAAATGATTTTTTCGCACGGGGACAGGATCGGGGGGCTAAGCGCCTGACAGATTTAGTGTTGGTTATGGCGCTAGGTATTGTGGAAGGTGGAAGGGTGCGGGGCTATCCGAAGAAGGGCTAAGCCCCAAAAACATAAAATTTATCATTTTAACTCATTTTTAATGCGTTTTGGGAGAAATCAAAGGGTAATGGTAGGGGAGATGGAGGGGAAAAATAGGGAGATATGGGAGATGGGGAAATTTAAAGGGGATTTTGGAGAATTTAAGAGGGTAATGGTGGGGATAAAAGGAAGAAAAGTGATTTTGTCAAAGGAAAGGGGAGGGTAAAATGAGGGTATTTGCAGGGCTAAAAAGGGGCAATAGTGGGCCTTTTGAGAAATGGATCAGCAGAGGGGCTATATGCTAGGCACAACACAAAGAGACTCCAAGGAGGATGAATTTTCAGGGGGGAAGGCATTCCTTGGAGGCTCCAGAACAATCTAGCCCCTAGCTTGCTTGTCAAGGATTCCATAGGGGGGATAACAGTGGCTCCACATGGGGATGGCTGCTCCTTGGAGGAGTCAAGAAACCAAAGATGATCTTTTGGTGTAGGCCAGATGCCTGCTGTCATGAGCCATCTTTCTTCTTTGATTTTAGCTGCCACAAACATCATATATCAACAGAAACATTTTCCCAACCAATCTACCTACCCAAACTACAGTTCTACAATTTTCCCTTGGGTGCATTTGAACTAGCAGACCCTTTACATTTTATTTTGCAAAACAAATACAAACCTATTCTAATTCTACCCTTATTGCTCCATGAGGCCAAATTAGACTGTTGGCCTCATACAATTCTCTACCTAATCTACTACCTGTTGGGATTAAACTGTCCAACAGGTTTCTTCACCTACATTCTAAGACAGGAAATTTAAATACAGCCAAGCCAGGATTAGATTGTCTGACTTGCTGGATAGAAACTTGTAGAAGACAAAACTGTGAAGACATGAAATTCTGCAACTTTGAAACATTCTTCTTTCTTTCTTGTGACTCAAGTTTTGAGCATATTTGAGTCACCTCTTTTCTTTGCTTCAGCTATGGTTTTGGGCATATTAGAGATGATTTCTTTCTTCTTTGTCGGTCCAGATTTTGGGCATATTAGGACCAGCTATTCTCACCTTGCCTTGGCTCAGATTTTGAGTTTATTAGAGCCAATCTTTTGCACCTTTAGAGGTCCTTGTTTGGGCATGTCTGAACCTCTGACTTTATTCTGTTTTTTGGAACATTTTCTCTTTTTCTGAAAATGAAAACTTGCAATGGTATGTACAATGGAGATGAAACTGGAAATGGAAAATCAATAGAAGTAATGTTTGAGCATCCTGCCATTGACAGGACCCCCAAACAACTCTGTGTCATCAAGTTCTTGCAGAAAAAACGCATTAGGACCCACAGTGGCCTGGATGAAAAATGGACCTTGCCACAAGCTGTCAAATTTTCCATGTTTGCCCTTGTCCTCTCTTCTTGAATCCCATCTCAGAACTTTATCTCCAACCTTGAAATCTGAAGCTTTGGTTCTTTTGTCAAACTGTCACTTTATGCCTTCCTGTACTCTGACAGCTCTGCTATAAACCTGCTCTCTCGTTTGCTGTAAATGGATAGTTTCATTGATTTTCCTTACCATACTTTTTTCCTCTGATTGGATCTCCTGGACAAGTTTGATCACTGGAACTCCAAGACTAGTAGGAAAAACTGCTTCTATCCCATAAACCAGCTGAAAGGGTGACATGCCAATAGATTTCTTTGTAGTGAGCCTATCTGCCCACAAAGCATGTACCAACTTTTTGTGCCATGACTTTTTTTTCTCTTCCAGCAGCTTCTTAATGATTGTGACCGGGCTCTTATTTGATGATTCAGCCAGACCATTACCCTGGGGGTAATAGGCAGTTGAATGTCCAAGTGCTATTCCGTACCTGTGACAGAAATCAATCATTCTTTTGGATCCGAAAGCAGCAACATTGTCAGTGATTATTTTCCTTGGACAACCAAAACGAGATAAGATGAAGTCTTCTAGGAACCTAATGATGACAGAGTCGGTGGCATTCCTAGTGGGTATAGCTTCTATCCATTTAGTGAAGTAATCTGTAGCAGTTAGGATCCATTTATGTTGTTCAGAGGAGGCAGGATGAATTTCTCCTATAAAGTCTAGGCCCCATTGCATTAAAGGACCTTCTATGGTGATCGGTTGCAGAGGGAGAGGAAGGAGTTTTCTTTTTCCCTCAAATATTTGGCATTTGTGGCAAGCAAGAATCATTTTATGGACATCACTAAAGAGTGTAGGCCAATAGTAACCAGCCCTGAGTATCTTATTTGTAGTGGCTTTCCAACTCAGGTGGCCTCCACATTCTCCAGTGTGGAATTCTTGTTTGATTCTTTCAGCTTCAGTTTCAGACAAACATTTCAGTAAAAGCCCATTTGGATTCTTCCAGTATAGACTCTCATTCATAATGCAGTAATTTCTAGCTTTGAGTTTTATGAATCTGGCCTTTGTTTTGGATAGTTCTGGAGGGTCATTGAGGTTAGTGAGCACGTAAAGGATATCAGTATACCAAGGAGAGTTCTGAAACTTCTCCTCCACAGTTGGATGGGGCAATCCTTCCTGCTCATCTAAGGCATTCATCATATTAATATCCAAGGCCTGCAGGTTTGATTCAGCCATTAATTGGGCTAGGCCTTGACCTTTGATCAGCTTGGTGGGTTTTATTTCAAGATCGTATTCTAAAATTGTAGCAATCCATTTGCCCCTTTTCCCATCTGGGTCTTGGGACAAGATATCCTTGACCACTATATTTGGCACATAAGAAATGGTGTGAGAATGCAGAATGTACACCCTAAAGTCTTTTAAGGCCTTAATCAGAGCGTAGGCTTGCTTTTCCATGATGTTGTACTTTAAGGGTGCATCTCTTAAGGCTTTACTGAAGAAGGCTATAGGCTGTTCATTACCTTCTGAATTTTTTTGCAGCAAAACTGTAGTTATGGTGTGTTGAGAAGCAAATGAAAAGATCAGAAAATATTTTGAGAAGTCAGGGCTGATAAGGACAGGGGCCTGAGTGAGTGCAAGTTTTACTAACTCAAAATATTTCTTGGCTTCAATAGTCCACTTAATTCCTGCATCTTTCTTTAGCATTTCAGTCATTTTTCTAAGATGTTCAGCAAGATTGGGGATAAATCTTCTAAGGAAATTTATCTTCCCTATGAAGGACTGCAACTCCTTGATGTTCCTTGGATGTGTAATTTTAAGTATTCCCTCAACTCTCTGGGGGTCTATCCTGATCCCTTTCTCAGATATAATGTGGCCTAGAAGTTTGCCTTCTTGCAACCCAAAAATAGTCTTCTTAGGATTTAGGGACAGACCGTACCTTCTACATTTTTCAAAGACTTTCCTCAGATGTTTCAAGTGTTCTTCTTTAGTTTTAGAAAAGACAGTCAAGTCATCCAAGTAGATAACTATAAAGTGTCCAATCTCATCTGAGAAAGCAATATCCATTGCTCTCTGGAAGGTAGCTCCAGCATTCATCAATCCAAAAGGCATTTGAAAGTACATGAAGGTGCCCCATGGAGTGGTAAAAGTTGTTTTGAGTTGATCATCTGGGAGTACCAGAACTTGGTTGTATCCTGAAAAACCATCAAGCAGGGAGATTCTCTTAGAGCCCACCACCTTTTGTAGGATATGTTCCATTCTAGGCAAAGGGTAGTTGTCCTTCAAGGAGGCTCTGTTGAGGTTTCTGAAGTCTATGCATAGTCTGATCTCCCTTGTTTTCTTCCTTACAGCCACTAGGTTTGACACCCAATCAGAAAACCTTATAGGGACTATAATGCCTGCATTATACATCTTTTTAATTTCCTTCTCTACTACATGAAATTGTTTTGGATTAATCCTACGGAGTTTTTGTATGAAAGGCTTTTGATTTTCCTTTAGTGGTATCTTGTGTTGTATGATGTTGGTGTCATAGGCCTTTAAGTCTTCATAGCTCCATGAAAACACATCAATGAATTCCTTAAACAAGTCAATGTATTTTTTCTTCATGTTTGCAGGTATAGACTTAGCCAATTTAATCATTTTGGGTCTGTCTTCAGTGCCAATGTTGCATTCTTCCACATCATAATCAGAATGTTCAATTGTGGGATTTTTTGCTACGTCATCAAAGTCAAAAAGGTCCTCTAAGGGTGCCAAGCCTCTTGGTATGTTCTTATCTTTGGCCTGCAACACCTCAACCTCTTCATTTTCTGCGTTTTCACTATTTTCGTTAAAATTTCCAGTTTTATCAGGAAAAAGAATTTATTTCTATGTTACAGGGTGTTTCTTGTTCATCTGGGGAATCCTCGCTTGGGCAGCTATCATCAGAAGTTGAGTCTAAACCCGAAAATTCAAACTCATTCCTGCCCACCAGGAAATCTTCGATCTGTTTGTCTCCTTCAAAGACCTGCCAATATTTCTCATTGTCTAGCACTGCAGGCCTGAATTTGGTCTGAATGATAATTTTTTGGTCAACTGGGGCCTTAGGATACGAACTAGCTAGACAAGCTAATCCATTTGCAACTGTGTTTTGCCCCCTAGGAACGAATACTAACTCATATTCAACAAACGTTTTCAGCAAATCCAGTGTGTCATTCCTGTATGCCCTAAGCCTGGGGTGTTTTGCTGAATACTCACCATTCACCTGTTTGATCACTAACTCTGAGTCTCCTCTCATAGCTATCCTACGGGCTCCTAATTTCTTCAACAGATTCAAGCCCAAAATGAGAGCCTCATATTCTGCAATGTTATTCGTGCATTTAAAAAGCAGGTTCACAGCGTGGCTCTCTGCATGATCATTTCCTGTGTTACGCAGCCACACTCCTTCTCCAGCACTCTGCCTAGTACATGACCCATCAAATTTCATTTCCCACAGGGGCTCATTATTTACTTCTTATTCATCCCTTCCCCTACAGCTGGATTCGCCATTCTGTGGAGTTGTGAGGTTTGTGCCAGGAGGGGGGTCATTTTGTGGTTCATTATGGGCATGGAGATCAGGGAGGTGGCTAGCTTGCTCTCTTTTTTCTGTTTTTGTTTCATTCAGAGTTATGTTTTCAGTATTTTTCCCATGGTCTTCTTCTTCGTATTCTTCTAGAGTAGCCATTATGTTGAAATCCATGGGCTCTACTTTTGTATCTCCATTTTCTGATCTCGGCTCTTCTAAGGGTTGGTCATTGTAGAGAATGAAAGAGTCCAGATCTGTATGTACAGAGTATAATGGTGAGTTTTCAGGTTTCTCGGGGCTACTGACTAAAAATTTCATCTGAGACTCTCTATACAGTCTTCTAAGTTGGCCAAATATAGGGATAGTGGCATATGAGCCATCCATCTACATTGTTCCCTGCAGTTTGGCTCCCCATGATCTTGACAATAGCATGCCATACTTTGGTGGCACATCTGCCACCACAACATCCATGACCATACACTTAGCAGGAATCTGTGTTAAACTCACACATAAGTCTTTGATGAGGCCTAGGCATTTTACTCTGCTAGAGTCAAATGAATATAAGTCTTTGTAGGGTCTGGTGATTTCTAGGCCTAGCCTTTCCATCACTACCTTGGGCATTAAGTTGTGAGATGCTCCAGAATCATGCATGGCATTATGAAGGATCTTGTCATGAATGTTAAGACTGATATAAAAAGGTGGAACTACCCCTTCCTGAAACTTTCCTTCAATTTTTGGACCAAAGAGGAGGGTTGGTTGATCATCATTCAGATTTACAGAATCATTAATTTCTCCCAGATTCAATGCTTTCAAAATTTGGCCTTTATATACATCCTGAGTGGCCAGCTCAGATAATGGTACAGAGATTTTGATTTTTGCAATCTCACTCTCTAGATTGAAAGTGGACTAGTTCTTTGTGATGCTCAATTCTGTTTTATTCACTACTGCTTTAGTAGCTGAATCAATTTGTGATTTTCCACTATGTACAGGGTTGGGAACTGTTGTATCAGGAGCACTAGCTGAAGCGCTAGTACTGCTGGTTGGTTGACCTTGTTTTTCAGTGTTTTGGTTGTCTTTCTCCTTATGTTTACCAGAACTTTCAGCTGTTGTTTTGTTGTCTGCAGCAGATGCTTTAGAGGATTTATCAGGACTTTTCTTGATGGTTACCTCAGGAATCTTTGTTTTGGGATTTTCTTGGTTTTTCTTTCTCCTAAGTTGGACCTGCATCATGGCATTTTCAAACCCTAACCTGTAATCCTCAGTTTCTAACCATTCCTCACTCCAATATGAAGGTGAGGGCTGATCTTCTTCTGAATCACAGTTAAGGACTGAGTCCTCTGCTTCAAACATATTTATTGCATTCCCTTCAGACTCTTCAAGGATTCCCTCGTCTTCATCTAAAAAATTTTCTTGAAATGGGGGAATAATTTGTTGGTCTGACTCTCTTTGTCTGTTGGGAGCAGTATTGTTTCTTCTAATGTTTTGGTTCTGGTTTCTGTTTTGGTTGTTGTTTTGGAAAACCATCCTCTTTATCATTTGTTGAAGTTCTTCCACATTTTTTGAAAGTCTGTCATATTTGGGATCAGATGTGGAAGCTACGTTGTCATCCCTATATGTTACCCTTTTTTCAGCTTTTAATCTTGCCCTTTTTTCCATTAGGTTTGCTTCTATGGTTATTGCTCCTTTCTGCATGTCTTCCAGGGTGGTGTATTCTTTGTCTCTAAGCTCATAGGCCATGTCAGCATCAAATCCATCAGGATACTTAGCCAGGGCCATACCTTGTGGAGGTTTCATGTGTGGAGGGAGAGCATTGTAAATGTTGTTGAATCTAGTGGTATAATCGTGAACACTCTCTCCTACATTCCTCTTAAGGGACATGTATTCTGCTAGGAGCTGGCGAGGGTTGGCTCTAACCTCCCACTTGTTTATCAATGTCTGGTATAATGCAGGGAGATCTTGAATGCTGCCAGGAGGCAATCCTTTAAACCACTTTTTCACCTCACCCCCTAGGCTTTGGGCAAAGATCCTCATTTTGATTGTTTCATCATCAATTTCCATATAATCAAAAGAGTCCTCCATCTTATCTACATGTTGTTGAGCTGTGATGGACTCTTTGGCAATGAAGTGTGGGATTTTTGATTGATAATCATTTGGTAAGGGTAACATGGGTTGGGGTAGAACTAAAGGTGCATACCAAGCTGCCATGATGATATTCTGGTGAGGCAAAGGGTTAATTTGAGCAGCTGGTATTTGAATGATAGGGATATTAAGACCAACAGAAGTTTGTTGATCAGATCTAGGGTGAGAGAGCCCCAAGTTTTGAAGGAAGTGAAGGTCAGGTGGTGTGGAAGGAGGGGTTTCACTGTCCCTAGTGTCTGGCTGGTCTGAAACACTGAATGACCTAGTCCTAGGAAATCTCTTTTGATGGTCTTGGTTGAAGAAAGGGTCTAGTAGAGCTGCAAGATCTTCTGGTGCAGAATTAGCTCTATGAATGTTGCTAGAAATAGTTGATCTTTTACTTATAGGTGTTCTCTTGAGGATCTTCTCAGGATTATCAACTATTTTAGGTGGGTTAGGATCAGGGCAAGCTCTCGTATGAATGGTTCTGTGAGCCAGAATGTTATTTATAAGCTTAAGCAGCTTAACCCTATTTGTTATTTCTACTGTGGTTAATGTTGTCTCAGGGACTGGCCTCCCAGCAGAGTCTTCATTATTTTTTGGGTCTGGTCTTCCAGTGGAGTCTGATGTGAAACCAAGATGATCAGCAGGCCTACTAATCACCAGTGGAGTCTTTTAACGTTTAGGAACAATGGAGTCGCCAGGTGGAGGGTTTAGGATGTTTCTAGGGGATACACTGTCCACCACAGTGCTCAGGCACTATCACCTTTCAGGAATCTCTTCTAACAGCAAGCTCCAACCAGAGATTGACTGGGAGGGCATTTACCAGATATGTCACCTCTGAAAAGAGGATGAGATCTGGAGGCTACCTGGCCCTTTCCAGGCTCTATCTAAGAGTATGGTGGATATTCAATAATGGAGGTTGATTCAAGAAAGGGGTGACTTACTTTCAACCAAACCAGAGTTCTAAGTTTCTGAGGTTTTTCCGAATGTTCAAGGTGAAATGTACTTAGAAGTCCCCAGCGGAGTCGCCATTATGTTGGGGTTCCCATGTTTTGGCCAGGTTGACAGGGACCAAAATATGAGACAACATAGAACCACTTTCAGACCTTAGGATCTAGCCCTCCTAGGTCCAGAGAGGGATCTCTCTATGATAGCCAAAGGTTTATGTCTTTAAGGCTCAAAGTATAAGATTTTAGGCTAGTTATAGGCTCAAGGTTGTTTGTTTGGTTGTTGGGAATTAGGAAGGAAGGTTCCAATATAAGACAAGGATGAGCAAAGGGGAAGCTTAGGCAGAGACAGATAACTCAAAGAACATCAAAGCCATTGGGCTATGGATTCAAGAAAGGATTTACTTGTGTTCAATGTGCAAGATTTCAGTTGGGCTAGTCATCTAGAGCATTTGGATCTTAAAGGAGATATTTGGAATGGGACATTAAGGACATAAAATGAAAGGAGGAGAACCAAACAGCTCTGTCTATAGATCAGGTCAGAGGTCATTTAACTCCAGACCTGCTTGGACATAATTAGAGGTGAAACAACGGATCTTTGAAAGGTTTAATTGGGATGGAGAGCTCCTAGAGAGACAGAGATCAGGTTCTAGACCTCCAGGATTCTCAACACATTCAACTGAATCCTAACAAGAACATCTAAATATAGATTTCATTAATTCATACATCAGAGAGCAAGAAATAACATCCACTACACTGGTTAAACCAATTGAAACCAACATTCAGATACACATATAAGAAGAAAACATAAAAGGCTGGGAGAGCAGCAGCATAAGGTACCTATCAAGGGTAAATCTTATGCCAAAATTCTGATGCGAGCCTGAAGAAACATGATGAAATGAAAGCAAGTCAATCACAAATACAGAGAAAGGAAAACATCACCAGCTACCTTAGATCAGGATCCAAAGAAACATGCTTGTCATATTAAAAACAACACCAATCAGGTACATCATAGCCCATAACTTGAACATTCAGTCTGAATTCATCTAATCTTAGCCTATCTTACAATTTACACAGAGAACTTATCTCAAGAGGAAACAATACTTGGGTTTCACTGATATCTCATCAACAACATTTACAATGTTTCCTTCTGTGCTTTATAGCAGAAGAGACACAGAAGATTGACTGAGGAGGTAGGTGAATATTAAATGTTACATTAAACCCAAGAATGACTGCAGGGCCGAAACCCATTCTGTTTGACATGTTGTATATTTAATCTCTGTCACCTCCCTTGGGAAAGAATGATTTTCTCTAGATATGATCTTGAAATTTTAGGCTGCGGTACCTCTGGTGATTTGAACCAAAATAAAACAAACTACTGAAACGCCTGTCACATAAATGCTACGGTGGTTTTGGACTGTTGTCTGGTGGAATTCTTTTCAGGGACACGGTGTGTAAATAGAACAGTATGGGTGCCCTGTACCTGATAAGGAAAAACATTATGCTGACGAAAACCTTGATATTACCTTTTTCCTGCGCTCGAGATCCTTTGATCAATCCTCGCGGTCTTCAAAATGATGCTTCGCCTCTTTAAATTTCTGATTTAGAGCTTAAGATCTTCGTTGATGTGCCCTAATCCCTCTGCTCTGTATGAAATTCTTTGCTGCTTCATTACTGCCTCTGTCGAGTTAGCTCGAGCTTTAAATGGCGCTGGCAGGATTTCTGGCGTTTGAACTCTGCTTTTCTTTAATGCAAGTCCTGACAACCCCATTCCTTGACTCTCTCATGATGGTACTAGTTCATTGGATTTGATCTTGTCTGCACCGCTCGCCATTGAGATAGTACACTGAACAGCGGCGGTTTTCTTTCTCTAGAAACCCTGCAACATAGCAAACCTGTGAAGAAAAAAATGGACGGAGCAATGGATGCAGTGTGGATGGAGGACATGGCCATGCAGATGGAATGGAGGGAAAAATTGCAGGGGAAATGGTAAAAAATCGTTCTGGTAAGGCTGGCGGACGTTGCAGAATGAAAAACGCATGAAAAACGAATGATCATCATGAAAGACACGAAAAGAGCTAATTATACGTAATGGGCATGGAGGGAGTACGGAGTGTGCACGTGGAGTGACGTGGCAGAAGGACAGCCAGTGGACGGATGAGGTGGGGGCTCGGGGACAGTGGAGTAGTCAACGATGGAGGGACAGATCTAGACCGTCGATCGGGCTAAGATCAATGGTGGAGGGCGCCAGATGGTGGGCCGGGACAATAGCTATCGCGTGCGCGATTTTATTAAATATCGTGCATCTTTGGTGATTGGGAGCCATCGGATGGAGCTTTCGAGATCTAACGGCTGACACGGATTTCGCTGGGCGTCCTGTACCGAAGTTTAATGCACGGGGGATGGAGTTAACGAGCGGGAAAAGCGGTTTTGAAAATCATACAGAGGACGCGTGGCGGGATATGAATGGAATCACTGGGTCTCCGGGGAAAATCGCTCGGCGCCCAGCAGTGGTGTGGAAAATACCGGCGGGTTTTGGGCGGATGACGTATGGCTAGAGGGGTCCACCATTTCGGGCGCGCTCCACGCTGTCGATCTGTCGGGCGAATGGACGGCGAAGATTTTTCGGTTTGAAATTGTATATCGGACCCATATATATGCGCATTTCAAAGGTTTTAAATGATTTTTTTTTGCGCGGGGACAGGATCGGGGCGCTAAGCGCCTGACGGATTTAGCGTTGGTTCTGGCACTAGGTCCTGTGGAAGGCGGAAGGGCGCAGGGCTATCCGAAGAAGGGCTAAGCCCCAAAAACATAAAATTTATCATTTTAACTCATTTTTAATGCGTTTTGGGAGCAATCAAAGGGTAACGGTAGGGGAGATGGAGGGGAAAACTAGGGAGATATGGGAGATGGGGAAATTTAAAGGGGATTTTGGAGAATTTAAGAGGGTGATGGTGGGGATAAAAGGAAGAAAAGGGATTTTGTAAAAGGAAAGGGGAGGGTAAAATGAGGGTATTTGCAGGGCTAAAAAGGGGCAATAGTGGGCCTTTTGAGAAATGGATCAGCAGAGGGGCTATATGCTAGGCACAACACAAAGAGACTCCAAGGAGGATTAATTTTCAGGGGGGAAGGCATTCCTTGGAGGCTCCAGAACAATCTATCCCCCAGCTTGCTTGTCAAGGATTCCATAGGGGGGCTAACAGGAGGAATGACAGGGGATATTTTTTAGATGAGTTAAGGAAAGCTAAGCCACCTACACTTGATGGAGATTTGGATAAGTCAGAATACGCAGAGGCATGGTTACTTGGGATGAAGAAGTTCTTTGAGCTGCATGAGTACTATTAGGTCATTATATTACTAGTATAGTCCCTTATTGCTGTTAGTGTAACCCCCTTATTGTTATTTTTGTACCCCTATAACCCCAATATTGTTATTATTGTGCCCTTATATTATTATTGTTAGGTAGACTAGGATTATATTGTGATCCCATGAACTCCTATATATAGGAGGTTTTGGTCATTTGTATCATCCAAGAATTGTTAATTTATGTAATGTAAAGGAGTTTTCCCCCTCAAAGTGGCTTATTTATAAGGCATTGATCTCTCTTATCTTCTATTTTTAGAGCTGGTTTCATAACATTTGGTATCAGAGCTTTGGATTTTAGGGTTTCGCTTCTCAAAACAAGTCATCGTCGAAATTTTTCTATAATTTTTTTTCTACGAAGGTTCAGAAGCTAAAATGTTTACAGAGCGAAGCCAAAATCTTGAGGAACGTCGTGTAAAAATTTCAAATCTTGGTTCACAATATTTTCAGAGATATGATTTATGGAAATTAGGGTTTTTCAAGATCTTGAATTTCACCTAAAATAGGTCATCGTGGTATTTACACTATAAAACTTTTTCTATGAAGGTACAGAAGCTGAAAGTTTTACAGAGAAAATCCAAAATCCTAAGGAAATTCCTGTAAAAATTTCATATCTTGGTTCGCAATATTTTCGGAGATATGATCTATGGAAATTAGGGATTTTTCAGGCTCCCGAATTTCATCTCAAAGAGGTGACCGTGGGAAAATTGTCATACCTCTCTCTCTGAGCGTCAGATTGGAATTGTGTAAAAAGTGGCCACAAGTACGCAAATTTTAGTTTCCCATGTATCAATTTCAAAGCTGAAGGAGGAAACATGGACACGTGGAAAGTTCGCTCTACTGAACCAATCCATAATTAGGTCATTGTGGGAGATTGGGAATAAATTTACCTTGATGAATCCAAATCATGTCATACCTATGGATTTAGAAAGAAGATTTAAAGGCACTACAAGGCCATATTTCAGATATTGAAGATCTGAAATCACAGAGATAATTCAGTTTCAATATCGAGCTCCTCAAAAGCAAGAAAAAGGTGTGTATTTTTTTTTGAATTGCATAAGTCTTGTGTGAAAAATTAGTTTGAAGTGATTCTAAGGGCATATTGAAGTATAGATATCAGTATTTGGTTCTAAAATGCCACCTCAAAAGAATTCAACAGCCATTAAGCCTTCAGAAGGCTCTACTATGACTCATGAATAGGAATAAGCGCAATATGACATATCAAAATTACAATAGCAAGTGCACCAAATTTCGCTCTCACAAAGAGCAACAAAAAATGAAATGGAAGTTTTGAAGAAAGGCATGGAATTAAATATGGAAGGTTTGAAGAAGGGCATGGAAGATAATATGGATGGTTTGAAGAAAGTCATGGAAGGTAAGATGTATGGCATGGAAGCTGGCATGGAAGACAAGATGGATGACATGGAAGAAAAAATGAAAGAAAACATGGAAAACATGAAGAATGATCTAAAAGCAGACATGGAAGGTTTGACAAAGTTGATACAAGAAATTTTTCCTAATGGCGAAAATATAGTAGAGGAAACTCATGATGAGAACAAAATAAATGTTAATCGTGATTTCATAAACTCTAATGTTGGATAGAAGAACCACCATATTCCAAAGATGGATATGAGGAAGCTTGATGGCAAGGATCCTGTAACATGGATGCTACAGATGGAGAAATATTTTGATCTCAATAATGTGAAAAACACACAAAAGGTATGCATTGCAACTTTACATTTAGAACAAAATACATTTTATGGTATCGATGGCTTTGCTCCCATAAACAAATTGTCACTTGATCAATTTCTATGGAGGAAATGATAGCACATTATGAGGATACAAAGAGCAACACCTTCTTTAGCCAATCGATAAAGCTCAAACAAAAGGGTTTAGTGGGGGAGCATATTGAGGACTTCCAAAAATTGAATATAAGGGTAACTACTATTCCAGAGGAACATTGATGTCTTCATAGGGACTTTAAAGGATAACATCCAACATGAAGTTCACGTTTGGGAACCTGATTCATTGGAGAAGGAATTCAAGTTGGCAAGAAAAATTGAATGAAAAATTATGGCGATAAGGAAGCCTATCACTCACATCTATAAAGATGGAAGTGTTGCTACTCCTATACTTCCACAACCTACAAGGTTGACACCACAAAAATTGGAAGAAAAAAGAGAAAAAGGTCTTTTCTATAGTTGTGATAGAAAATACACTAAAGGTCATAAGTGTCCTGAGAAGAAATTATTTTACATAGATTTTAAAGAGGAGGAATAAAATGAACAAGAAACTTCAGAAGAAGAGGATATACATAGGAACCAAACCTAGAAGAATAAAAATGAGTCTTACCATATCGTGTAATGCATTGGCAGGAATTACCACTCCTCAAACTCTCAATATAGAAGGACATATCAAGAAAAAAAAGGTAAAAGTGTTGATTGATTCGGGTAGTACCCATAAATTTATCCATTGTAAGGTAGCCAAGGAATTAAATTGTTTTCTATACCCAACACCAGAATTTCAAGTGATGGTTGCAAATGGAGGAACTATAAATTGCTCTGGAAAATGCCATAATACCAAACTAAACATGGGGGAATATGTATTGAATAGTCCAATGCTTTCCATTCCAATAGGAGGTGCTAATGTTGTACTAGGAGTACAATGGTTACAATCTTTGGGGATGGTAGCTTTTAATTTTCAAGAACTTTTCTTGAAATTTTTTTCAGAAGGAAAAGAAATTGAATTACAGGGTATCGCAGGGAAGCTGGGAAAGATAATAAGCTATAATTTCAGGAAAAATCTTCTGAAGAAACAACAACATGGCGTAACTACACAATTATGCTCACTAGAAGTTCCAACATCAAAATCATCTATTTCTCCAGATCTCCAAAAACTCTTGGACAATCATTCCAAGGTGTTTGAAACTCCCAAAGGACTCCCACCTATTTATGATCATGATCATGCTATTCATTTGATTCCAGGAAGTGTTCCTGCAAACATCAGGCCTTACAGATATCCTTATGTCCAAAAGAGCGAAATTGAACATACGATTGCAGATATGTTAGAGGCCAGTATAATTGAACCTAGTCAAAGTTCTTTCTCTGCTCCAATAGTATTGGTGCACAAGAAGGATGGATCATGGTGCATGTGTCCCGATTATAGGGAGCTAAATAAGCTCACTATTAAATATTAATTTCCCATTCCAGTGATTGATGAATTATTGGATGAATTACATGGAGAAATTTATTTTACCAAGTTGGATATTTGTTCATGATATCATCAATTAGAATGACGCTGAAGATATTCCGAAAACAACATTTTGAACTCATGAGGGTCATTATGAATGTTTGGTCATGCCTTTTGGCCTTACCAATGCACCTTCTACATTTCAAGGGTTGATGAATTCCATTTTCAAACCCTTCCTTAGAAAATTTGTGCTAGTATTTTTTGATGATATACTAATCTACAGCAGGTCTTGGAAGGATCATGTTGAACATGTTGACAGGGTGCTCAAACTATTGCAGGAGAAACAATTATATGGAAAAACATCCAAATGTTTCTTTGGAGTACAAGAGGTGGAATATCTGGGTCATATTGTATCTCACGAGGGTGTTAAGGTAGACCCTAACAAAATTAAAGCCATTGAGGAATGGAAAGTCCCCACAACCATAAAGCAGTTGCGAGGATTTCTCGGGTTAACAGGGTATTATCGCAAGTTTGTTAAGAATTATGGGAGAATAGCAGCACCTCTAACAACATTATTGAAGAAAGATGCATTTTCATGGACTCCTGAAGCAACTAAGGCCTTTGAACGTCTTAAGAGGCAATGTGCCTAGCACCGGTCTTAGCTACACCAGACTTCACAAAAACCTTTATTGTGGAATGTGATGCCTCAGGAAATGGAATTGGTGCAGTTTTAATGCAGGAAGGAAGACCCATTGCTTTTGAAAGTCGTCCAATCAAAGGAAAGTATTTCCAGAAACCTATTTATGAGAAGGAAATGTTAGCAATACTACATGCACTAAAGAAATGGCGAACTTACCTAATGGGAAGACACTTCAAGGTAAAAACTGATCATGATAGTCTTAAACACTTTTTGGAACAAAGACTATCTTTAGAAGAGCATCAAAAATGGGTCACAAAGATGTTGGGTTATGACTTTGAAATAATCTACAAAAAAGGAAAGCTTAATGTTGTTGCAGATGCACTCTCAAGAAAGAATGAATAGGTGGAAGCATTGCTTTGTGCCATTTCTATTATCCAACCAGATTGGATAACCGAAGCAAGAGATGAATGGAAGAAGGACAAAGATGTATGGACACTCATTCAAAATTTTCAACAAGATCCTAGTACATCTGATACATTTAGTTGGAAAAATGATTCCTTATGGTACAAAGATCGCTTATATCTTTGTAAGAATTCCCAACTAAAACAAAATATTCTTCTGGAATTGCGCACTTCTCCTTTAGGAGGACACTCAGGATTTTTAAAAACTTACCACAGGGTGAAGAAAGAATTTTTTTGGGATGGCCTTAAATCTGATATTCGAAAGTTTGTGGCGGAATGTTTGGTTTACCAACAGAATAAAGTGGAAACAATTAAGACCCCAGGACTTCTACAACCTTTATCCATTCCAAGTCAACGTTGGGAGGAGATTTCAATGGATTTTATCACAGGTTTACCTAAGTCCGAAGGAAAGAGTGTCATAATGGTGGTAGTTGATAGACTTACCAAGTATGCACACTTTTGTGCATTATCTCATCCATTTAAAGCAAGTACAGTTGCTACTACATTTATGGACACAATTCAAAAGCTACATGGAAACCCAAGGGTTATTGTGAGCGACAGAGATCCCATTTTTACTGGAAATTTTTGGACAGAGTTATTTTCTTGTTTTGGTACTCAATTAGCTCATAGCTCATCTTATCATCCTCAATCTGATGGTCAAACTGAGATAGTAAATAAATGTTTGGAAGGATATCTTCGTTGTTTTGTATCTGATAAAAAAACACAATGGGTCAAGTGGTTACCTCTCGTTAAATGGTGGTATAACACTTCCTTCCATACTACAGCAAAAATGACCCCATTTATGGCACTTTATGGATATCATCCACCATCCATCACATCATCTTTAAGGGAAAATTCGAAGGTTCAAGCAGTGGAAGATCACATCGAGCATCAGCAAGAATTTCTCCAACTCTTAAAAGGATAACCTGAATTTGGCACAAAATCGAATGAAACAACAGGCAGATCAACATCGCAGCGAGAGAAGTTTTGATGTAGGAGACTGGGTATTTTTACGGCTACAACCATACAAACTAATGTCCCTCAAGCAAGCTAAGAAGGATAATAAATTATCGCCAAATTACTATGGTCCTTACAAGGTGTTGCAAAAGATTGGTACTATGGCATACAAATTGGAGCTTCCTACTTCTTCGTGAGTGCATCTAGTTTTCCATGTTTCATGCTTAAAGAAGGTTATAGGGGACAAATTTCCAGTTCAAACAATATTTCCAGAACTTGATGAAGGAAAAATCATATTGGAACCTGAAGTAGTCACGGAAACAAGAACTCGACAACTACGAAATCGATCAATTTGAGAGTATCTCATCAAGTGGAAGAACTTACCCACTGAAGATTCTACATGGAAGGATGAGAATTTTATACAGAAGCATCTAGAGCTACTCAAGCATTGAGGACAACACTTTTTTGAAGGAGAGGGGCATGTTAGGTCCCTATACTACTAGTATAGTCCCTTATTGTTATTTTTGTACCCATGTAACCCCAATATTTTTATTATTGTGCCCTTACATTATTATTGTTAGGTCGGCTAGGATTATATCGTGATCCCATGGACTCCTATATATAGAAGAAGGTTTTGGTCATTTGTAGCATCCAAGAATTGTTCATTTATGTAATGTAAATGAAGTTTCCCCCTCAAAGTGGCTTATTTATAAGGCGTTGATCTCTCTTTTCTTCTATTTTTGGAGCTGGTTTCATAACAAGTACACATAAAACATGAAGGCCATTATATCTATCTTCATACTCAAAGGGAAAGCATGCATCTGGTGGGAAGATGTGAAGCGATTCAGAGACATTAGGACATAAGAGTTGAGTTGGCAGGAATTAAAGAGACTTTTCAGGAATAAATACTTGTCAGAAGGTACTACGACAACAAATCTAAGGAATTTTATGAGCTAAATATGGGATCAATGGAAAATAAGGAATATGCGACCAAGTTTATAGAGTTATTGAGGTATTTATTGTATCTTAAGAATGAAAAATCTAAATTTTATGTATTTTTCAATGGATTTCCATTAGTATTTAGATAATGAATTGATTATAATGAGCCTCAGTCACTTGAGTAAGTCATTGGGAAATTGAAGCATTGTTATGAGCAGTCAAAGTGTAAGACAAAATCTCAGCAACGTTGGAAATGGAAAGACAAATCTAAAGGTAAATTGCAGTTGAAAAGAACAAGAGCTTAGGATGTAGGTGGGAAAGATAATGTTTCACCTTATAAGAAGTTCAACTTAGTTAGACAAGGACATGGGTCCCAGCCTCGAGGTCAGTAGAATAGAGGTGATGTTATGGGACCATTGCAATGTTGGATATGTGGCAAGGAGCATCTCAAGAGAGATTGTTTGCAGTATCAAGGTGGTAGGCCTAAAATATATAGTGCACAAGAGGAAATTGTTTTTGGGGTGATCTAAATATTGGACAAACTAGTTTGTTTTTGCTAGCTTCCTCATTAGTATAAAATAAATGTGTTTAAGGATCGTCTCAAATTAGCAAGTTAAGAGAGGGTTTATGTGTCAAGTTTTGTGTGTCTTCTATGATCAATTCATTAAATAAATTAGCTTTAAAAACTCATAAAAAAAAATAAATTGTACATAATACAATACACAATAAACACATTACACAGTAGCTGATAACAGAGTTCACCCCTCCTGGGCTCCATCTCCATGGACCTGCTTCAATGGCTTGACCCTCTTGGAATTAATGGTCAATTCTATGAATACATGCACCTAAAATTCTCTAATGGCTCTGAAACCCACTCCATTAGATTTAGAAGACCTAATAACCCCTAGGTGGCCTTTTTTGGCTCTGCAAATGGTCTTCAGGTGATCTAGACACGACCTCCTCTCCTGGTGGCCCTAAGCTTATTTAATATTCAAAGTGGAAAAATTACTTATAGAATTGCTCCTCTACCTCTTCAACCTACACCATCATGCTCAAAGCATCCAAATAATCTAGGATTGACTCTTTCTTAGCCTGATTTGGTTGAAATGTGCCAACTTCATGGCTTCTTCAGTTTTCCCTAGGAAAACTCCACTAAAACTGGAATAACTCCAGTTAACCCTGACAAAACTGGAGGTTCTCGGAAATTAGCAAACTTCACCAAAATAGCCTCCAAGTTAAGAGCTAGTTTAATTAGTGGATGATTGTTATTTAATTAACAATAAGTGTAGTTTAGTCGTGGTTTTTAATGTGCTAAGCGCACAGTTAAGAATCCACATTAATAAACATATTAGCGCTTTAAAGACTGGATTAATGGTTTAATAAAGTTTCGTGTAGTGCTAAAACTTCACATTTTTATTAGCCCTCTGTCGTGGTCATTGGTGTGAGGTCTTGTGGTAAGGTTTAGGCCCCCATACCTCTACCATAATCATTAGGTTATATCAAATATATGTCGTGATTGTTATATAATAAGAACCTTGGTTGTGGTCTAGTGGTAAGACCTATGCGTAGTGTGGGGGAGGTCACAAGGTCAAGCCTGACCTCAGCCCAGCCACTATAATACATTTTTTCCCATACCATATAAATGAAATTTTGACCTTGGACTTAACAATATTTTGGCCTTTGGGGGGGCACGTGGCGACCTCCAAGCTAGCCACGTGTTAGCATCCCATTGGTTCTCCAAAAACCAACCAAATTGCGCCAAAGAACCATAAATATGGGCCAACCACTATTCAAAACTTTCCAATACACCATTGGTTGGAGAAAAACACTTTCAACCAATAAATTGACCCCTTTGACCCTGTTTGACGTTTTTTTGAAAATTCGCATGTTTAGTCAAGCGGACTACACGATCTAACTTTCACATACGAAGTCGGTTTTTGATGAAACGAAGTGCATTAGATTCCTGGAGGTGAGACCTATCCATTCATTCTATTTTGGAGTGATTCTGATCACTTTGATTTTTTAGAAAAAAATTTCCCCCAATTAAGTTGATATCACTCCTTCCCACTAACAGGATTTTGGACCCACAAACGCTGGTAATATAATGAGAGCTAAATACTCTTCTATTTCCCAAGTTATATCAACTTTATTCTACTTGAAAAAATCTCCATGGAAACCACTTGGGTTCACTGACATGCCCTTCCTTGCAGATGGCTTGGCACTTCAACCAATGTTCTCCTTTTGCTGCTGACCCAATCCAACATTTGTTGGATGCTTGTTGACTGATTAAACACATTTTTTGTACCAAAGCAATCCCTTGGTGCTTGAAAAGTTGATTGGTGTCCTTCCCACTAAGAATCTTGTTCCTTCTTTGCAAAAACATGCACTGCATGCAAGATTATCCTTGGAAACCACTTTTCCAAGTTAAGCCCATCCGAATGAACTAAAAAAATGAGTTCCAATCTCAGTAATCATAAGAAAATAAATGACCATTATTTTTACCTCCAAGGTTCCAAATTCCACATCTGGAATAATGCATTCACCATCTCTTTCACTTCTTTGTGTCAACACATCAAATGGTCTAAAATGGTTGTTGATTTGGATGCAAACTTTTGGCATATTGTCCACTTTCCAATTCTTTATTCCATCATCCTCCAGTATTGACATGATACTTATGCCATGATTTGAGAATGAAGGCTAATCATGAGCCTCTTGCTCAATAATGGACCTTCCAAAATCCTGAGACATCTTGTCTCAAGCACAACCATTAACCTTGAAAAACACATCATGCAAGAAAAAAAACTTGACAACCTCTTCCTTTTGATCCTTCAAAGAAACAAATGCCAGACCATGTGAACATCGCCATGTACTCTTACATATTGGTGCACAAACTCATCGACCAAATGCAAGTTGACAAAACATGCCTCTTCAAACAACTGACTCTTAAGTAAAACAAAAGCATGTGCAACAACTTGACGATTCTTTTATCAAAACAATAAGAATTTCACATCTTATGAAAAAATTCGTCAACATATTCCTTTCATCTTTCGAGAAAAAATCAACTCTTCCAAGTCGATATCACATGCATGTAACAATCAATCGACCAACACAAGTCGAAACTAATGCATGTGAAAATGATCAACATGCTCAACTTGACAAACATACATAATAAACAAAGCAATCGACCAACACAAGTCAATCATTCATGCATGTTCAAGCACAATGAAAATATAAAAATTCCACTGTTCACACACACAAACTCTCATGCATGTATACAATGCTTCAACTCTCTTGCAAGTACAATCACAAGTACACAAATCCCATTTGTATGTACAAGTTATTAAAGAGTTGAAATGATAAATTTTTCTGCATTCAAGTGAGTCAACATAACTCTACTTTTCCAACATCTTTCTTCATGTAACATGCAACATACTTTCAAGAGAAAATAAATGCATTCAATTGGCAAATAAATTCATCAATAAGGAAAGCGTCAATCATCAAAAGAAATGCAAGTCCTTATTTGGTTAAGAAATCTAACCATCTCTTTCCAAACCACTTCAATGGTGCTTCTCTTAGCTTCACTTCATCATGTGTATCATCCTGATCCACATCAATTATGGAAACCTATTTTCCATTCTTGTCACTCTCTCTCTCCACCTTCTTCAAATGTCATGGATGACTTGTGATACAAAGTCCAACACTTTTCCACAAGATTACCCTACTTATGGAAATGAGTGCAAAATAATTGCATCTTCTTTTCAACCTGGTTTGCATTGTCCATTGGACCTTTAGCTTTATGTCTCCTTTGTTTTTAAAGTTTCCTGTGTATGGAAAAATTATTCCAACATCTCGAAATAGTATGGTTATTCAAACCACAAAAGGAACATGTAAATTTTTTCCAAATATTATGTGAATATTTTCCATGTTTATCATAATCAAAAGCAACTCAATTAAAGGCATATTTTTACCTTGCCCATTCACCTTTGTCACCTTCTTGAGGAGATGAATTTAATTAGGTAGTGGCTCTCTTCGGAATACCAACAATGGCTTCACTTACTTTAGAGCTTTCAACATCCTCTTGTTTGCCATTTTCATTAGTTGCATGCTTATGAGAATCTTCTTGCAAAGTGGGTGTAAAAATTTTCCATTCCTCATGAAAATAAAATTCACAAGTTTGAAAGTCCTTATTGGAACATCTTCATGTGTCTCCTTGGCTTTGGATCATTCTCCATCATGTTGTCCATAACCAAGACCCAAATACCTAGGCCTTTCCTCAACAACAATTGGCTCAACTATGCCTTGTGTATGTTTCCCAATCCTTTACCTTCATAGCCCATATTCATCAATAACTTAGACCCTATTCCTCTAGTATGTCTTTCAAAAACACCAAAACATTCATCTTGAAAGGAAATTGAAGATAAATTTGAATTGCATACCTCTTTTTCATGCACATAATTGGCTAGGGTTTCCTTTGCAATATGGAGCTGAGTCTCTTTCTCATGCAAATTTTCAAGAAGCTCTTGCTTCTCTTCCTTCATGGCAATCAACTGCTCTTGAAGTATAGTTTTATCCTTCCTATATTCAACCAAATCTTGCACCATATGTCTCAGGATATTAAGCTTCTACAACATCTCTTTATCAAAGAGTCTTGCTAAGAAAGATGGATTAGAAACAATGCCTGATGAAGATGCCATCACACATGTAATGCATAAAAAGCTTCTTTGTTGTGATTTGAGAGTTGGGTCCTCAATCTTGACCTTCTCCTGAAGAGAGGAGATACACATAAACTTTCAAAAAGTTAAATTCTCCCTGCAAAAATACAAAACCAATAGCTAATTTTCTAGCTAACCTTGGAAAACCATCTAAGGGATAAAATGAGCTAAATTGTGCTCTGATACCAACTTGATCTCAATATTGGACAAAATAGTTTCGTTGTGCTAGCTTCCTCATCAATATAAAATAAATGTGTTTAAGGATCGTCTCAAATTAGCAAGTTCAGAGAGGGTTTATGTGTCAATTTTTGTGTCTTTTATGAGAAATTCATTAAATAAATTAGCTTTAAAAATTCATAAAATCAAGTAAATCGCAAAGAATAAAATACACAAAAAATACATTACACAGTAGCTAATAATTGATTTCACCCCTCTTGGGCTACATCTCCATGGACCTGCTTCAATGGTTTGGCCCTCTTTGGATTAATGGTAAATTCAATGATTTCATGCACCTACATTGCTCCAATGGATCTGCAACCTACTCCATTGGATTCAAAAGACCCAAAAACCCCTAGGTAGCCTTTTCTAACTCTATAAATGGTCTTCAGGTGATCTAGACATGGCCTCCTCCCCTGGTGACCCTAGGCTTCTTTAATCTTCAAAGTGGAAAAATCACTTACAAAAGTGCTCCTCTACCTCTCCAACCTGCACCATCATGCTTAGAGCATACAAATCATTTAGGATTGACTCTTTCTAAGCCTAATTTGGTTGAAATGTGCCAAAGTTATGGCTTCTTCAGTTTTCCCTACAAAAACTCCACTAAAACTTGAACAACTCCAGTTAACCCTGACAAAACTGGAGGTTCTCTTAAATTAATGGACTCCACCAAACTAGCCACCAATTTAAGCGCTGGTTTAATTAGTGGATAACTGCAGTTTAATTAACAATAAGCGCAGTATAGTGGTGGTTTTTAATGCATTAAGCACGTAGTTAAGAAGTTGCATTGATAAATAGATTAGCGCTTTAAAGACTGGATTAATGGTTTCATAAAGTCGTGTTTAGCACTAAAACTCTGCATTTGTATTAGCCCTCAGCCATGATCATTGGTGTGAGGTCCCGTGGTAAGGGGTTGGCCCTACGGGGTTGGCTCCCATACCTTTGCCATAAATATTAGGTTATATAGGATATATGGCGCAATTGTTCTATAATAAGAACCTTGGCTATGGTCTAGTGGTAAGACCTGTGCGTAGTGTGGGGGAGGTCGCGGGGTCGAGCCTGACCTCCGCCCAACCACCATAATATTTTTTTCCATACCATATAGATGGAATTTCGACCTTGGACTTAACAATATTTTGGCCTTTGGGGGGGCACGTGGCGACCTTCGGGCTAGCCACGTGTCAGCGTCCCATTGGTTCTCCAAAACCCAACCAAATTGCGGCAACGAACCTGAAATTTGGGCCAACCACCATTCAACACTTTTCAGTGCACCATTGGCCAGATAAAAACCACTTTTGACCAAAAAATTGACCCCTTTGACCCTGTTTGACTTTTTTTTGAAAATTTTCATGTTTGGTCAAGCAGACAACTGGTTCTAACTTTCACATGTGGAGTCGGTTTTTAATTAAACAAAGTGAACCAGATTCCTGGAGACAATACCTATCTGTTCATTCTGGTTTGGAGCGATTCTGAGCATTTTGAATTTTTAGCAAATTTTTGCCCCCAATTCAGTTTTTGATCATGGGGATGTTAGGCATAACCTTCCTCGTATCTATGCAACATTGGATAACAGGCAATCATATCACCAAGAATCTATTATCGATATGGACAGTAATATTTGTGATCAAGTCATTTATATTTTGATTAACCTTGGATCTAATTTTAGTTATGTTAACCCTGTATTGGTGGATAAGTGTTGTTTGAATAAAGTAGTGCATGCAGAAACTTGGTTAGTGAAATTGGATACAGGTATAAAGAAGAGAGTTTATCATTGGCTAAGATCTTTTACATTCGAGTTGAATGGTATGCCTACATCAACGCATTTGAATGTATTGTAGTTGGGATCATATAGTATGTTTCTGGGTATGGATTAGTTGTATCTTTACAGGACTAAGGTGGATCGTTATGAAAAAGATATTGAGTTTTTGGATGACAATGGAGAAAATGGGATATTGTAGGGCAAGAAGAAGACAACATCAATTAGAATGGTGACAGTTATGCAGGAAAAGCGCAATCATAGAAAAGGGTGTGTGTTATTTGCAATGCATATTTCTAGTGATAAAGGTAAGGAAGATGAGGATGCATAGATATTAAGCAGGTACCAAATCTTGTAGAAGTTTCAACAGGTGTTTCCAGAACATATTTCAGATTTTTCGCCTCACAGAGAAATTGAATTTTCCATTGATTTGGTACCAGGGGCAACACCAACATTGAAGGCACCGTACAAAATGAGCACTCTAGAGTCAGTAGAGGTTAAGTTGCAGTTGAAGGAAATGACTGACAAGAGATAAATTAGGCCAAGTGTATCACCATGGGGTGCACCAATGTTTTTTGTGAAGAAGAAGGATGGTACTCTCAGGATATGCAATGATTACAGGAAGTTGAATAAGGTAACCATCAAGAACAGGTATCCTTTTCTGAGGATTGATGACTTGTTTTATCTGTTGAAGGGAGAAGCTGTGTTCTCAAAGATTGATTTGAGATCCATATATCATCGAGTACACATCAAAGAAGACAATATTTACAAGGAAAAATTTCGAACTAGGTATGGGCATTATGAATTTGTTGTAGTTCCATTTGGTTTGACTAATGCTCCAACTACCTTTATGTGCTTGATGAATTGTGTGTTGTGTTATTATCTGGACAAGCTTTTTATTGTATTCACTGATGACATATTGATATATTCTAATAATGAGGAATAACATGTTGATCACTTAGAAACAGCGTTGAGATTGCTAAGAGAGAATCAGTTGCATGTTAAGCTCAGTAAATGTAGTTTATTTCAGACATAGGTACATTACTTGGGACACATTGTTTCCAAGGAAGGCATAACGGTGGATCTAAAAAAGATAAGGGATATCATGGAATGGGAAGCTCCTAGGAATGTGAATGAGGTAAGATCATTCACGGGACTAGTAGGTTAATATAAGAGGTTCATCGAGAACCTATCTCAAATTGCATATATGATTACATCACTGCAGAGGCAAGGTAATAAATGAATGGACATAGGAATAACCAGTTTTGAATAGTTGAAGTAGTTGTTGATGAATGTGTTAGGTAAACTTGACTCGGGATAGAGTCAATGTTGACTAGGGTAAATAGTAGTGGTTTTGGGGCACATGGTATTATGCACCCATGGTTTTCGACCCATGGTATTGCATGTAATGGAGCCTATAAAAGGCTAGGAATAATTCATTATAATGTAGGCCTGGAGGTGAGCAGTGAAGGCCCACTTGGCCGGATTGGCCAGGGTTTTGGCCAATGGTTAATGAAATTTCATTGGTTGGGTTTTTCCCGGATAAACATATGTGTTTATGTTTATGTGCTTTGTTGCTGGTTATGTTTAATTATTTCTCTCTGTAAATTCTTTATTTTTCCTACGGTAAATATCTAACAACTGGTATCAGAGCCAAGTTTAATGATTTTGATATATTTATAGTTTGCTGCTACTGCATGAAATTTTCTCCTGGATAGATATACGTAAAAGGAAAGATCTATGTGTGAAGGTGTCAAATCTACATCTAGATCTCGTTAGATCTGCATATGAATATGATGTTTGATTGGACAGATCTGCATGTGAAGAAGCCAGATCTGTTGTGTAGCTTTTTAACACAAATGGATTTGCATATGAAAAAGATAGATCTAGCAGATCTGGTGTGGATCGATCGTTGACAGAGAGTCAAAATGGTGCATCCATGCAACTGTTAAAAATAGGAGGATATGAGTGGTGCAGAGGCAGATCTGGTGCAAGGAAAAACCTTGATCGAGCGGAGGAAGAATTGAAAGTTTGGATCCCTAGGCCAAGAGGACGAGGAACCAGGAAGCAGCTTAGATTCGTCTTCAATTATGGGGACACTGCTTCAAAACACATAAGCTCTGTTGCATTTTCTCTGCAAAAAAAAATTAGGGAGGGCATAGTGCGTATACAAAGGAGCCTCCGGATGTGTTGGTTTGTAACGTTGCAGTTTATTTTCCCACTGCCAACGTACCCACATATACAGCTGAGGGTTTTGAATTTAGCGTCGTTACAAATCATCTGGGTCACTTTCCTCTTGCCTGATTGTTGTTGGAGGACTTGGAAAAGTCTGATTTCAACTCAAAATGAGACGTTGAGCATCGTGCTCGGCTGGTGTGGTATTGAGCCACTGGGGCACGTATCTTGTGGCTCTCAATGCTTCTCTGGACTGGAAAATAGAGAACGGCATTGATCTTCTAAAAGAAAATGTATTGAGAATTTTTAGAGAGGTGCAGCGAGTGTTGAAGCATCGACCTACGAGCCTAAAATATGAAGGCATGGATGTGGTTGAGATCAGTCTCATCAAATAAAATCTCATTGATGTCCATGACCCAGTTGAAGAGATATAGATGCATACTTTCTTCAATCACGCAGAGTAGGCCATGATGAGGAGATGGTAAGGGTGAGAACCAGAAATCAAAATGGTCCAACAAAAGCGTAGAGGGCATAGTTGCAGACATTCATGGATCAATAAATGATGAAGTAGCAAAGGCACTTGCAGTGATACAATCAGGCGTTGGTAGATCTGATCTCAAATGGTACATCAAGAGTAAGATTTAATGCCAAGAAAGAATAACAAAAGGTGAATTGCATCATGATTGAGTGGTTAGATTGGATATGTCTCTTTGCATTGTGAATAGAGCGGGGCACTCGATGGTTTTTGGATTGAATGATCCACTGGTCAAGGGCGCAAAGCATAATTGTGGTGGATGCTTCGGTGGAGGCTATGACAGCTAGGAATGACTGAAACCTGGGTGGCCGATGCAGTTTCTGGGGGTGAAAAACACTAGTGTTGGTGCAACATAAGCCAAGATTAAAGGGCCGCAAATGAGTCTACACATGAATATTGAAAGCAACCATGGGCATTGGTTGCATACAAAGTATTTGATGATTTTATGGAATGAGTCAATCAAATAATTATCATAGTGTGGTGGTACATGGTTGAGGAGAGAATTGGGAAGATTCGTGTACAACTATGATGTCCTCTTTGGAGAGGACATCATGAATGAATGTAGAGAATGGTCATACAAAGAATAGCAACAATGGGGAAAAAAAAAATTATTATTATAATGGAGTTAATTTTATTACATGCAAATGGGCATACTGCTGTAAGACCTGGTATGGCATGCATACCCCTGGGTAATCACTGGTAAATTTTGGGTTAGACCTAGGTGATAGGGGGGATGTCAAGTTAACAATTACCTTGGCTAAAAAAAATTTGAGGGGGGAAGAGCTAGAGTGAGCAGGGTTGTCTCATCTAGCAGGTTTGGCTGGATTTAGTCAATAATCCCTATGTCAAGTTTAAGGGGGGAATTGTTAGGTAAACTTGACTCGGGATAGAGTCAATTTTGACTAGGGTAAATAGTAGTGGTTTTGGAGCACATGGTATTGTGCACCCATGGTTTTTGACCCATGGTATGGCATGTAATGGAGCCTATAAAAGGCTGGGAATACTTCATTGTAATGTAGGCCCGGAGGTGAGCGGTGAAGGCTCACTTGGCTGGATTGGCCAGGGTTTTGGCCAATGGTTAATGAAATTTCATTGGTTGGGTTTTTCCCCGGAGTTTGGGGTTTTCCCGGATAAACATATGTATTTATGTTTATGTGCTTTGTTGCTGGTTATGTTTAATTATTTCTCTCCGTAAATTCTTTATTTTTCCTATGGTAAATATCTAACAGAATGCTCCAGTGTTAGAGATTGCAGATCAAGATAAAGAATTTGTAGTGTGCATAGATTCTTGCAAGAGATGGATTTTTTCAGTCCTTATGCAGAAAGGACAGGTATTATGCTATGAGTCACGTAGACTTAATGAGCATGAGTAGAATTATCATACACATGATCTTGAGTTGGAAGCGATCATCCATTCATTGAAGATGCGGAGGGATTATCTTCTTGGTAGGAGGTTTGTATTGATGATTGATAATAGTGGATTGAAGTCTCTATTTGACCAATCAAATATGGATGCCAGGCAAGATAGATGGTTGGCCACTATTAGTGAGTTTTATTTTGAGATCAGGCACATCAAGGGTAAAGAGACAGGGTTGTAGATGCTCTTAGCAGGAGAATAAATGTGAATCATATGGAAACTATGAGTTATTATGGGACAAACTTACAAGATCGGATCTCGCAAGAAAAACAAAACTATGGTAGGTACATGGAGCTTAGGAACTTATTACAATAGGGCACAAGTGAGCAGGATGTGGACTATCGTCTTATAATAGATGGTTTGACCAGATTTAGGGACATGATATATGTGCCAAATGACATTGAGCTAAAGAAGAATACCTTGTGAGAGTATTATGAAAAATAATATTAAGGTCACCCAAGATTCCAAAAGACATTGACAACAATGAAGAAGTTTTATCATTGGTCAAATATAAAGAAGGATGTGGCAGAGTTTGTGGCTATATGCTTGGATTGTCAACAAGTAAAAGCAGAGTGTAAACACCAAGGTGCACTACTACATCTAATTCTGATTCTAGAGTGAAAATGGGAGGTCATTTCTATGGATTTCATTATAGGTTTTTCAAAGACATATAGACAACATGACTCCATCATGGTTGTAGTGGACAAGTTGACAAAGGTAGTGCACTTCATTCCGGTGAAGTCTACGTATTCAGCTAATGACATTACACATGTATTTATTAGAGATATGGTGAGGTTACATGGTGGTACAAAGAATATTGTGTTATAAATGGATGTTAAGTTCATTTCTAGGTTCTAGAAATAGTTATTTGCAGGTTTGGGTACAAATTTTGCATTCAACACAACTTATCATCCACAAAAATATGGATAGACAGAGACAGTCAACGGGATTTTGGAGGACATGCTGAGAATGTATGTGATGCATTTGCAGAGGAGATATTAGGAGTACCTTTCATTGGTTGATTTTTCTTATAATAATGGTTATCAGGAGTCACTAAGGATGAGTCTGCTTGAGGAACTCTATGGGCGGATTTGTAATACTCCCATCAGTTGGAGTGATCTAGTTAACATGGTGTTGATAGGACCAGACATATTTTCAGAGATGGAACCCGAAATGTAGGTAATCAAGAAGAATCTAAAGGAAACACGGGACATACATAAAATTTATGCAAATCGGGACAATTTTTTTAACGAGTTTTAGGTTGGGGAACATGTGTACTTGCACATCAAGCCCAAGAAGAACTCCTTGAAGATTGGGTCATGTGCCAAGCTGGCACCTCATTTTTGTGGACCTTTCAAGATTCTTGAAAGGATTGGATTAGTAGCCTATTGACTTGCACTAGCTTCGACAGTGAAATTCCATGGTTTTTTCCATGTGTCATTGCTTAATAAGTATGTTAAAGATGTTAATCATGTGATTGACTGGTATATATTGCATGTGGATCTAGAAGGAGAATTCCATTCAGAGCCTTAGTGTATTTTGCATAGAAATATGCTCATGCTCTGAAACTAAGCAATCGAACAGTTTAAAGTGCATTCGAATCACTTTGGGCTCGATGAAGCTACATGGGAGATGGCGGATGATATTCGAGCTATGCACCCTTCTCTATTTGCTGGTTTAGAGAATGTCTTTGGTATATGTTTTGGTGTGATTGTTTGGTATATGTATATATGTATATGGATGTGAATACCACCATGAGCTATGCTATACAAATCCAATGAGAATTATGGGTGTCATGTAATTATGGTTGTCATGTTGTTATGTTTGTCATGTTGGTTTGATTCTTAGCAATATTATCATTATAAATACTGCAACGAGCTAAGTTATAAATCTCCATGGGAAGTATGTTTTTCTTTAGGAAGTCTTGTTAGTTGTAGGTGTCATTGAACACCAAGGATGACATTCCCCCAAGGAAGAGGGTTCTGTGACATCCCTAGTCAAAATTCCATGTAATAAAGTTAATAAAGTCGAAATAATAATGAAGATCATGGGACACATATTACAAGTTGTATGTGGGGCAAAAAATCCTAGTGTGGGTGTTCATTTGGTTTATTATGTCTAAGGGAAATTGGAAAAGGAAAAGGAAAAGACTTTGGAAAGGCATGAGGAAATAATTGGCATTTTATTTATGAAAAAAGTTGAAATTATGAGAAAAGGAAGGTGAATGGTCACATGTTTCATGTGAGGAGGAAAATGAAGGAAAATAATTGGAAATGAAGAAAATAAAGGCCTCATTAATATAAAGGATTATGAGGATCAGTTGGTACCTTTTGTCAATTCAGTTTTGGAGCTCTCTTTCTTTACTCTCTCTCTTTCTCTCTCTCTCTTGGACACTTGGAGAATTCTTGGAGCACTCTAGCATTGGATAAAGGGAAGCAAAGGAAGGACAACGAAGGAAAAGGGAAGCAAAGATCAAGTAAGGAAGACCAGGATCAAGCAGCTACATCGAGATCACTTGCAGGTATCAATTTACATGTGTGATTTCCTTGCTAGATGTGACATGAATGGTACATGCATGTGTGTTCTTGGTTCTCTTTCTGCCATTGGCATGGGTTTTGCTAGATGTGATAGTGTTCTTTAGCCTTGCCTTGCTATTTCCAGATAGCCATGGTGTGGTGTGTTCTCTTGTATTTGGTTTAGTTGGATTGTTGGATGGACTCGAACCTGATTGGGGTGTATTAGGGTTATTCGCAAGGCCTAGGAATCCTAGGATGGCATACATGGTAAAGGCTGGTTCTGAACACCTCGATTGAGCCTCAAAATCCTTAATTGTTGAATGTTGGGATACACGGTAAATCTCAGAGGTGAATACCATAGATTCGGCATAGAAATACCTTGGAAAATATTGGCAGGATACACGTAAAGCCAATATTATAAGGTTACTAATGCAATCATTGGTACAAATACTTGATCTATCCCCTACTAGACATGACATGCATTTCTCCAGACATGTCACAAATATGTAATCTACAGGCGATAACAACATACATAAGCATAGGGGTCTCATACTTATCTATGATTCGTAAGGAAGCATTCATGCCTTATCACAATAGTTGCACTATCATCTATTAGGTCATATATACATTATTCATTCATTTTATAATCAAAACATGATGAGAGTTATCCATCAAGTCTGTCATAAAACATACTCATAACTAACATATCATCAACATAAATAACAAGGATATAACAACCATAAAAACCACATATAAGCTAGTACATTTACACATGAAATACCAAGGAGAAGTAGCTCTTATTAATGAATTCTTAAGCCAACAAGGTCTTGGAATTCCACGAACCACCCGACCATAGGTTGGGCTGAACCAAATCTTTCTTTCAGTGAATTGCCCCCGTGCCATATTCCATGCATGAATGTGGGACTCACAACAAACCATCCAGGGCTTCCTCGGGCTTTATCATATATCCCACCAAGGGATTCCTAGGCCTGAATCCTCATCAATACAATCAGGCTTTATCACAATCCCCACAGGATTACTAGGCCCTAAACAAACATTGATGCCTTTGGATCTCTCCACCTAAATCGTGAGGAATTTGTCTCTCTCAACCTCTCATCTTTACTATGTATCTCGCCATTATCGGTCAAGGGATTCTCGAGCCTATGAGATCACCATAATGTCAGTTTGGATTAAAAAAATATTTAGCTTTTAAAAATAACACTGGCTGGTTCGAAACGCGTCGGAAAAAATTTTCTTACATGTGATTTTCACCGAAAAATATCTTACACAATTTATGGATCACAGAAGCCAAATTCCTAATAGTTAGCATTTAAAAATATTATTTAATAAAAAAAATGTATTTCAAATTTTTTTTTCTAATTTGATCAACATGAATTTTATTTTTATTAAAAAAAGGAAAAAATAGTTATAATTATTTTTGAGATATCTAAACTGAGTATCCTTATGACTAGTAAAAATATTCTCATAGAAATTTAATCAAAGTTTTAATAAAATTAAAACTAAAAATGTTTTTATATATAAAGATGTGAAATTCATATAATATAAATAATATTATTAAGAACCCAACATAGATCCATTGAATTAGATCAATCTAATTGACTCAACATAAATTTGGTAAATTGAATCGTTAGATTTAAAGAAATTATTAAATTTATTGTTTAAAATTTAATATATTATTTATGAAATTTGAAAATTTTAATAAATTATCTATGAAAATTGGATAAAAATAAAAATGAAAATAAAAAGTATGATATTTTAATATTCAAACACATTTAATTGGAAAGGGAAAATGTTATTTTCAAACATTAATAGTTCAATTTTAATCACTACACATAATGTCGTATAATTTCTACAATTACAAAGGATAATTCTTCTTCTGTTTACTTTACAACGTATAAATATATATATTTACAACTTCTCTCTAGTCCACTTGTCATCGTTATTTTCCATTAGATTATATGTTAGATGATTGGAGAATTTCCAATGGTTCGATTAGGTGAAAATAGTTGAACTTAGGTGAAAGTAGTTGGAACTATTCAGATTCGATCAGATATACGATTTCCAATATCGATTCGGTGTCCCTTTAGAAATGTCATGGTACCAAAGGTGTATTTAGAAGCTGTTGAGAAACTGTAAGCGAGGGCACTGTTCAATACAGATAGTTATTATGGTTTGTGAATTATTGCAAGTGAATATTGTTATGTAGAAGTGTAAGATTTTGAGATACAAAGATCTAGATCTGCAAAACAATGAAAAAACTTGCAAGAGAAGGAAGGAAGCGAGCAAGAATTGAGAAAAGAATGAAATTGATTCTTCTATATTAGTTTTGGAATAAATACATAAAAGCAACTAAGTTAAGCTTAGTTGTACATGCAATAACTATAGATAGTTAAAGCTAACTGAAGCTAAGTGTGCTTTATGTTATGTTAATGTGCAGATGCACCACATGCAAGCAGTAAGTTAACTTAACTAAGCAAGTGCACATCACATGCAAACAGTAAGTTAACTAAAGCTAATTAAGGTGCATGTACACCAACACCCCCCCTTAACTTAGGTGAGTGTGATGCAAAATGAATGAGTCCTGACAACACGACCATTTTAGGTACCCATCTACAATGCATAAAAAGGAGGAAAGAGGGAAAACCCAGTGGGAAGAAAACCCCCCGTCAAAATATAATGCAAAAGTAGAGAAAAGACAACTGTTAGGAAGTCGTGTCCTTCACCCCGAGATGATCTCGCAAGAATCGAAACTTCTGCTCAATGAAAGTCTTGGTGAAGATATCAGTAGTCTGCTCGGAACTAGGATAGTACTGAAGATCGATGATCCCATCATGAATGATTTCTCTAATGAAATGCATGTGGATCTCGATGTGTTTGGTCCGCTGCCGCTACACTGGATCTCTGCAAAACTTTAGCGTACTTTTATTATCACACCAGATGACAGTTGGATGATGGACATTGATCCCAAGCTCAGATAGGAAATGTTGTAGCCAAATTGCCTTAATAGTGGCATTGACTGCTCCTCTATACTCAGCCTCTGCTGATGATAAGGCAATGGTAGCCTGCTTCTTGCTTGACCAACAAATTGGGCCGGATCCCAAACTAAGTACATAACCGGAGGTGGACTTGCGATCAATGGTTTCGCCAACCCAGTTTGAATTTGTGAACCCAATGAGATTCAAAGAACAATTGGCTGCATAATGAATCCCATAGGTGATTTTCCCCTGGACATATCGAAGGATGCGCTTTGCAGCGTTCCAGTGTAACTCATGTGGCTCCTGCATGTATCTGGAAACTGCTCCGACAGCATAGGAGAGATCAGGACGGGAGTGAGTGAGATAAAGAAGACTTCCCACAAGCTGGCAGTACAATGTGCAATCAACCAATGGTGTTTCTTTTCCATTCTCAAGCTTTATCCCTGATAAGAAAGGTGTGGCTACTGGCTTGCAGTCACTCATGTGAAATCGTGCCAAAATATCTCTAGCATACTTTGGTTGAGAAATGGTAATGCCAGAATCACTCTGATGGATCTCTAGTCCAAGGAAGAAATTTAGCAGGCCCATGTCTGTCATAGAAAACCGCTTATGCAATGCAGTTTTAATGTTAGTAATGACAGAAGTTGAACTACCTGTTATCAAAAGATCATCTACGTAGAGTACTATGATCAACAAGGAGTCAATTTTCTTCAAAAAATAAACATTGGAATCAGCTTTACAGTGTACAAAATTTTGAGATAACAAATAAGAATCCATCTTTGCATACCATGCTCTAGGTGCTTGCTTGAGGCTATAGAGAGACTTCTTTAGTTTGCATACCAGAGATGAATTGTGCATGTATCCCGGTGGCTGCTCCATGTAGATTTCCTCCTCGAGATCAGCATGAAGAAAGGCATTCTTCACATCCATATGATGCACCTCCCATCCTCTTGCTGCTGCAATGGAGAGAGCTAGCCGAAGGGAATCCATTTTTTCCACTGGAGCAAAAGTCTCATCATATTCAACACCATGTACTTGTTGAAAACCTTTTGCTACCAATCGTGCCTTATATCGACTAACTTGGCCATTTGATGCTTTCTTGGTCCGATAAACCCACTTGCACCTCACAAGTTTGCGATTGGAAGGTAGCAGAACCAAATCCCAAGTCTGGTTCTCAATAAGAGAGTTATATTCCTCATCCATTGCGGCTTCCCATTCAGGATGCCCATTTGCTTCTGCATAATCTTTTGGATTAGATCCATGCATCATATAAGCATGCATGGGCATGGATGGCTCCATAGCTAAGAGTGCTTGCGGATCTTCCTCAAACAGAGGGACAGAGGTAGGATCATCAAGGATATCACTCATGTTGCGCCATTTTTGTGTTGAAGGTGGTCGAGAATCTTCCGAACTACATGCGGAAGTATGATCTCGATGTTCAACAACTGGTTGTCCACCAGGGGTCACGGGAAAAGACTCATCTTCATCAAAATTCTGATCTGAAGTTTCATCTGCATACTCATCAATGAGTGGTGATGGAAACTTGGTAACAAGTTCATCCGCTGGTGCATGCAAAATATCTTCGTCAAACTTTACACTCCTTTCAATAAAGAGCTCTTCAGTGTGGATATAAAGCAATTTGTACCCTTTTACTTCATCATAATATCCAACAAACATGCATGCTTTACTTTGAGGTTCCAAAGCCTTTCTCTTCTCTGTAGGAATGCGGGCCCATGCTCGAGATCCAAAAAAGCAGAAATGACTGACTTCAGGTTGCATGCCAGTCCAAGCCTCAAAAGGTGTTTTTCCAGTAACAGATTTATGAGGAGATCCGTTCTGGATGTATGAGGCACAATTGATAGCTTCAACCCACAATTTCAACGGAAGAGATCTTGCATGCAACATGCAATTATCCATCTCTTTCAAAGATCGATTTTTCCTTTCAGCCACACCATTTTGCTGTGGAGTGTAAGGAACTGTATGTTGCAACTGTATGCCTGCTCCATTACAAATATTATTGATATATTTGTTGACATATATCGTCCCATTATCTGTGTGAAGTATCTTGATGCGTTTTCCAGACTGAATTTCCACATGCGCTTTGAAAAATTTTAGATGCTGAAAAACTTCAGACTTGAGTTCCAAGAAGTAAACCCAAGTGAATCTTGTGTAATCATCTATGAAGGAAAACAAATATTTTTCTTTTCTCATTGAAAGCACCAGAAATGGACCCATGAGATCACTGTGTACAATTTCCAAAGGTGAAGAGGCTCTCCATGCATGCCCCTTCTCGAATTTGTCTTGTGGATGCTTTCCAAGAGCACATCCATTACAAACACCATTTGAAAATTCAATGGTCGGCAATCCTTTGACCATCCCTTGCTTGCTAAGTTGTTGCATATATCTAAAATTCAAGTGCCCAAATCTCTCATGCCAAATTATACTTTCTTCATTTGCATGCGTAAGTAGCAAAATGGAATCTAATTGAGGAACAAAATGAGAAAATGTATACAGATGAGATTGATCATTTACCTTGCCAGATGCAATCTTCAAGTCAGTTTGCATGTCATAAATGCTTGCAGAATTCGGGGTAAATTCCACTTTCCTTCCGCTGCCTGTGTGTGTCATCTGATACACTGAGAGAAGATTCACAGAAAGCCTTGGAATATGCAAGACATTCTCAAAACTTCCATCTTCGAATTGCACTCTTCCTTGTCTAGTTTTTGCAACTGCAGAATTATCCCCCATGAGAATAGGAGGTCCTGAGTATGCATGTAGAGAAGAAAAGGATTCCTTTGAAGAAGCCATATGATGTGAAGCTCCTGAATCGATGATCCATTCTTGCGGTGCAGAATGAAGACCAATCAAAGCATGCCCATTACCTCTTGGATCTGGTGCTTTTTCTCCAGACTTCTTCTTGGCATTCTCAGGAATGTGGTCTCCAAGATTGTGTTGCTGGAGTGTCTGTGCCATAAGATCTATAATCTTCTTCATGCATGCAGATTCAGGGTGAAAACCATGGTGGCAATAATTGCACATTGATTTCCCTTTCGTTCCTTTCCTTTCCTTTGAGCCGGATGATCCATTAGGGAGTTTGGGATTTCCTCCCTTTCTTGGATCAGGATCCTTCTTCCCTTTTCCTTTCTGATGGTCTTTGGAACTTTCCTTTCCTTTTGCATGCACAGTAAGTGCATGCGCTTTGGAATTTTTAAGTGTGCCCATTTTGATGATCTTATCTTGCTCATGCATCAAAGACTGAATAAAAGAATCCAGTGAGGGCATCTTCCAAGCTACACCAGTTGCAGATCTTACTGCGTGGAATGTAGAGACGAATACTGCATACTCTGGACCAAGTTTTGATAAAATGGAAAGAATCAACTGATTTTCTTGCTTAGATTTGTCGATCCCGCATCTTTTTAGCTGAAGCAACAAGGCTTTATACCTTGTGAAAAAATCTTGAATGTTCTCAAAATTTCTTGGATCTAATGAGTTTAACTCATTTTCGAGAATGTGACCTTGCATTTCATTCTGTTTTCCAAACAATCCTTCCAAATTTTTCCATACTTCATTTGGAGTTGAATATGATTCAACATGAAATAGAAATTCCGGAGAGATAGATAAACATAGGATGCCAAAGGCCTCATCCATGCGATTGAAATATCTTGTTTTCTCCATTGTCGATGTTGGTTCAACTTCTGTTTCCATGGTTATTCGAAATAAACTTCTACTTCTGAGATGAAGTAGAATCTTTGGCTTCCATTTGAAATAATTATATGGAGTAAGAATTGTCGATTGTGGAAACTCCAATTTAGACTCCATTCTTTGTTGTTGCTTCAATCTTCTGAACTTGCAAATAAAATTGCTGGTGCACTAATTACAAATCCCTGCGCTCTGATACCATGTAAGATTTTGAGATACAAAGATATAGATCTGCAAAACAATGAACAAACTTGCAAGAGCAGGAAAGAAGCGAGCAAAAATTGAGAAAAGAATGAAATTGATTCTTCTATATTAGTTTTGGAATAAATACATAAAAGCAACTAAGTTAAGCTTAGTTGTACATGCAATAACTATATATAGTTAAAGCTAACTGAAGCTAAGTGTGCTTTATGTTATGTTAATATGCAGATGCACCACATGCAAGCAGTAAGTTAACTTAACTAAGCAAGTGCACATCACATGCAAACAGTAAGTTAACTAAAGCGAATTTAGGTGCATGTACACCAACACATCTAGTGTAGGTGCATGTACGCCAACAAAAAGCTATATTGAGAAGGGTGTAGTCACCAAATCTCATATCGCTCAGCTCGTATAAATGCTCCTATTCTTCTCTGACTTCTTGTGTTCCACTGCAAAATTTAAAAGTTTTAGAAGTTAGAGGGAGCGGATTGAAAACCTTGTGGCAACAGGAATCTCAGATATGGAATTTTCAGTTTTTATACTAATTTTATTTCAATCTTAGTTTGTAGATGAGTATCATCTCGAAAGCTTTCTTACAGTGGAGATGTGGGCATTGCAGAGGCCTCTCAAGTTGGGATATTTAAACATCTACTCTCCCTTTTCAGGTTTTACAAAGCCCATAGGACAACTGAAGTACCTTAAAAATATTGTTGTGGATTATTACAAGATTGTCCAACTCAAAACTTTGCCAGAGAAATTTTGAATTTTTTTATATGCCATCTTTGACATACTTGGCCTCAAGACATTTCACAAGAATGAGATCGTTGCCCTATTCCCTAGGAAAGCTAACAAACCTTCACCACATCAATTTGCTTTATGCTACCACTTTGGAGATGCTGTCTGATTCCATCGGAAAGCTGCGAAACCTCCCGTCCATCGATTTGTTTATTGTTTATGCTTGGCGATGCTGCCAAATTATTTTGGGAATTTGACTCGACTCAAATTTCCCTCATTGAAGGAAGGTAGGAATGTGACAATTTCCAAAGAGACACTTGGAAATATTACCATGCTGGAATTGTTGGACCCTCCATGTTGTCCCAAGGTGAAAGAATTGCCTTTCCACGTCCCACATCAACCACTCTTGGAAGAAATATATTTAGCAGATGCTAAGTTAAAATAATTTCCAAGCGGTATCTGTGACCAGTATCCGTGAGTTAAAAGAATTTCTAAGCGGTATCTACATTTAGGGGACCGTTTGCTGGAAGTGATTCCAGCTTTCGTTGGTTGCTTCAATAGCTTGAAGAAGTTGGAGGTGAATAATTTTCCGAGAATGAAATGCTTGCTCTATACCTTCGGACGGATGACTACTCAACTGACATAGTTGAGCTTGAGCTTGGTTTCTTGTGCGATATAAAATTTACCAAAGTATATTTTTTCCTCCTAAATAATCTCGAATATTTTCGAATAGAAGATTGTCCATTGGGAGAACTTCCATTTAAAATAGCAGAATGAGAACGAAAAACAATAGCAGCGTTGATGGGAAATTTGTGGTTCTTGTGGGTTAACGCATGTCGCAAGTTCAAGTGCATGCAAGGGTTGGGGCAGCTCACAAAACCTAAAGAATTAAATTACTCGTTGAATTCATAGCTTATCTTTGGATACTACACTACTTCCTTAATTTGCAGCTTGACTCTGGTTGCTACACTATTTCGTCTAGGTAAGGGCGTACCTATTGTGTTTATTGTAAGTCAAGTCTACTCGTTGTCTTCTTAGGTTGACATGATAGTCAATGAGAGCTTGCTTTAGCAGATATTTAATCGATTCTTCATATATTAATGCCCAGTTTAGGTCAATATTATTGAACATTTTGATGTTTTTGTTCTGTTATATTTATAGTAACGTATTTCTAGCTCTTTCTTAATTAAAAGCACAACAACATAGTCTTTACTATTATAATCACAAGAGAGGATTCCTTTTATGGATGATGATTGTTTTCTTTGGTCATTAAAGTATGTCTTTATAGGTTTTTATAGTTGAACTAATGAACAAAATGGACATGATTAATTAGAAAGTCTTAATTCTAGCCAAGTAATTGGAAAATTTTGATTTTTTTTCTTTGGACAATGAAAATGAGCCATAACTATTGAACTTGGTGGAATCTCCAATTGAATGATGATTAAGTCATCTAGATGTTTATTGCAAAGTTTCCATTATGAAATTTCCATTTTCATGTGTGTTATCATTGGTTTAGTTTATAGTCTAAGTGATGATTAAGCCATCCAGATGTTTCATGCAAAGTTTCCATTATGAAATTTCCATTTTCATGTATGTTATCATGTGGTTTAGTTTATAACCTAATTCAAATGAGCCACAACCATTGAACCTGGTGGAATCTCTAATTGAGTGATGATTAAGCCATCGAGATGTTTAATGCAAAGTTTCCATTATGAAATTTCCATTTTCATGTTTGTTATCATTGGTTTAGTTTATAACCTAAGTGATGATTAAGCCATCCAGATGTTTCATGCAAAGTTTCCATTATGAAATTTCCATTTTCATGTATGTTATCATGTGGTTTAGTTTATAACCTAATTTTTTTTTATTTGAAAAATAGCCTGGTAGAAAAATCCTTCTGAACCTACTCTTACTGTTTTAAGAGAGAATGATGATCTTTTTGTCATAAAGCTTATCAATCTATCAGAGGATCCTCCTTGTGTTAATCAGCTGGTGTCTGCCTCTGTTTCCGAGTTGTCTGTAGTAACTGTGTCTGATATTTTTCTTGGTCTGGGTCTAAAGAAAGGCTCCGCTCCGTCTATTGGTCCTTTGGATTCCTCTCTGTTGTCTAGAACATCTCCTTGGCAGTGTCAAGATCATATTTCTTCGTAGTCTTTCCTGAAGGTCCCGCCTTTTTCCTCGTCAGGGAATGTTTCTGAGTCCTCTCGTAATCCCTTGGTTATCCCTGCTATTGATTCGAAGGTGGGATTTGTGCATCCTTCGATCACCATGGTTAGTGGGGGACATGTCTCGGGGATTTCCTGTGAGGATGGTATGTCTACGCCTCCTCAGAAGATATCTCAGCCGGAAGACTTTTCTTCTCCCCGGAACTCCACAGGCAGCGAGATCGAGTTTTTGCTGTCTAACCCTGATGTGGGCTTGGTTCCCTTACGTGTGAGTACAGGCCTCTCTTCCCCTCCTATTGTGATAATTCCCTCATCACGATCGAACGTCACGATTCACCGAGGGAAGGGGAAGAAAAATCGGAAAGACAAAATGGCGTCGATGACTGATCTTCATGCTATTCCTCCGGATGGTAATTTCCGGGATGTCCCGATGTCGATGGCTATTGGAAGGGTCCTTAGAGCGCTGACCCCTGCATCTGAGTCTCTGTTATGAAGCTCATCTCCTTGAATCTGAGGGGTCGGGGGGGCCATGATAAGCATTTGTCTCTACAAAATTTCATTTTTTTGTATTAAACCGTCCATTTTCCTCTTTCAAGAAACCATGGTGGGGGCTGACTGATCTATCTCTATTATGCGCTCTATGTTTCCAGAGTGGAACATGGCAGCGACTAATGCTTCTATTTTTTCAGGTGGATGTGTGGCTTTATGGGATCCAAAGCTGGTTGCTTTGAAACCATATGGCTTCTATGGCGGCATGATTTTATCAGGGTATTGTAGAGGTTTTAATCATCGGATAAATGTCATTAATATTTATGCTCCTTATGCTGGAAAATCGATTTTCTGGTCTCGTTTGGAGGATTTGGGTATTATTAGCCTGAGTAACTTAATCCTGGCGGGAGACTTTAACTATTCATTATACCCTCATGAGATTTTGGGGGTGAAGGGTAGGGGAGATCCCTTCGCTGAGGAAATGAAGGATATTCTAAAGGGTGCTAATTTAATTGACTGGCCCCTGAATGTTAATTTCCCAACTTGGATGAATGGTCGCCAAGGAGATCAGTACATTGGAAAGTGGATTTATCGTTTCGCGATCAGTGTGGGTTTAAGATTGTGTTTGAAGGGGATTCGGGCCTATGCTGCAGATGTTTATTTTATCAGATCATAGACCAATCCTTTTGGATTGGGATTTTTAGGGTAAGCCCTCTGGTTATCCCTTTAAATTTAACAGAAGGTGGCTGATTGATACCAATTTCAATAATATTATGAAGGATTACTTGAGTCTCCACAGACGGAAGGATGGTGCTACTGCTATGTCTCATTTCTCCTTTTTTCTTCAGGATTTGAAGCTCGTGGTCAGAAGGTGGGAACGGGCGTAGTTAAGGAAAGAAAAGGATAGATGTAGGGATATACTTGCTAAGAGGGCAAGGATTTTAAAGGAGGTGGCAAGTGGTTCTTAGCAGGATGATTTTTTGGATCGGCTAAAAGCTATCGAGTTGGAGTACAGAGAATTTTTAACCAAAGAGGAGACTACCTGGAGATTGAAAAGTAGAGACATATGGCTGAGTGAAGGTGATAGGAATACTAATTTATTTCATAATACCTCTTTTGGGAGAAGGAAGGATAATGAAATTTGGGAAATTGAATATGAGGGAAGGACTTTGTGTAGATCGGAGGATATTAAAAGGGCGGCTGTCGAATATTTTGGAACTTTGTACAAACAAAAGGAGACTCTGGTATCAGAGGCTCACATGGATCTGATTAATGAGTATCCCATAATGTTTGATGAATAAAACAATCGAATGTTACTGGATAAGGTTTCTCCTGAAGCTATTCGACAGGTTTAAAGTCATTTTTTGTGGACAAAAGTCTGAGGCCGGATGGATGGCCCCCATATTTTTTCCTCCATTTATATGATGCTTTCATTGATGACCTAGTGGATCTGGTGGAAGAATTGAGGGTTTTAGGTAGGTTCAGTGGTGCAATAAATTCTACTCTCCTGGTGCTCATTCCAAAAAATAAAGGAAGGCTTACCTTTGACGACTTTAGACCAATGTCTTTATGTAACACAATTTATAAAAAAATTTCCAAATTAATTGCTGACCAGTTCAAGGGTATTTTATCTCTCTATATTTCTCCGGAGAAATATGGTTTCCTTAAAAACCAGAACATACATGATGCAGTAGCGGTGACTCAAGAGACTTTACACTCTATTCAATCAAAAAAGTTAGAAGCGGTTGTCATGAAGATCGACTTAAAGAAATCCTATGACCGAGTTGATTGGGTATTTTTACGTCTTGTGTTATACAAGATCAGTCTTGTTAGGGAAGTGGTAAATTGGATTATGGGTTGTGTCTGTAACACATCCATGGCTGTGATTATTAATGGCTCAACTTCAAAAAAAATTCATCCGAGAAGAGGCTTAAGGCAGGGGTGTTCTCTTTCTCCGCTTCTATTCATTTTAGTGATGGATGCGTTAAGCATTAAGATTACCAGGGAGGTGAAGCAAGTATGGTTTAGAGGCATTGAAATTAGTCCTCAGATGAGGGTGACACATAGTTTCTTTGTGGATGATATTCTAATTTTTGGTATGATGATAAGGAAATGCTGGTTGATTTTGAATGACATCATTAACTTATTCTGTGATGCTACAGGGATGATTGCGAGTGAAGAAAATCTTGCATATATTGTGTTGAGGGTGTTGATGACTAGTACCGGGACTTGGCTGAGCTTTTTAATTTTAAAAGGGCTCCTCTTCATGTGGGATTAACTTATCTTGGATTCAGGTTGAAGGCCCTAAATTATTCTGCGGAATATTGGAGCTGGCTGATATCTAAATATAGGAACAAGCTTAACACCTGGTCAACTCAGTGGTTATCTAAAGGTGGCAGAGTGATATTGGCAAAGGCTCTCCTGCAACAACTAGTTGTCGATTGGGAACATTTGTTCATTTTTCCAAAGAAAACATTGAATGATGTTAGAAAATTAATGTCAAATTTCATATGGGGGGGAGGTCGAGACAAAAAAGCTATCCACCTTGCCAACTGGGACTCTCTGGTGATTCCTATTGAAACCGATGGATGGGGAATACTGGATATGGATATTTTTGGGAAATCTCTCATCATAAAATAATTATGGCGTAGTCTCCTGGGTAAAGGTAAATGGCATGACATTATCTCTTAGAAGTATATGGAGGGTGCTATTGTGGAAGATCTGGTTATATCGGGCTAGAAGGATGGTAGGAGCAGATCCTTTATCTGTAAGGGCTTTGGGAAGATATGGAAAACATCTAGTGAGCATTTGAAATGGTATTTTGGAAATGGTACTAAAATCCTCATTGGTTACAGGTTGATGGTGGGGATGGAGGACCTTCAGACTCAATTTAATCACATTGTTCATTTACTAAATCAAAGGGGGATTTTCTTTTTAAATCAAGTCATTAAAGAATGGTCTGGGGATGCTCCGAGGTGGAAGAATCATGTTGATCTGGGCCTGGGTAATAGATGGAAAGGAATTTGGCAGTTTTATACCTTTAAACTCATCTGTTTGGGTCTGTGCAGGTTGATCGAGGGGGACCGATTACTTTGGGAGGGAAAGGATGCTATAGAAGGTTTGAAAGCCAGAGAGATTTATGCTAGTCTGATTAAAAACAAACCGGGACCGATGTCAGGCGACTGGTTCAAAAAATTGTGGAAAACCAGAGCATAATTAAAAATGATGTTATTTTTATGGTTGGTTAGGAAGAACAAAAATTTAACATGGAAGAATCTACAGAAAAAAGGGTGGCATGGACCTGGAAGGTGTTGTCTTTGTGGAGAAGAAGTGGAGGATAACATCCACCTGTTTTATCTTTGTCCATTCGCTCTAGAAACATTAGATATTGTTTGTGGGAAGTTACATATTGATACTCCGGTTTATTACTTGATGGAAGACTACTTAAAATGGTGGATTAATAGAGGGGATTCAGTCAAGGTTATATCGATACTTTTCCATTGGCACATTTGGTGCACCAGGAACAAGAAACTATTTGAGGGCATTCCTTGCTAGCCCTTACTCACTGCTCATAAGATTTTCAACACTTGGGATCTCTTGAATATTGCACACAAGCCGCCCCGGGACCTGTCAAGAATATTTCATCCTTAAGAGACTCACTTCCCTGTTGGATATTTCAATGGGGCTTCACAGCACTCTATCTGTGGTTGTGGGGTCTGGCTGAAGATATCTCCTGAATGCCACTACAAAATTTTCTAGAATGGAGGTAATGGTTCGAACATGAAGGCTGAAGTCTTGGCTCTATGGGGGCTCCTTTGGTTTGCTAACCAGCTTTACTTGGACAAGATTTGGATAATTGTGGATTCCAAAGTTCTGATCGATCACATGAACTAGAAGGTCACAATTAATCAGGGATCGATTGCTCACTGGTTGGAAAGATTAAATTCCCTAAAGAACTCCTTTTCGGATATCACCTTCAGACATGTTTACAGGGAAAAGAACACTGTTGTTGATCGGCTATCAAAGAAAGGCCTGGAGGGAAGCTTTGGAATAATGTTCTATCATTTGCTCAGGTCGAACGGTTATAGTACTATGGGTTCCATTAATTTTCTTTGACTGGGAGCCTTTTTGGCTGTGTTTGTAATGATTTTTGTTCTTGGCATCTCTGTCGGATTTTCTTTTTGCAAGTGCCCTTTAAGTTTCTTCTGTTTATCTGTGTTTTATGCTTAGAAGCTCGTACTTTCTTGTGTTATCTTGGGTGCTGGGTTTCACTCTAGTTTCTATAGTAAGCAAAGTTTCTGTAACCGGGTTGGAACCGGTATGACCTGGTCACTTTTGACAGGTTCTATATTGACATTTTGGTTGAAGAAGCAGTAATGTATTGAACAGTTTATGGCTTGTACCATTTGTCCTGGTACATATAATATAGACCAGTGTATTTTTCGTGCTTGAAAAAAAAATATGCCATAAGATATGCTATTATAAAATTTTGAACTTATATTACTAATTTAGTTTTCAACTGATAAAATATTAGTTTACCATAATTATTTATGTATATTTTTTAATAGCAATATAGGAATACTTTAAAAAATTATAATTATTTTTTAAAATAATATAAATCAAATTTATTTTGAAAAAAAAAGTTATATATATATATATATATATATATATATATATATATATATATATATATATATATATATATATAATTGTTTTTAAAATTATAATTATTATTATTATTATGAGTTTCACATGAAATGATATTCAAATATTCAATAAAATATGTGAAAGTTGTGTTATTATTTATAAAAATGATGTTTAAATTATTTATTTATATATATTTTAAATATTAATAATAATTTTAAAAATTAAGAAGGTTAAATAATGAATTAATTATTAATTCAATTAATTCATTATGTATTTTAAAAATAGTTAAATGTTTTAGTTTAAGTTTTCAAAGACGAATTGTAATTAACTTATTTTAACTTATTTGTGTCATGAAATAGTTGTATTTGATTTAACAGTGCTAGTCAATTTTTGGAATCTAGGTGGCCTATCTAGGTTGCTTAGGCCGTGGTATTCTATTTCTGGAGTGAGAGAGTGTGGTGAGAATAGAAAAACAAAAAAAATAAGACCACGTCAAATTAAAACCATGGTATATTTTATGGTAACCCTGATTGCATTTCTCTCTTTGCTTTCGCGACCTGCGTGAACTTGTTTTATTTGTCCATGGATAGAACACCCCTCATTAATTGAAACCCATTATATAAAGTAAGAGTGCAATGCGAAGACATGTATGATTGTTGAGATTTTTTGTATATTAATTTGGAGAAAATCTCATAGATAATGCCAACAATGGGTTTGTTCCAAAACTGATGGCATCAAATCAGCAAGAGGAGATATTTTATCCTATTATGTTGTGATAGAATTTATGATTCAGTTTCTTCTCTACATCTATAAATTGTAAAGCCTGTAGAGGAAAATAAATATGAGATGTGAGGTGTGTGGAAGAGGAAGTGCAGATGTGCAAATCTGCTATTGTAATCTCCTCTTGATGAATAAGATTGTTGGTACCTCTGTTTGGTGGATGTAGCCCAGATTGGTTGGGTGAACCACGTTAAATCTGTTGTCTTCATTTTATGTTGTCTGCTATGTGTGAATTTATTAAGTTTTTCTCTGTGATTGACTCTAACAATTGGTATTAGAGCGAGTTGAGATTGTGCACTTTGTGAAACTAATTTGATTGCAGGAATTTTATGGCAGAGTGGAGGTATGATGTGGATCACTTGTTCGATGCCATGGATGCTGGCAATGGCATGCTGAACTGAGCAGCCCAGTAGTGCTTGAAGAACTTTGTTTAATTTCTGCTGTGCATTGTGGGTCATAAGCATACGTTAATTGCATGATACACAGTCGATTTTCATCTGCACCTGTTAATTAAGTATCTGTTATATATATGGTGTTTGTTTTGTTGCAATGGAGTCGTGAGACTGATAGTCGTGGACCGTGAGACTGATAGCCAGCCGGCAAAGGCTGTGAGATGTCTTCTTTAAATTGTTTCTTTTGCTTTTAGCACAGTGCTTACAAGCTTTTATAATCGGTCAAATTGGGTGGCGGGGACATGGTTTCCAAACCGTGAGCTAGAGGTTTGTCAGCATCGTGAGCTGGAGAAGCCACAGCATGCAAGCGGTTTGTCAGCGCCATGAGCTCGTGAGCTGGAGGTTTAGCAGTGCCATGGAGGTTGAAAGATTAAGCAGACTCGTGAGCTGTGTAAACTCTCACAATTTTATATGCTGTGTGATAAAGCTGCCGAGAAGTGAGAATTCAATTGTTTGTGGATTCTTTGCAAGAGAAATGAACAGCGCCATGAGCTGGATGGGGACTGTGGCATCGAATCAAAATGCATATTGATGATCGGCTATCGATGTGGTATCAAATTGCTACGATGAAGCATAGAGCAGAACTATTGCTGCGTGTGCTGAGGCCATAGAAGGACTGTTGCACAACTGGTTCGAGGTTCTCGTCGTGGTGGTTGAAGTAGAATTTAAACTAGCTGGAATAACATTTTAGGAATCCTTAAATTATTTGTTGATAAGCTGTTGCGTGTAATGTTTCATGATAGTGTTGTGTGAAGTTTTCTGTGCTTGGTGAAAAGTCAAATTTAATATTGCAAAAACTCAAAGTGCTCGGTTTGAGATAGAGAAGTTTAATGGGAGGAATATTGTCGTTGGACTATGGACAAAGTTAGAAAATTTGTACATGACAAAATCCTTAACAAATAGGATTCTTCTGAAGAGACAGTTGTACAGCTTCCGCATGAAGGAAGGTACGATGATAACTGATCATCTGAATACCTTTAATACTCTCTTGGTGCAGTTAGATAGCATAGAAGTAAAATTTGATTCAGAAGATAAATATGTAACTTTATTATACTCGTTTCCTGAGTCATGGGATCATTTTGTTACTTTTATAAGTCTTAGTTCATCAGAAACCCTTGAATTTGATCATGTTGTTGGAGCTATGCTGTTTGAAGAAACCAGAAAAAGGTCAAATTCAGAAACCTCTACATCAGAAGCAATGATGGTTATAGGTTGATCTAAAGAAAAATGCTTCAGTCAAAAAAACAACTCTCGGTCAAAATCGAAAGGGAAGAAGAGTAAGCTAAAATTCTAGTTTTGCGGCAAATCGGGACATTTGAAGAAGGACTGTTGGAAGAGGCAACAAACATCAGAAGGAGACTCTTCAACAGAAAATAAAGAAACAAACACGACAGATACAGGTTCAGGTTCGGCATCCGGTTCAGGTATACATGATGAAGTTCTATCAGTTAATTTGTTAAATCATGCTCAACATTGGCTGTTAGATTCTGGTGCGTCCAATCACATATGCATTCATAAAGATTGGTTTAAAACTTATAATTCAATTAATGATGGAGTAGTTTACATGGGCAATTATGTCTCATGTAATTTTGTGGGAATTGGAAGCATCCAGATTAAAATGTTTGATGGGACAAATAAAATCTTAACTGATGTAATACATGTGCCTGAACTCTGAAAAAATCTTATTTCTCTAGGAGTGTTAGATACAAATGGATATAAAACTTTTATTCAAGGTGGAGTAATGAAAATTTACAAAGGAATCCTATTAGTAATGAAAGAAAAGAAGGTTGGAAATATTTTTCAGTTAGAAGGAAGAACAGAGACAGATCATACTTCTACTGTATCTGAAAACGACAGTGATTCTATTCGACTATGGCATCAACGGTTGGGCCATATGAGCGAAAGAGGTTTAAAAATCTTATCTGATCGTATGTTACTTCCTAGTTTAAAATCTTCTAAGTTAGATTTATGCAAACATTGTATATATGGGAAACAAAGCAAGCAGAAATTTAAAGCTAGAAAACATACTATTAAAGGAATCCTTGATTATATCCATTCTGATGTTTTAGGTCCATCTCTTACAACCTCATATGGAGGATCATCATATTTTGCATCTTTTATAGATGATTTCTCTAGAAACGTATGGGTCTACATGTTAAAAAGAAAGTCTGATGTATTCACATTTTTCAAGCAATTTAGAGCATTAGTAGAAAACATCACTGGAAGAACCATTAAATGTTTAAGAACTGACAATGGTGGTGAGTTTAATTCAAAGGAATTTGATAATTATTGCAAGGAAGTTGGGATCGAAAGACATAGAACTACTGCTTATACTCCTCAGCAAAAAGGAATTGTTGAACGCATGAACAAGACTCTCTTAGAAAGAGCAAGAAGTATGCTAAGTAACGCAAATTTGCAGAAGGAATTATGGACAGAAGCAGTATCTACGGCTTTCTATTTGATAAATCGATCACCATCAACTGCAATAGGATGCAAAATTCCTCAAGAGGTATGGAAAGGTCATCCTTGTGATTATTCTAAACTGAAAGTTTTTGGTTGTGATGCATATGCTCTAATTCCAAAACATCAGCGTTCTAAATTAGATCCTAAATAAAAAAGATATATCTTTGTTGGATATGGTGATGGGACTAAGGGATACAGGTTGTGGGATCCTACTACTCACAAGATCATCATTAACAGAGATGTTAAATTCAATGAATCTTCACTCGATAATCCAGATGTAGATATTAAATTGAAACAGGAAAATGTACCTAAGTTTCAACATATTCAGTTTGAAACCAGTTCAAATACTGATGATAGTAGAGATGAACAAGTTTCAGATGAAGATCATGAAGAAGTTCCTACAGATAATAACAATCAGCAAATTGTAGAAGAACCAGAAACATCTTTTAGAAGGTCCACGAGAATCAGACGTCCTCCTAAAAGGTATGATGATTATGTTACTTCAGTTGCTTTAACCGCTAATGATGATGAACCTTTATGCTATCAGGAAGCTGTAGAAGGTGCTAACAGTGATAAGTGGAAAGAAGCTATGAAGGATGAGATGAAGGCATTAGACAAGAATGCCACATGGGATCTGGTAGATCTTCCTAAAGAAAAAAAAACTGTGGGATGTAAATGGGTTTACAAATTGAAAAGGGGTGTTGATGATAAAGAAGACAGGTACAAAGCGAGGCTGGTCGCAAAAGGTTTTTCTCAGAAAGCAGGAATTGACTTTCATGAGATATTTTCACCAGTTGTTAAAATTGTTTCAATTCGGATTGTCTTAGCATTAGTTGCTTTACTTGATTTAGAATTACAACAACTAGATGTTAAGACTGCATTTTTACATGGAGATCTAGATGAAGAGATTTATATGGAACAACCTTAAGGGTTTGTTCAAAATCACAACAAGAAATTTGTCTGCAGGCTCAAGAAATGATTGTATGGTTTGAAGCAGTTGCCTCGACAATGGTGCAAGAAATTTGATTCTTTCATGATGAGCCAAAATTATATAAGAAGTGAATATGATCAATGTGTTTACTTTAAGAAATTAAGTAATGGCATATTCATTATCTTAGTGTTGTATGTTGACGATATGCTTTTAGCAAGCAAAAGCATAACTGAGATCAACAGGTTAAAGGCTCAGATGGCTAGGACATTTGATATAAAATATCTAGGAGCAACAAGATAGAGTTTGGGCATGGAGATTTTCGTAACATGAGAAAATGCAGCAAGCCATATTTATGAGAACTATATGTGGCTAAAAATAATTCTTTATTTAGTATGAACAATGTGGAATCCAGCCAGTTCTTTAGTTTCCTCATTTTTAAAGCTTTTCTTCAGTTAGGTCCCCAACAACAAGAAAATAATTATGTCTGGGATGACAAGACACAGAGAATTTTGGATGTATGTGTTTTAAGCTTGTGCTATCACCACACTGCTACTGAATACAGTAAAGTGTCATGAACACACAATAAATGTTTTATATCTAGGGATACTAACTATTGTATCACTTATGATAGAAGTAGTGAATTTGTTTGCAGATATGTTGATTCTGATTTTACAGGTGATTTGGATAAGAGAAGGTCAACTTCAGGATATATCTTCACCCTTGCAGGTGGAGCTATTAGCTGGATTTCAAAGCTACAAAACATTGTTGCTTTATCCACTACAGAAGCAGAATACATAGCTGCTTCACATGCTTGCAAAGAAGCGATTTGGTTGAAACGTTTGTTTGGTGAGTTTGGTAGGTTGCAAGACAACATTAAGTTATTTTGTGATAGTCAAAATGAAATTCACTTGGCTAAAAATCCAGCCTATCATAGTAAATCAAAGCATATACCTATTAAGTACCATTTTGTAAGACAGGTTATAACTGAACAGGGTGTCTCTCTTGAAAAAGTGCATACAAAGGAAAATTGTGCAAACATGTTCACGAAACCAGTTTTATTAGAGAAGCTACAATGGTGTCTGGCTTCTCTTGGCTTGCAAAGAAAATAAAAATAATAAAGGAACGAGGTATCAAGCTAATTGTTGTCAAGGTGGAGATTGTTGAGATTTTTTGTATATTAATTTGGAGAAAATCTCATATATAATGCCAACAATGGGTTTGTTCCAAAACTGATGGCATCAAATCAGCAAGAGGAGATATTTTATCCTATTATGTTGTGATAGAACTTATGATTCAGTTTCTTCTCTACATCTATAAATTGTAAAGCCTGTAGAGGCAAATAAATATGAGATGTGAGGTGTGTGGAAGAGGAAGTGCAGATGTGAAAATATGTTGTCTTCTATGTGTGAATTTATTAAGTTTTTCACTGTGATTGACTCTAATAATTGGTATCAGAGCGAGTTGAGATTGTGCACTTTGTGAAACTAATTTGATTGCAGGAATTTTATGGTAGATTGGAGGTGTGATGTGGATCGGTTATTGGATGCCATGGACACCGGCGATGGCGCGCTGAACTGAGCAGTCCAGTAGTGCTTGAAGAACTGTGTTTAATTTTTGTTGTGCATCGCGGGTCATAAGCATACGTTAATTGCATGATACACAGTCGATTTGCATCTGCACCTGTTAATTAAGTATCTGTTATATATATATGGTGTTTTTTTTTGTTGCAATGGAGTCGTGATACTGATAGTCGTGGACCGTGAGACTTATAACCAGTCGGCAAAGGCTGTGAGACGTCTTCTTTAAATTGTTTTTTTTTTGCTTTTAGCACAGTGCTCACAAGATTTTATAATCGGTCAGAATGGGTGGCGGGGACATGGTTTCCAAACCATAAGCTGGAGGTTTGTCAGCATTGTGAGCTGGAGAAGCCACAGCATGCAAGCGGTTTGTCAGCGCCGTGAGCTCCTGAGCTGGAGGAGCCGTGAGATGGAGGTTTAGCAACGCCGTGGAGGTTGAAAGATTAAGTAGACCCGTGAACTGTGTAAACTCTCACAATTTTATATGTTCTGTGATAAAGCTGCCGAGCAGTGAGAATTCAATTGTTTGTGGATTCTTTGCAAGCGAAATGAACAACGCCATGAGTTGGATGGGGACTACGGCATCGAATCAAGATGCATATTGATGATCGACTATCGATGTGGTATCAAATTGTTACGGTGGAGCGTAGAGCAAAACTATTGCTGCGTGTGCTAAGGCCATAGAAGGACTATTGCACAGCTGGTTCGAGGATCTCGTCGTGGTGGTTGAAGTAGAATTTAAACTAGCCGGAATAACATTTCAGGTATCCTTAAATTTTTTGTTGATAAGTTGTTGCGTGTAATGTTTTATGATAGTGTTGTGTGAATTTTTATGTGCTGCATGAAAAGTTAGATTTAATATGACAAAAACTCAAAGTGCTCAGTTTGAGATAGAGAAGTTTAATGGGAGGAATAACTTTTAAATCTGGAAAGTCAAGATGCACGATTTACTCGTACAACAAGGTGTGGCGAAGGCACTTTTGGGAAAATCCAAACAACCTTACACCATGACAGATGACGAGTGGAGTGACATCGATGACAGAGCACTGAGCGGCATACTATTGTGTTTGGCGGATGATGTTTTATTTAACATCATGTCAGAGAAAACTGCCGCTGGACTATGGACAAAGTTAGAAAAGTTGTACATGACAAAATCCTTAAAAAATAGGATTCTTCTGAAGAGACAGTTGTACAGCTTGCACATGAAGGAAGGTACGATGATAAATGATCATCTAAATACCTTTAATACTCTCTTGGTGCATTTAGATAGCATAGAAGTAAAATTTGATTCAAAAGATAAATCTGTAACTTTATTATGCTCGTTTCCTGAGTCATGGGATCATTTTGTTAATTCTATAAGTCTTAGTTCATCAGAAACCCTTGAATTTGATGATGTTGTTGGAGCTATGCTGTCTGAAGAAACTAGAAAAAGGTCAAATTCAGAAACCTCTACATCAGAAGCAATGATGGTTATAGGTCGATCTAAAGAAAAATGCTTCAGTCAGAAAAACAACTCTCGGTCAAAATTGAAAGGGAAGAAGAGTAAGCTAAAATGTTGGTTTTGCAGAAAATCGGGACATTTGAAGAAGGACTGTTGGAAGAGGAAGCAAACATCCAAAGGAGGCCCTTCAACATAAAATAAAGAATCAAACACGATAGATACAGGTTCAGGTTCGGCATCTGGTTCAGGTATAAGTGATGAAGTTCTATCAGTTAATTTGTTAAATCATGATCAACATTGGCTATTAGATTCTTGTGCGTCCAATCACATATGCATTCATAAAGAGTGGTTTAAAACTTATAAGTCAATTAATGATGGAGTAGTTTACATGGGAAATGATGTCTCATGTAATGTTGTGGGAATTGGAAGCATCCAGATTAAAATGTTTGATGGGACAAATAAAATCTTAATTGATGTAAGACATGTGCCTGAACTCAGAAAAAATATTATTTCTCCAGGAGTGTTAGATACAAATGGATATAAAAATTTTATTCAAAGTGGAGTAATGAAAATTTACGAAGGAATCTTATTAGTAATGAAAGAAAAGAAGGTTGGAAATATTTTTCAGTTAGAAGGAAGAACAGAGTCAGATCATGCTTCTACTGTATCTGAAAACAATAGTGATTCTATTCAACTATGGCATCAATGGTTGGGCCATATGAGTGAAAGAGGTTTAAAAATCTTATCTAATCATATGTTACTTCCTAGTTTAAAATCTTCTAAGTTAGATTTCTGCAAACATTGTATATATGGGAAACAAAGCAAGCAGAAATTTAAAACTGGAAAACATACTAGTAAAGGAATCCTTGATTATATCCATTCTGATGTTTGGGGTCCATCTCCTACAACCTCATATGAAGGATCATCTTATTTTGTATCTTTTATAGATGATTTCTCTAGAAAAGTATGGGTCTACATGTTAAAAAGAAAGTCTGATGTATTCACATTTTTCAAGCAGTTTAGAGCATTAGTAGAAAACATCACTGGAAGAACCATTAAATGTTTAAGAACTAACAATGGTGGTGAGTTTAATTCAAAGGAATTTGATAATTATTGCAAGGAAGTTTGGATCGAAAGACATAGAACTACTGCTTATACTCCTCAGCAAAACGGAATTGTTGAATGCATGAACAAGACTCTCTTAGAAAGAGCAAGAAGTATGCTAAGTAATGCAAATTTGCAGAAGGAATTATGGACAGAAGCAGTATCTATGGCTTGCTATTTGATAAATCGATCACCATCAACTGCAATAGGATGCAAAATTCCTCAAGAGGTATGGAAAGGTCATCCTTGTGATTATTCTAAACTGAAAGTTTTTGGTTGTGATGTGTATGCTCTAATTCTGAAACATCAGCGTTCTAAATTAGATCCTAAATCAAAAAGATATATCTTTGTTGGATATGGTGATGGGATTAAGGGATACAGGTTCTAGGATCCTACTACTCACAAGATCATCATTAACATAGATGTTAAATTCAATGAATCTTCACTTGATAATCCAGATGTAGATAATAAATTGAAACAGGAAAATGTACCTAAGTTTTAACATATTCAGTTTGAAACTATTTCAAAAATTGATGATAGTAAAGATGAACAAGTTTCAGATGAAGATCATGAAGAAGTTCCTACAGATAATAATCAGCAAATTGTGGAAGAACCAAAAACATCTTTGAGAAGGTCCACGAGAATCAGACGTCCTGCTAAAAGGTATGATGATTATGTTACTTCAGTTGCTTTAACAGCTAATGATGATGAACCTTTATGCTATCAGGAAGCCGTAGAAGGTTCTAACAGTGACAAGTGGAAAGAAGCTATGAAGGATGAGATGAAGCCATTAGACAAGAATGCCACATGGGACCTCGTAGAACTTCCCAATGTCAGAAAAAATGTAGGATGTAAATGGGTTTACAAATTGAAAAGGAGTGTTGATGATAAAGAAAACAAGTACAAAGCAAGGTTGGTCGCAAAAGGTTTTTCTCAGAAAGCAGGAATTGACTTTCATGATATATTTTCACTAGTTGTTAAAATTGTTTCAATTCAGATTGTCTTAGCATTAGTTGCTTTACTTGATTTAGAATTACAACAACTAGATGTTAAGACTGCATTTTTACATGGAGATCTAGATGAAGAGATTTATATGGAACAACCTGAAGGGTTTGTTCAAAATCGCAACAAGAAATTTGTCTGTAGGCTCAAGAAACCATTGTATGGTCTGAAGCAGTCACCGAGACAATGGTACAAGAAATTTGATTCTTTCATGATGAGCCAAAATTATATAAGAAGTGAATATGATCATTGTGTTTACTTTAAGAAATTAAGTAATTGCATATTCATTATCTTAGTTTTGTATGTTGACGATATGCTTTTAGCAAGAAAAAGCATAACTGAGATCAACAGGTTAAAGGCTCAGATGGCTAGGACATTTGATATGAAAGATCTAGGAGCAGCAAGACAGATTTTGGGCACGGAGATTTTCAGAGACAGGAGAAATGGTAAGCTGTGGTTATCACAAGAGAAGTATATTGAGAAAATACTCTTAAGGTTTGGTATGAACAATGTGAAACCAGTTTCATTCCCTTTAGCTTCCCATTTTAAGCTTTCTTCGAGTTTATGTCCTAACACAAATGAAGAAAAGGAATATATGTCTCGAATACCTAATGCTAATGCAGTAGGAACTTTTATGTATGCGATGGTTTGTACACGTCCAAATATTTCACATGCAGTTGGGGCTGTTAGTAGGTATATGGAAAATCTAGGGAAAGAACACTGAGCAGCAGTGAAATGGGTGCTTCGGTATCTAAGAGGCACAAGTGATTATTGTATCACTTATGACAGAAGTAGTGAATTTGTTTGTGGATATGTTGATTCTGATTTTGCAGGTGATTTGGATAAGAGAAGGTCAACTTCAGGATATGTCTTTACTCTTGCAGGTGGAGCTATTAGCTAGATGTCAAAGCTACAAACATCATGTTTTATCCACATGTACAGTATCACATGTATTGCCTACATCAAGCTTGCAAAGAAGTGGTTTGGTTGAAAGGTTTGTTTGGTGAGTTTGGTAGGTTGCAAGACAACATTAAGTTATTTTGTGATAGTCAAAGTGCAATTCACTTGGCTAAAAATCTAGCCTATCATATTAAATCAAAGCATATACCTATTAAGTACCATTTTGTAAGACAGGTTATAACTGGACAGGGTGTCTCTCTTGAAAAAGTGCATACAAAGGAAAACTGTGCAGACATGTTCACGAAACCAGTTTTATTAGAGAAGCTATGATGGTGTCTAGCTTCTCTTGGCTTGCAAAGAAAATAAAAATAATAAAGGAATGAGGTATCAAGCTAATTGTTGTCAAGGTGGAGATTGTTGAGATTTTTTGTATATTAATTTGGAGACAATCTCATAGATAATGCCAACAATGCGTTTGTTCCAAAACTGATGGCATCAAATCAGCGAGAGGAGATATTTTATCCTATTATGCTGTGATAGAATTTATGATTCAGTTTCTTCTCTACATCTATAAATTGTAAAGCTTGTAGAGGCAAATAAATATGAGATGTGAGGTGTGTGGAAGAGGAAGTGCAGATATGCAAATCTGCTATTGTAATCTCCTGTTGATGAATAAGATTGTTGGTACCTCTGTTTGGTGGATATAGCCCAGATTGGTTGGGTGAACCATGTTAAATCTGCTGTCTTCATTTTATGTTGTCTGCTATGTGTGAATTTATTAAGTTTTCCGCTGTGATTGGCGCTAAAAATGATAATAGTGCAAGATATTGAGATGAAGTAGAAAATGCCTTAGTAGTATTGAGTTCATTTAGTTGTTCAATTTTAATTATGTCATGGAAGATATATTGTTGAGGATGATCAAACTTCAAAATTCTAACTATTCAATATTTAGGTAGTTTTTAAGATGTTTGAAATTTGTGAGGTTATGATTTAAATTTAGATTTTGAAAGATAACTATCATATTTTTCATGAATTAATATTATTTTATTTAGCCTATCTCATGTAATATACTGCCTATATTTTTTCAAATTCTATCAAATATTTGATATTGGAACTTGAAAGACCATATTTGAAGATTAAGTGGCAATCTATGTTGCACAGGTTATAGAATCTATCAATTTGGCATAATGTAAGTGATTTCTTATACTTTGAATGGCATTTTGTTTACTAATTTTTATCTTCAATGATTTTTTATATGTCACAATGATTCTCAAATTTATGCCTTACTATGTTTCGTTAGCAACATATATTGCAATTGCTAATTTACTTACAACCAAGAAAAAAAAAATTCTAAACAAACAAAAAAGTCTCTACAACCATTAAAGAAAAGTGAAAGTGAATTCAAAAATGAAAATTTACCAAAGAAAAGAAAATGTCATACATGTGCATGGAAAGAGAACAAAAATCCCTTGCAAACAACTATACAAGATGCCATCTCTGCAAGTTTAATTATAAATAAATGATTGTTGAAGCACTCGAGTGTGTTACAGTTCTTGGAGGGTATATACATATGTACTGATCCCAGAATTTCCTTCATTTGTGTTTAGGAGCTTCCTTCCATTTTCAAGAATGCCTTCGAGCCAAAGTGATTTGCGCCTAAGCATGGTAAGCATAAGCGTCCCTCACTTATTCAGATGCCCTATCTCCCTGGACCTGTTGTGCGACCTTGTGACTCTGTGCACATGTCAGACATACCAGAGGTCCAACATAGAGAAATGGATAGTGGAAGGAAACAGTGCTTAACAACAGTTGCACTGTTCGCAGGTTGGAAAGGGCAGTGAAAACTAAGGCATAGGCGTCAAAACTATTTTTTTTTCGCTTTCTCTCGGGCCATAATCAACTCAGATGAAACATATTCCAGGCATATTCGCCACACATATTCCAAGCATATTCGCCACATATTGAATCCCAAAACATATTCCAAGCATATTCGCCCCACATTGAATCCAACCCATTAAATTAAATTAAAAAATAAAATCAACAACCCCACATTCACATTCCTCAACGAAAAATTGAAACAATCTCACAACATAATTAAAAAATGCGATCTCAATGATGTGATGGTGGTTAACGTCCACTCAAACCAATCTTTGATCTATCGGACCTAAAGAAAAGAGTTATTTAATTTGATTTAGGATAGAAATTTAATTTTCAATAAGAGAATTTCTTAATTTCTTTACTTATAATTTTTTTAAATTATATATATATATATATATATATATATATATATATATATATATATATATATATTATAATTCAACATTTTAAAATTACTATTCAATTTATTTATTTTTAAATATTAGAAAACTAAATATTAATTAATTAAATTAAATAATAGTAATAAGAATAATTAAAATTATACAACTATTATCTTTTTTTATTATTATATTTTTTATTCTAGTTAAACTAGCTGTTCATCAGGTCAGTTGGAGCAGTCTCTCATCTATTTAAATTGGTTTTTTGATCAGATTTCTTTATCTTGTTGTCCTCACAACATAATTAAAAAATTACAGGTTTTACAGGTTTCTGTATTTTGGGTGCTCAAAATTTTTATGGTGATGAATTTATTTCCATTCAAATGAAAAAAATGTTTCAAATACTTTAAAGATTAGAGAATTTTTTCTTTCAAAATTTTAGTTAATAATGGAATTTTTGGTATAATTTTAAGAAAATTTGAAGAAAAAAATTGGAAATCCAAATTACAAATTTATGTATTTTAGTTGCCCAAAAATTTTTATGGTATTGTTTTTAAACTATTGGATTGTTTTTGAAAATTTTAATTTCAGTGTAAACAAAATTTTGGATGGTTTTGAAAATTTTCTTTCATAATTCCAGTTAGAATTTCACCGTGTAAACAAAATTATGACCTCTTGGACAATGCCTGTTCAAAATCTCATTTTCAAAAACCTCATATTTAAAGTGTTCTTTTCCACGTTTTTAAATGTTAAAAGCAAAGCTTTTAGTTGCCGTGTTGTTTCATTGTTATCTTAGTATCGAATGTTTTTAATGTTAAAAACAAAGCTTTTAGTTGCCGTGTTGTTTCATTTTCAGAGGGGGAAGGTGATAATATAGAATATGGTATTAAATAATCATGTTATTTTTTTGATATATGGTGAATTGGTAATTTTTTAGAGTAATCTCGCTGAGAACGAGAATCGATCCTTATAATTGTCATTATAACACCAAGATATATCTAATAACCGAAACTCCTCGAGAAAGAAAAAAGCTACTCTTTGAACCAAAATCATAACAAACCACATACTCAATAAAATTTGAACTATAATCTCTTAATCCTATTATGTTTACCAATTAAACTTTCACTGTCCAAACAGACAACCCCTTTTCAAAAATCGGACAACCCCTTTTCAAAAATCTCATATGTGAAGTGTTTTTCTCAACGCTTTTAAATGTTAAAAACGAAGCTTTTTAGTTGCCCTGTTATGTAGAATATGGCTATTTTATAAATAGCCATATATATAAACTTTTTATCTTAATTATTATTACAAATATTTTATAAAAAATAAATCTTTATTATATATATATATATATATATATATATATATATATATATATATATAATTTCAATTATCAAAGAAGTGGTTTTTTGAATTATAATAATAATTAGTTGATATTCATCTACAATTATTAATCTTAATTTTTTTTAAGAATTTGGTAAATAGTTTGAAATAAATATTTAAGTTATATGTCATTTTGTTATGTTTGAGTTTAGTTGCTTATTTTACAGTCCAGTGTGAAGAGGATATGTAAATTTGTTCGTCTTTCTTAAAATAATAAAAATATTTTGCGTATTTAATCAGTTGTCCATATGACCTAATATAATTTATGTAAAATAATTAAAAGTAAAAAACAAAAATATGTGAGTGATATGTTTAAACTCTATATTTTTTAAAAATATTTTAAGACCTGATATCAATTTCATATATGTCTATATATAAATAAATAAAAATGTTAAAAGAAAATATTTTAATATTATATAGAATAAAACATCCAATGTAATTTATGAATAAAATATTTCAATATAAATTAATATTGAGATATACTTAAAAATATATTAATAATAAAAAAATCAGTTTAATATGTGTTGATAAAATGGTTCACATATTATGTAATCTCTATAACATTCAAAAATACAATTTAAACAATAAAGTTTTACACATTATTTTTTACGCTCTAAAGTATGTTTGCACCTAAAAAAAATGATCTCTTTCTATTCATGTAAGATCCATGCTTAAGATGAATCTATATTGGTTAATAAATTTAAAATTAAAAATTAAAATGAAATTATAATTTATACATTAAATTATTTAATTAATAATATAATAATTTAAAATAAAACTATAATTTAAATAAATCTTATATTATTTTTACAGTTATAATTTTATATTAATATTAATTTAAATAACCTACAATTTATTTATTTATTTAAATACTAATATTTATTTGTTTTAAATGCCTTTCATGGTTTTTATTTTGTAGGTGTAATGACAAATTTGTTTAGGGATGCTCATGAAAATGTATAAATTTGTTTATTAGGAATTTTGTTTCTGTGATCCATATAAATTTATAAAAGTTCTTTAGGTGCAGTGTGGTTCAGGACAACAAGATAAAAAAATTTGATCAAAGAACCAATTTAAATAGATGAGAGACTTTTCCAACTAACTCGATTAACGGCTAGTTTAACTAAAATAAGAAATATAATAATAATAAAAAATAATAGTTTTATAATTTTAATTATTCTTATTACTATTATTTAATTAAATTAATTAATTAATTCATTAATATTAGGTTTCTAGTATTTAAAAATAAATAAATTGAATAATAATTTTAAAATGTTGAATAAATAAATTGAATAATAATTTTAAAATGTTGAATTATAATCTAATAGTTATATTATTTATTAATATATTTATTTATCTATTTATATTTATATATATAATTTAAAAAAATTATTAGTAAAAATATTATGAAATTCCCCTATTGAAAATTAAATTTCCATTTTAATTTGAGATCGCATTTTTTAATTATGTTGTGAGATTGTTTCAATTCAAATAACCACTTCTTTGATAATTAAAATTATATATATATATAAAAGATAAAGGTTTATTTTTTATAAAATATTTGTAATAATAATTAAAATAAAAAGTTTATATATATGGCCATATTCTGGATAACACCATAGTCCTTCCTACTATAATAAAAGTGAAACAACACGGCAACTAAAAAGCTTTGTTTTTAACATGTAAAAACGTTGAGAAGAACACTTCAAATATGAGATTTTTGAAAAGGCGTTGTCCGTTTGGATTTTAACTGGTAAAAATAACATGATTATTTTAAGAGATTGTATTTCAAATTTTATTGAGTATGTGACTTGTTATGATCTTGGTTTAAGGAGTAGCTTTTATACTCAGGGGTCTCGGCTCTTGCTGAATCATAAGAATTGATATATCTGATTTACAGGCTGTTGAATATATCTTGGTGTTATATTGGCGACCATAAAAATTGATCCTCGGTCTCCCCTAAATTATTCTAAAAAATTACCAATTCACCATATATCAAAAAAAAAAAGACATGATTATTTAATACCATATCCTATATTACCACCCTCACCCTCTAAAAATGAAACACGGCAACTAAAAGCTTTGTTTTTAACATTTAAAAACATTCGATACCAAGATAAAAATGAAACAACACGGCAACTAAAAGCTTTGTTTTTAACATTTAAAAACGTGGAAAAGAACACTTTAAATATGAGATTTTTGAAAATGAGATTTTGAAAAGGCGTTGTCCAAGAGGCCATAATTTTGTTTTCACAGTGAAATTCTAACTGGAACTATGAAAGAAAATTTTCAAAACCATCCAAAATTTTGTTTACACTGAAATTCTAACTTGAATTCTGAAAGGAATACAGAAATTTGTAATTTGGATTTTCAAATTTTATTTTCAATTTTTCTTAAAATTATATCAAAAATTTCATTATTAACTAAAATTTTGAAAGAAAAATTTCTCCAATCTGTTTAGTGTTTGAAACATTGTTTTTCATTTCAATGGAAATAAATTCATCACCATAAAAATTTTGAACACCCAAAATACAGAAACCTGTAATTTGGATTTCCAAAAAATTTCTTCCAAATATTTTTAAAATCATACCAAAATTTCCATTATTTTCTCCTGAAATTACAACCTCATTATACAACTTTTCAAATTAAATTATCCAATAAAAATGAAACAACACTACAACTGAAGCTTCCTTTAAACGCTTAAAATACTACCTTAAATATGAGAATTTTCAAAATGCTTTTTGAGGGGCAGCGTCAATGCCATTAAGTTTCAACGGTGAGCCAACGCAACACCATTGGGCAAACGTACTCAAGTTTTTTCTCCTTTACGTTTTCAAGTTTTTTTTTTGCTTAGAAAGCAAAGCTTCCTTAAATTTTTTAATATAATATTTAAATTTTGATACATTTTGAGTGAGTTTAATGGTTAAGAGTATATGTGTCTTCTTAAAAGGTCACAGGTTCAAAATTAAAAGGGTAGAGTAGGGGTAAAATATGTATGCCTTAGTAAACTTAGCAGTGAAATAGTTGCGGGGAGGTGTGTCACTTATACCAAAAACAAGGGGGTCTCATAGACTATTTTGGTGTCTAGCTTGGCCTAGCTAAGAATTTGTCTTCCCTTGATTTAAGTAAACCTTTCCCCGTTACACATTGGAAACAATGTTTAAATGTTTAATACCGAGAGAGGAGTTGAATCAGTATTAAGGCTAATTTTAATTTTAAGGCCAATTTATACTTTCACATTCAAACTTGGCAACCATCCATAAAACTATCAACAACATATCTTGTGGCAGCAATATGAATACACCTATACAACATTCACAATAAGACCATGATTAGCATACACATAGAACACAAAGGTTTAATGAGGCACACACACATACACAATAAGACCATGAGTAGCATACACATAGAACACAAAGGGTTAATGTGGAAACCTTTCCGGTAGAAAAACCACCAAAGCTTGTTTGTTATTTGATGTAAAAATAAACTCCTACTCTATTACATCAAATTTTTTGTGATCCACAACTCACAGGAAGCACTAACTCTCTTTAATTGGTTGCTAGTACCCACTAGTAGGAAGCACCAACTCCCTTCTTCTGCAGACACCTAATCAACTTACCATAAGCACCAATTGAAGCACCAACTTCATGGATTTGTTGGAAGCATCAAATTGCAGCTCCTTGGATTTGTGAAAGCACCAACTTGCAGGAGGCACCAACCCCCAAGTTGTAATCAGACATCCATTAAAATGGAAGCACCAACTCCCTATATGTAGACTTCAACCCACACTCAATAAGGAAATCAATAAACACTGCAAATGACAACCACTTTGCTTGTTTTCAGCTTAGTTTTCTTCCAATTGGCCCTTTTTGCTCATTAACTCTTCTCGTGACTGCAGCAACACACAAACAAACAACTCTTGGCCCTATGCTCTCAGCAGGATACATTGCGCTCTCAACCCCTTCTATTCCATAAGCTCTTTCAGCCTCTCACAACAACACAAGCACACTCTCGACCTCTCTTGGAACCAACCTCACACACTCAAAGATGTCCATTTACCTCACTCAACAATGTTGCATTCACCCCCAGCTTACACAACCACAATCCTTGGTTTTGTTCCCCTGTAGCATAGGGAACAATGTTGTCTCTGCAGTCATTCTATCATCCACACTGCCTAAGGGTGTACTCAAATGCATAGTTGTCCTTGTTGTTGTTACCTTAGATTGCTTAGCCACTACAACAATATTAAACATTGTGAATGAGTTTCTGATCATTTCTCAATACTGAGAATTAATTCTCATTCAAAACTGTACACTTCAACAAGGCACTCCATTATGCTTATTAATTGATCAGAGACTCAACATGTACTTCAAGCATGGCATACTTGATCTATGAACAATTCTTCTGCATCCAACAAACTTTTCCATTTAATTTTTCCTAGCGTTCAAGAAAGATCATGTAAGCAATTAAAGACAATTCTTAATGCGGAATATAAAACTATAAATAGAATCGAAAAGTAAAAACTTTAAAAATGCCCAGTAAAAACATAAATACCTCCAACCATTGATGCTACTCTGAATCCTAAACTATAATTTATGTGTTCAAAAAATTCTTTTATATAAGAAAACAGTCTTCAGCTTCCCTTTTGCATGCAGATTTAAGGAGTCGTAATCCAAGCCTCAATGTTCACATACTCTAATGGTTGAATAGGGTTCCACACACGCTACCGCTACGCCTTTAGCAACAGTATGTTTTCATGTGTTTGTATTCACTACAACAGAGCCCAATCAAGAACTATAACTTATAATTCTTGCAGCCACGTAGATGAAAGTAGATGCAACGTTCAAAGACAAAAGCTACTGGAGAAAATCTGAAGGCACTTCCAAGCTCTGCTCACTCTAGCTTGATGGTGTAAAACTGAAGGGATTGAGTTAGTGAGCTTGGGGACCAAACAGAAATCTTTATAGCCAATCTTCCATCAAGCTTCTGTTGGCTATGTGTCAAGTGTTCCACAGATCATGGTAGAGAACTGCAGTGGGAGTAATGGACCACTTCAGTAGTTCCCAACAATAAATTAATTATCTGCAGTTGATTTCCGTAATTTAAGGAAATTACTACAGTTAGTTTCCATAAATTAAGGAAACAACTGCAAATTAGTTTTCAGAAATTAAGGGATGTTGTTGGGAGAGGGAACGTAACATTCTCCAAATTGGTCCATACTTCGAAACTTAATGTCTCATCTTAAAACCCATTGATAATCTGTATTAAGTAATAGATACATGAATCATGGCGATAGGTCCTCTAATGACGAGTATTATCTTCCATGTATTACTATGTATTTATTTCTATTAAAATTTATGTGGCAACAATTTCTTAATGAATAAACCCTATGTTTATTCTTGGTCATACACAAATGAATTCTCTCAAATCAAATTAAGGTGCACATAAATATGAGAAAAACATCACAAAATTTAAGAATTTCATTAAAATAACATTGTTCATACAATGAGAAACTACATAATGGAACCAAGTCCCATATTCATTATATGATCCTTGAATTTAAACGGTGGCATGCCCTTAGTCCAAGGATCAGCGATCATCAACTCAGTGCTAACATGCTCAATGACCACTTTCTTTTCTTTAACATGTTCCCTTATAGCTAAATACTTAATGTCGATGTGTTTGTTTCAACTACCACTTTTGTTGCTCTTAGCCATAAAAATAGCAGCTGAATTGTCTCAATATATTCTTAATGGCTTAGAGATAGAATCCATAATTCTAAGCCCAGAAATGAAACTCTTAAGCCATACACCATGTAAATTAGCTTCAAAACAAGAGAAGAACTTGGCTTCCATAGTGGAAGTGGCAATCAAAGTCTGTTTGGCACTCCTCCATGATACAGCTCCATCGGCCATCATAAAAATGTATCCTGATGTTGATTTGCGTGAATCAACACATCCAACAAAGTTAGAATCTGAGTAGCCAATCACTTCCAAATTGTCTGTCCATCTATACATAAGCATGTAGTTTTTGGTTCCTTGAATGTACCTCATTATTTCTTTGCATCTCTCTAGTGGTCTAAACCTGGATTACTCTGATATCGTCCCAACATTCCCAGAACAAATGCAATGTCAGGTCTTGTGCAGATCTGAGCATACATTAGGCTTCCGACAGCAGAAGAATATGGAATGTTCTTCATTTGTTCCCTTTCAAAGTCGTTCTTTGGGCATTGGTTCAAACTGAACCTATCACCCTTCACAATGGGAGTGACACTTGGTGAACAATCCTTCATCTGAAATATCTCTAAAATTTTATTAATATAGGTTTCCTGGACAGACCCAAGATGCCTCGAAATTTGTCTCTATGAATCTTAATGCCAATGACATAAGATGCCTCACCCATATCCTTCATATCGAAATTTTTAGAGAGGAATTTTTTCACCTCATGCAGCAAACCCTTATCATTGGTTGCTAGCAAAATATCATCCACATATAAAACAAGAACAAATATTTTACTCCCACTCACTTTAAGGTATATACATTCATCCATAATGTTTTCTACAAAACCGAAAGAAGAAATTACATTATGAAATTTCAAATGCCATTGGCAGGATGCTTGTTTCCATCCGTATAATGATTTCTTAAGCTTGCAAACCAATTGCTCACCATCACTAGAGGAGAATCCTTCAGGTTGTTTCATGTAAACCTCCTCCTCTAGATCTCCATTGAGAAATGTCGTTTTCACATCCATTTGGTGCAACTCCAAGTCAAAATGGGCTACTAATGCCATAATAATGCGCAAGGAATCTTTTTTAGATACAGGAGAGAAAGCCTCCTTGTAATCGATTCCTTCTTTCTGAGTGAATCCCTTTGCAATGAGTCTTGATTTGTATCTCTCAATGTTTCCCAATGAGTCTTTATTTGTCTTAAAGACCCATTTACATCCAATGACTTTTGCACCATTAGGCAATCAACAAGATCCCAAAATTCGTTATTCTTCATAGAATTCATCTCTTCCTTCATGGCATCGTACCATAATTCTAATTCTTTGCAACTCATGGCTTGTGAAAAAGACTCGGGATCATTTTCGGCTCCAATGTCGTAGTCAGGTTCTTGCAGATACACAACATAATCATCAGGAATTGCTGATATCTTTTGTCTAGTAGATCTTCTTAATGTTGTACCACCATCTTCCTGAGAAGTATGTGGTTCAACTCGTTGTTCAAGAATTCTTGGCAATTCTTGAACTATCTGATCTACTAGAATGTCGTCAACAGCTTGTGGAACTTCAACAATTGGTTGTTCAACACCAGTTTGTACTTGAGGGGTGCTGTGAATAATAACCAATCTATCACTTGAGGTGGAAGGTTGAGATTCTGAATGATCCTTCTCAGAAACTATGTTCCTAGTTTGATCGCTCCCACTGATCAAGTCATTTTCAAGAAACTTTTCATTTCTTGATTCCACAATCCTAGTGTTGTGAGATGGACAATAAAATATATAACCTTTAGACCTTTCAACATATCCAATGAAATACCCACTAATGGTCCTGTTAGCACCCGAATTGGACCCTAGGCTGAAAGAGAAAAATAGGGTAACAACTAAACCATGCTCAACCTTGTAGCTAGCCCTACAAGGACAGGAGAGGGCTCTCTCCGTGAAAGAATATTCAATAAAGTGCAATAGTAATCTTATATTAGGCTAGGTAAAATGATGGGAAAAGGGTTTAATAAAATGAATGAATGAATTTCAGGGATGTGTAGGACAAAATGGGACAGTTGAAACCGGGAATTAAATCAGGACACAGGGTATTTCATGGGGCAAGATAGGCAGGAAAATTAGCAATGAAATTTAATGAGGATGGGATGGAAAGACTGGTGAGAAGCTGAAAAGGGCACAACAAATGGATCATTTTCAAACAGAAGAAAAACACAGAGCATGAATGATTTCCCAAGGCAGAGCATATAAAATGGATTCTACATTTCTATCTTGAAAGCATTCAAGAGGAAATGTTTATGGATGAATGGAACACATAACAATTCACATATGAAACAAAGGAGAAAAACAAATGCTAAATCTCATACCACATGGATCCCACAAGTCAGAGTTGCATCTCTTATTAATCCCTGTCAAACTGTACAATGAGCGCAAGATGTTTCTTCCACACTATTCCCTTACTTTTTGAGTTCCAAACTTTCAGACTCTGGTTTGATTTCTTCTTCAGAAGGTAAGCTCTATCAATCCTGGGCATAAACCCACCCCATCGTCTGCTTATGGTAATAGCTTCTTCATGGTAAGGTCTTAAACCCACCACAGTACCTGGTTGTTAAGGCAGTGAAGTAATGGAAGAACGGAAAAGGCTTTCTTTGTTCCTTACTCACTCTGCCTTCGCTTGTTGGTCCGGGCGGGCTATGCTCCTATTTCCATATCTTATTATGCTGCTGGTGGTTATGCACAGGAAACATAATTGACAATGAAATCCTCACCATATGAATAGTTTACAAATGATTTACAATTACATTAAATAGGCTGAAATGTGGGAACATAGATCCATAAGAAAAGGGAATTGTTTTAACAACTGAAGAACTGAAATCCAATCATAAAGAAGAGATCCAACAATCTGCCCCTGAAAATAAGGGACAGCAATACATTTTGACCACTTGGAGATTTTGTTGTTATATCCAATGAATAAGAAGAAGAAATCTGTAAAATAAATCTCTTTAATCTGTTGCTAAAGATGTGACTGTTACAAATTTAGTTCTCGGCCCTTTGACTGTTTCTCTTTGCTTTCCATTATTTGTTTGAATAAAACCATCTTTAAATAAAAATAGCTTTGAAATGAAACTTTGCCTTTAGTGAAGGGAAAAAATAGTGAATAGGAGGGAAGGGAAGGGAGGCGGGACCCGAATTACAATCGCAATCGGAGTGGGCCGGGCGGAGGGATATAATATAAAATGGAGTATATAGAACATGGCATGCGATAGTATCATCGCAATCGGGATCGAGGTCGGGCAGGATGTTATATGAAACGGAGAAGCGAAAGTTCCAATGCGATTTGGCAAGGCCCGATGGGAGATACATAATTTATTATTTACAAAGGGAAATGGGGCCTTTAATTACAGATAGGCAGAGGATTATGGTGGGACCGGGAATTGCAATCGGAGTCGGGAGGTCGGGGTGGTGTATTGAATAGCAGAGTTTCTCTGATGCAATGGGAATAAGGCCTTTGTATAAAACGAAATAAACAAAAATTAGACTTAACAAAGGAAAAGGGCTATATTATGGATGAGCGGAGGATTAAAATGGTGGGATCGGGGTCAATCGCAATCGCAATATCGGAGTGGAGTGCAAAACATATGGGAAACGCCAATGCTGATGGCCCAATTGACTTTGAGCCCTCGGATCGGCGGGGACAGATCAACGATGTCGGATCAATCGGAGGTTTCAATCGGGGGATGTTGTGATCGGGGAATGTTGCGATGCGATCAATCAGAGGGGGACTTATGGAAGTGCCGATTGCCGATGGCTCGATTAGCTGTGGGCCCTCGGATCGGACCAAGAGATCGACGGTGGAGACATTGATCGGGGGTTTTCCATCAGGGGTAAGCCATCGGGGCAATCGCATCAGAAACTTTCGCGATGGGCCGTTCGGGACATACAAATAAGACATGTGATTGAAAGGGGAAGGGACTTGGGTTATGCGGGTTTTGTTATAATATAAAACTTTATCATAAAGTTTTATTATTAAAGTCTTGAGTATGGTGGGGAAGTGGTTGGGCATAAATCGCATTGTATTTAAAATATTTATAATTCGATTTTATAATCGGAAGGGGGAAAAGGGATTTTATTAAAGAAATATAAAACTTTAATAAAACAAAGTTTAAGGAAAAATGGGAAATAGGGGGTATATGAGGGTATAAGGAATTTTACTTCACTTAAGCATATATTTCAATCCAGAAGTCAGTTTTGAGAGTGTAGTATACCGTTGGAAAACTCTTTCTGAGCTCTTTCTGATGGATTTTCTTGGAAGCTGATTTGGCACTGAACATGTTGCAAAAAACTCACTTTTTGGAGATGACAGCTTCTGAATTGTGACTTATTACACATAATGACACAAAATTACATAATGAATAATAATAAAGGCAAACTATCATGTTTTTACCTCAAAACACGGTTTTGAGGTGAAAATTATATCAAACTGAATAAAAATATCTTTTTGATGTTCCTGGTGTTATGACTTTGAATTTATTGACTTCCTCATGACCTTGCTGATATTATTGACCTTTGGCCCATTAATTTGACCATTGTGAGACCCTAGAAACTAATGAGACCCATCTTATGACCTACTGATATGATTTTGAGAATGAAAGTGAATAATGAATAAAGATCATAGGAAGGAAAATCAGCAAGTACCTCATGAGGGAAAACTGATAAAAAATTACTACCATCAATGAATCCATGACCTAACGGAATGGTGAATTTTATTCGGTATGAGACACCTAATATGCAAATGCAAAAGAGTAATTTTGATCACTGATGGCAGTATGACTAGACTGACACTAACATTGGCTCCAATGGGGATGGTAGCTCCTTGGAGGTGCCAAGAACACCGTAGACCAAGTAGCCTTATCCATTGGCCATGGAGTCAAAAATATCGAAAACTGACACAAATGAAAACTGACTCTGACTCTAGACTAAGACTGAAAACTGAAATAAAACCAAACCATACACATATCATCCAAGTTTTATAGCCTTCACCTCGGGCCCCAAACTCGAATGACTGTGCATTTGAAATTTGATCAAAATAACATGGTATATACAATGATGATGAGAAATATTCTGATTTCATGTCTTCAACAATGGTAGTGCTTCAGCAACCTACCATTTACTGCTCCACCTGGACAATCCTGGCCATCCATTTCTGAAAGCAAGAAGGCATTCTGTCCCCTGTATGTTGTAATTCGGTATGGTCCCTTCCAAAGGTTGTCAAACTTACCGTGCTTCCCTTTGTCTTCATTTCTTGCATCCCATTTCAACACTACATCACCCCACTGAAACCTTTCTACTTTAGTTTTCCTGTCATAGATATTTTTAATATTGTCTTGCAACTGGCTTGCTTTCTGTGACACTTCTTCTCTTGTTTGTTGAAGGTGAATCATCTGGTTGATCCTTCGCTGGTTGTCATCATCTTCGCTGCCAACTTCTTGTAATAATCTCATAACAGGAACTGTGAGAGAATTAGGAAAGACAACATCAATACCATAAACCAACTCAAAAGGTGACATACCTATTGATTTTTTACTACTGACTCTATCTGCCCACAATGCGTTGATAAGTTTTCGGTGCCAATTTCTTTTGTTTTCCTCCAACATTTTCTTAATTATATTCATCAGCGACTTTTTGGATGACTCTGCCAGTCTGTTGCCTTGTGGATAATATGTTGTTGAATGGCCCAACACAATGTTGTATTTGTCACAGAAATCGATCATTTTCTTTGATCTGAACATGGCTGCATTATCTGTCACAATTTTACATGGGCAGCCAAAACGGGATAAAATATTCAATTCCAGGAATTGAATAATTACCGTTTCTGTTGCTCGCCTGGCAGGAATGGCCTCAATCCATTTCGTAAAGTAATCTATCCCAGTCAATATCCATCAATGTTGTGCTAAGGACGCAGGATGTATTTCTCCTATGAAATCGAGCCCCCATTGCTGAAAGGGCGCATTCACTGAAACCGGTTTCAAAGGAAGTGGAAGCAATTTCTTCTTCCCTTGGAAAATTTGACATTCATGACAATTCATCATTGTTTTATATAAATCAGAAAATAATGTGGGCCAATAATACCCGGCTCTCAATACCTTGTTGGCTGTAGTCTTCCAAAATAAGTGACCACCACAGTCGCCTTTATGGAAATCGTGCATTACCTTCTGAGTTTCTTCTTCAACCAAACAATTTAGTAAAATGCCTCCTGGATCCTTCCAAAACAAAGCACTGTTTAAAATGAAATAATTTGCAGATTTAAGCTTCAGAGATCTACCTTTACTCTTAGACATGCCTGGAGGAGGTGACAGATGTTGAAGAGCATACACAATATCTGAATACCAAGGGGACTGCAGAAAAATATCTGAAATGGGAACCAACAAACCTTCATCTTCCTCTTCTGACATTGCTGAAATGAGGTTTATATCTAAAGCACGCAGATTTGATTGGGCCATCAATTTGGCCAAGCCTTGGCCTTTGATCAATTTCATGGGCTTGATCTCCAGATCATACCCCAACATTGTTGCTATCCATTTGCCTCTTCGACCTTCTGGATCAGTTTGCATGAGCACATCCTTGACTGTTGCGTTAGGGACATATGCTATAGTGTGTGAATGCAGAATATAGACCCTAAAATATTTCAAGCCTTGACAAGAGCCAATGCCCGTTTTTCAATAATATTATATCTTAAAGCAGCATCTCTAATAGTCCTACTGAAAAAGGCAATTGGCTTTTCTATTTCATCTCTCTTTTGCATTAAAACAGCAGCCATAGTATGCTCAGATGCAAACGAAAATATAATAAAATCTTGAGTATAGTCGGGACTGATCAGAACTGGGGCATTAGACAAAGCAAACTTTACCAAATTGAATGACTTGATAGCTTCTTCACTCCACTTAACAGTGCTGTATTTCTTCAACATATTGGTCATTTCTTTTAAATGCTCAGCCAGATTAGGTATAAATCTGCGCAAAAAGTTCATCTTATCATTAAAGGCCTGGATCTCTTTCTTGTTCCATGGAAGATCTATGAGCTGAATAGCCTCTACTCTGGCTGGATCTATGCAGATGCCATCTTTAGAGATGATATGCCCGAGCAATTTTCCCTCATCCATCGAAAAAAGGCTTTTCTTGGGATTGAGAGAAATCCCAAACTTTCTGCAATGCTGAAAAACCACTCTTAAATGGTGCAAATGCTCATCATCTGAACCTGAAAACACCGTCAAATCATCCAAATAAACAACAATAAAAACATCCTTTTCATTTGCAAAAGCAATTTCCATTGCACGATGGAAGGTAGCTCCAGCGTTCTTCAGTCCAAAGGGCACCTTGGCATACTGGAAGGTTCCCCAGGGTGTTGTGAAGGCAGTTTTATCTTGGTCCTTCTCATGCACCAAGATTTGATTGTAGCCTGAGTAGCCATCAAGTAGTGACATCCTAGATGCTCCAACTACTCTCTGCAGAATATGATCCATCTTCGGAAGTGGGTAATTATCCTTTAAGGATGCCTTATTCAAGTTCCAAAAGTCAATACACAGTCTGATTTCTCCATTATTTTTACGCATTGGGACCAAATTAGAAATCCAATCAGAAAATCTAATAGGAACTATGATTCATTCTTTGTATAACCTGTTTACCTCCTTTTCAATTGATGGAAGCAGTTTTGGATTGATTCTTCTCAGCTTCTGTATGAAAGGCTTCTGATCCGGCTTGATAGGAATTGTATGCTGAATTATGTTCTTATCATACACTTTCAAATCTGAATAATCCCATGCAAATACATCAGAAAACTCAGAAAGCAACTTAGCAAAATTCTCCTTTACCTCAGGGGATAATGCCTTTGACAATTTGACAAACTTAGGCTGGTCAATTGTTCCAATATTCACATCTTCAACTCCTTTCTCTGTGGGCACCAAGCTTGGTTTCTTTGCGACATCATCCTGATCAAAAAGCTCCTCTAGAGGTATGAGACCTCTAGAATTACATTATCCTTTAACTGCAATATGTCCATCTGGTTTGCTTCCAATTCCTGATCATCTACCTCATACTCACCCTCTATTGGAGTATCTTTGAATTTCCATCACCCTGCAAAAATGCATTAATCTCATTATCATCCCAAAATACTTGCCAATACCTTAAATTGTCTAGAACGACAGGCCTATGTTTGACATAGATCTCAAACTTATTACTAGAGTTCATTGGAATCTTCAATTTTCTTGCAGTAGTGGCCAGGGAATCAGCAATCAGATTCTGCATCCGGGGTACTGTTGTCAAAGTATATTCTGGGAATGTTTTCAAAATGTCCAAGACTGCATTTCTTTATGCCCTCAATCTTGGATGTTTTGCTTGATATTCTCCCTTCACCTATTTGATTATCAATTCGGAGTCACCGTACACAAAGATCCTTTTTGCATTCAATTTCTTCAAAATTTTGAGGTCTGCAATCAAAGCCTCATATTCTACTTCATTGTTAGAGCAATCAAAAGCTAGCTTGAAAGCACAAACTCTAACATTACTTGGAACCTTCTTGGGCTGGAAAACAGGGCTCCTAATCCATATTCCAATGCCAGCTCCATCCTTACCAACAGCTCCATCAAAATCCATACTCCACGGGCCTTCTTCTTCTTCTTGAAGATGCTGGAAATTTGTTTCTTTCTCTTCTTTACCTTGGCTGATTTCTGGTTGTTCATTGTCCCTTTGCTGCTAGCAGGCAGGAGGTTCAGAAGTGTTTGTTGCTTTGTTCTTTTCTTGTTTGAGGACTTCTCTGAAATTCTCTGAAATCTCAAGCATTTCATCCACTTGTACCAATTGAACATTCTCATCATTTAAACCACCATCTAAATACGAGACAAAAGACTCTAAATCTGTATGGACAACATTAATGGGATGATTTACAGGCCTGTCTTTGCTGGTAATCATATATTTCATTTTCTTTTCCCTATATAACTTTCTCAACTAGCCAAATACAGGGATAGTGGCATAAGAGAAGTTAAGCTGCATATTTCCTTTGAGTTTGGCACCCCAAGACCTAGACAGAAGCATTCCAAACCTTGGTGGGACATCAGCAACGACTACATCCATCAAGACATTCTTTGTTGGGATCTGATCTAAAGACACTACCAAATCTTTAATACAGTGGACCCTACTTGAGTCAAAGGAATAAAAATCATGATATTTTCGAGTAATATCAAGGCCTAGCTTCTCCATAACAGCTTTGGGCATCAAATTATGTGAGGCCCCAGAGTCCAACATAGCATTATGCAGGATAAACTCATGTACTCTAAGACTCAAGTAGAAAGGAGGGACTTCATTTTCTTCAGATTCTTCTATGGCTGGACCAAAAATAAGTTCAGGGTAGTCATCTTCTACATTGACCATATCAGAGACAGAATCTATTTGCAAGACTTTGGACACCTGATTTTTATATGCACTGTTCTTCACCAACTCTGTGAGGGGCATAGACACTTTTAACTTAGAAATTTCATTTTCTAGATTAAAGGAGGGAGCTTTCTCTACCTCTTTAATGGGCGTATATTTATTCTCTATTTGCTCCTTTACTGTGCTTGGATGTTTCTTTTCATTTGCTATATTAGCAACTGCAGGCGCTTTACTAGAAGAAGGATCAGCCTGCTCCTTTCCTTTCTTATGTGCATCGTTCTTCATTTGGAGTTCTTTTCTCTTTTGAATGGGACTAATTGTAACCTCTCTGTTCCTTAAAGAGTGTTGCCTTTGCTGAGCCGACAGAGCATTCATATACCCTCTCTGGTAGTCATCTAACTCCTCTTCCAGTACTGTATCATTGGCCAAAATGAAATTTTGGTATTTTTGAATGTCTGGAGTCGCCACTGTGTATTCTTCATCTTCTGTGAGGAAAATTGGTGCACCATCAGCTGTGAAAAAGTGATTAGCCTCAATCACAGTATCATCGTCATCTGAATCTGTCCCTTGCACGTAGTTCTGCTGCAAAGGAGTTTTAATCTACTGTTGTGGTGGCACAGTTTGGTCTGGCGTTCTTTGGTCTCTCTGTTTAATTCTGAATTGTGGTTGCTGCCCTCTGAAATTCGGATTTCTTATTTGAGGCTCCAGTCTGTCTGTAATGGTTAACCTATCGACCATTTTTTCTACTGTTTTGATCAGAGTGTCCATTTTATTATCTGAAGTAGAGGCCTCCTCTTTTATTGTGACTCTTTTCTCAGCTCTGGCACGTGCTCATTTAGCCAGCAGATTAGCTTCAACGTTTACTACTATCTTCTGCATGTCTTCAAGTGAAGACGGATCTCTTTCACGCAGCTGATATGCCATGTCAGCATCAAAACCATCGGGAAATTTTAACAATGCTAGTCCCACAGGAGGCTTCAAATTAGCTGGAATAGCATTATATACAACATTGAATCTCAAACAATAATCCTGCACGGTTTCACCCGCATTTCTTCTAATGTTCTCATACTCAGACAGAATTTGAAGTGGGTTCTTTTTTACCTCCCACCGATCCAGGAACTGAGTGTGAAACTTCTGCAAAGTGCGAATTGTGCCTAGCAGTAAGGCTCTAAACCACTTTCTGACTTCACCTCCGAAGATTTGAACAAACAGCCTTGTCGTTACATTTTCCGCTTCTACCTCATGCAAATCAAAAAATTCATTCATTTTATCAACATGTTGTTGAGTCGTGATGCTCTGAGTGGCATCAAAAATAGGAATTTTACTTTGATAGTCAACCGGAATATCATTGAGGACCCGGGGTAAGACAGGGGGTGCATACCTGGCAGCCATAACTCTGGGTGGATTTACAATAGGATTTGAGGGATTTGAGGGAGGAGGAGATGATAATTGGGAATTGAATGATGGAAATGCTGATAAATTGGGAGGAGGAAAAAATGTTCCTGATGATTCTGAAGGCTCAGGAGGATTAGTTACAGTGATGGACTGAGGAGAATTCAAAATGTAATCGTCAATGGAGGTATTTGCTCTTTGGACTTCAATATCTACAAGGAAGTCAGGATCTAAAACTGTATCATCAATGTCATTTTCAGACTTGTTCCTAAATAAAGAAAGCTCAAAATTCTCGTCAAAGGAAATATCTTCTACAAAAAACCATTCATTGGGCCAAGTATAGGATCTAAAGACGGGTCTGGGGCTTAATGATCCTTCTTGTCTTCTAACAATTCTTGGGATAAGATTCGGATTTTCAAACACAGGGGGAGGATTTGGATCTGTATTAGCCCTGGTGTATCTTCTTGAAGCCAGTGTGGTTGAATTTTTGTTTTACAAAAAAAATTATTTGCAGCCTAGCAAAATCTGAACATAATCGTTCAAAAGTATAGAATTATTTGATATACTGGGGCAAATCTTGCAAGTCAGATGTTATGTTTACAAAACTAGACCAGAGATTGACTGAAGAAGTGTTTATCTACTTATGCACCTGCAAAGCAATGTGCAGTTCGAAGGCTACCTGGCATAACTTCAGGCTCCGTTTGTAGTTTATAAAACAAATAACACTAACAAACAAACAATCTTGAACTGTCCCCAGTATGGTCGCCAGAGATGTTAGCACCCGAATTGGACCCCGGCTGAAAGGGAAAAACAGGGTAACAACTAAACCACGCTCAGCCTTGTAGCTAGCCCTACAAGGACAGGAGAGGGCTCTCTCCGTGAAATAATATTAAATAAAGTGCAATAGTAATCTGATATTAGGCTAGGTAAAATGATGGGAAAAGGGTTTAATAAAATGAATGAATGAATTTCAGGGATGTGTGGGACAAAATGGGACAGCTGAAACCAGGAATTAAATCAGGACACAGGGTATTTCATGGGGCAAGATAGGCAGGAAAATTAGCAATGAAATTTAATGAGGATGGGATGGAAAGACTGGTGAGAAGCTGAAAAGGGCACAGCAAATGGATCCTTTTCAAACAGAAGAAAAACACAGAGCATGAATGATTTCCCAAGGCAGAGCATATAAAATGGATTCTACCTTTCTATCTTGAAAGCATTCAAGAGGAAATGTTTATGGATGAATGGAACACATAACAATTCACATATGAAACAAAGGAGAAAAACAAATGCTAAATCTCATACCACATGGATCCCACAAATCAGAGCTTCATCTCTTATTAATCCCTGTCAAACTGTACAATGAACGCAAGATGTTTCTTCCACACTATTCCCTTACTTTTTGAGTTCCGGACTTTCAGACTCTGGTTTACAAATGATTTACAATTACATTAAATAGGTTGAAATGTGGGAACATAGATCCATAAGAAAAGGGAGCTATTTTAACAGCTGAAGAACTGAAATCCAATCATAAAGAAGAGATCCAACAATCTGCCCTTGAAAATAAGGGACATCAATACATTTTGACCACTTGGAGATTTCGTTGTTATATCCAACGAATAAGAAGAAGAAATCTATAAAATAAATCTCTTTAATCTGTTGCTGAAGATGTGACTGTTACAAATTTAGTTCTCGGCCCTTTGACTGTTTATCTTTGCTTTACATTATTTGTTTGAATAAAACCATATTTAAATAAAAATAGCTTTGAAACGAAACTTTGCCTTTAGTGAAGGGAAAAAATAGTGAATAGGAGGGAAGGGAAGGGAGGCGAGACTCGCATTACAATCGCAATCGGAGTGGGCCGGGCGGAGGGATATAATATAAAATGGAGTATATAGAACATGGCATGTGATATTATCATCGCAATCCGGATCGGGGTCGGGCAGGATGTTATATGAAATGGAGAAGCAAAAGTTCTGATGCAATTTGGCAAGGCCCGATGGGAGATACATAATTTATTATGTATAAAGGGAAATGGGTCCTTTAATTACAGATAGGTGGAGGATTATGGTGGGATCGGGAATCGCAATCGGAGTCGGGAGGTCTGGGTGGTGTATTGCATGGCAGAGTTTCTCCGATGCGATGGAAATAAGGCCTTTTTATAAAACGAAATAAACAAAAATTAGACTTAACAAAGGAAAAGGGCTATATTATGGATGAGTGGAGGATTAAAATGGTGGGACCGGGGTCAATCGCAATTGCAATTTCGGAATGGAGTGCAACACATATGGGAAACGTCGATGCCGATGGCCCGATTGACTTTGAGCTGTCGGATCGGCAGGGACAGATCAACGGTGCCGGATCAATCGGAGGTTTCAATTAGGGGATGTTGCGATTGGGGAATGATGCAATGAGATCAATCGGAGGGGGACTTATGGAAGTGCAGATTGCCGATGTCCCGATTAGCTATGGGCCGTCGGATTGGACCAAGAGATCGATGGTGGAGACATTGATTGGGGGTTTTCCATCAGGGGTAAGCCATCGGGGCAGTTGCATCGGAAAATTTCACGATGGGCCGATCGGGACATACAAATAAAACATGCGATTGAAAGGGGAAGGGACTTGGGTTATGTGGGTTTTGTTATAATATAAAACTTTATCATAAAGTTTTATTATTAAAGTCTTGAGAATGGTGGGGAAGTGGTTGGGCATAAATCACATTGTATTTAAAAGATTTATAAAGCGATTTTATAATCGGAAGGGGGAAAAGCGATTTTATTAAAGAAATATAAAACTTTAATAAAACAAAGTTTAAGGAAAAATGGGAAATAGGGGGTATATGAGGGTATAAGGAATTTTACTTCACTTAAGCATAAATTTCAATACAGAAGTCAATTTTGAGAGTGTAGTATACCGTTGGAAAGCTCTTTCCAAGCTCTTTCTGATGGATCTAGTTGGAAGATGATTTGGCGTTGAACATTCTGCGGAAAACTCACTTTGTGAAGATAACAACTTTTGAATTGTGACTTATTACACATGATGACACAAAATTACATAATGAATAATAATAAAGGCAAAATATCATGTTTTTACCTCAAAACACGATTTTAAGGTGAAAATTACATCAAACTGAATAAAAATATCTTTTTGATGTTCCTGGTGCTGTGACTTTGAATTTATTGACTTCCTCATGACCTTGCTGATATTATTGACCTTTGACCCATTAATTTGACCATGGTGAGACCCTAGAAACTAATGAGACCCATCTTATGACCTACTGATATGATTTTGAGAATGAAAGTGACTAATGACTAAAGACCATAGGAAGGAAAATCAGCAAGTACCTCATGAGGGAAAACTGATAAAAAATTACTACCATCAACGAATCCATGACCTAGTGGAATGGTGAATTTTATTTGGTATGAGACACCTAATATGCAAATGCAAAAGAGTAATTTTGATCACTGATGGCAGTATGACTAGACTGACACTAACAGGTCCTTGGGTCCAACTTCTTCTCTTGTGGATTATATATTCTCACTTCAAACGGGCATCCCCAAACGCGCATATGTCGCAAACTCGGTTTCCAACCTTTCCATAATTCAAATGGAATTTTAGGAACAACCTTGGTTGGAACTCAGTTTAATATATACACTGTTGTCTTAAGTGCTTCAGTCCACAAGAATTTAGGAATATTGGAGCTGCTAAGCAGACTCCGCACCATGTCCAATAATTTTCGGTTTCTTCTTTCTACTACACCATTCTGGTCGAGTGAACCAGGCATGGTGTATTGGGCAACAATCCCATGCTCTTGAAGAAATTTTATGAATGGCCCAGGTGCTTGTCCATCTTTTGTGTATCTACCATAATATTCTCCACCTCTATCTGATCTCACGATCTTAATTTTCTTGCTGAATTGATTCTCTACTTCAGCCTTAAAGATCTTAAAGGCATCTAATGCTTCGCTCCTTTTATGAAGCATGTAGAGATACATATATCGTGAGTAATCATCTATAAAAGAGATGAAGTATCTCTGACCATGTGTGTCCATGTTTGGACTACATATATTAGTATGTATGATCTCTAATATGTCCGAACTCCTATTGGCACCTTTCTTTGAATTGTTAGTCTGATTTCCCTTTATGCAGTCCACACAAGTCTCAAAATCAGTAAAATCCAAAGTATTAAGTACCCCTTCATTTACCAATCTTTTAATTCTTTCTATGGAGATATGACCTAGTCTCCGATGCCATAATTTAGAGGAATTTTCATCAATAACACATCTTTTAGTGCCATTGTGAACATGCATTGAATCATAAGTGAATTTTTTTTGTAAATTAATGCAGTAAATACCATTAGAAAGAATACCATTCCAAACATAATCAGATTTATAAAATAAACTGAAGGATGTTTCTGAAATTTAAAGGAATATCCAAAAGGTACAAGCCTTGAAACTGAAATCAAGTTTCTAGAAAAAACTTGGTACATAAAAGGTCTTTTCTAATTCTAAAACAAAGCCACTACTTAAAGTTAAGTAGCATGTTCCTATAGCATCCACATGTGAGCCCATCTTGTTTCCTGATAAGATGCTTTTCTCACTTCCCACTGGCTTCCTTAGGTTTTGCAAACCCTGCAAGGAATTTGAAATTTGAATTGTTGATCCAGAATCAATCCACCAGGTGTTAATATTGACATTAACCATATTAGATTCATAACAAACAAACAAGATTGGATTACCTTTTTCCACAAGCTATTTCAGAAATTTGGCGCATTCCTTCTTCATGTGTCCCTTCTTCTTACAGAAGAAACACTTGGAATCTTTTTTTATATCGGCTTGGGGAGGTAATTTACCTTTCCCTTTCTGATTGGCTTGAGATTTTCCCTTTCCTTGCATTTCCAGCATTGCACTTTCTCCCGTTTCCATCACCAGTCTCTCTTCCTCTTGAACACACATGGTCATGTGTTCATTAATTGACCATTTATCCTTATGTGTGTTGTATGAGATTTTGAAGGGTCTGTATTGGTGTGGAAGGGTGTTAAGGATGTAGTGCACCAAGAAAGACTCTGATATTTCAACCTCGAGTTTCTTCAATTGAGCCGCAATGTCCCTCATTTGCATGGTGTGCTCGCGCACACCTTTTACACTAGTGAGCCTTAGGGATGAGAACTTCATAATTAGGGTGCTTGCTAGTGCCTTGTTTGAAGTGATGAATTGATCATCAATGGTTTTCAAAAAATCTTGAACCTTTTCATGCTGTTCAACGGAACCACGAATACCAGCTGAAATTTTATTCTTAATGAACATCACGCTTAGACGATTAGATCGTTCCCATCATTCATAAAGCGTGATGTCCGCTGAAGTGCTGTTATTATTGAGTGTTGGTGGTTCATCTTTCCTAATATCGTAGTCTATGTCCATCCACCCCAAATGAAGGAGAACTCTCTCCTTCCAGACCTTATAGTTATCTCCCTTATGTTTAGGGATATCGGTACGAATTTCAGAGAAATTTGCAGGTTGTACAACAGCATAAAATTAAAAATCACATGCTTATGTTAAAATTGAGGCATAAATAAAAATTTCATGCTTTACCAATGTAAATCATGCTTAAAATTGAATCTAATGACATAAAAATTGTCTGTGGACTAAATTGTTAATTCAAGCATATTCAATTATTCTTTATGATAGAATTTATCAAATTCTATCTTAGTTTTGAACTTTATGATAAAACTATTAATTGATAACTCCTGTGAGTAAATTATGAATATTTTATCCTAATTAATTATATAAATATAACAAAAATTCATGTGGGATAAAATTTATGATATTTAATATAATTAATTACAATTAATGTCTAAATATTCTTTATGTGATCCTAATCAATCATAATATATAATTTTATTTAATTAGAGATGTTGTGGCTATTCTCTAATCAATTAAAATTATATGGATCACTAGACATTATTTTCATAAAAATTAACTGATAATTTGCATAAATAAAACTTCAATACTCATGCATAACATTTAACCATGGTTCTTGTATACTCATTCATAATAGCATGTTTTAATTAAAGCTTAAATAATTAATTCATGCAAACTAAATACGAGAATATTTTCCAAATTGCATATAATTAAACTAAATAAATATTATATGCATAAAAATTGAGCAGACATATTTCCAAATAAATGTTTTAATTCAGAAAATTTTTAAAAATAAAAGATTTAGCCAAACTATGTCTATAATCACCAAGGCAGAGATAAACTTGCTCTGATACCAAATGTAAGCAATCAAAAACAATTCTTAATGCGGAATATAAAACTGTAAATAGAATCGAAAAGTAAAAACTTTAAAAATGCCCAATAAAAACATAAATACCTCCAGCCATTGATGCTACTCTGAATCCTAAACTGTAATTTTTGTGTTCAAAAAATTCTTCTATATAAGAAAATAGTCTTCAGCTTCCCTTTTGCATGCATATTTAAGGAGTCGTAATCCAAGCCTCAATGTTCACATACTCTAATGATTGAATAGGGTTCCACACATGGTACCGCTGCGCCTTTAGCAACAGTATTTTTTCATGTGTTTGTATTCACTATAACAGAGCCCAATCAAGAACTATAACTTCTAATTCTTGCAGCCACGTAGATGAAAGTAGATGCAACGTTCAAAGACAAAAGCTACTGGAGAAAATCTAAAGGCACTTCCAAGCTCTGCTCACTCTAGCTTGATGGTGTAAAACTGAAGGGATTGAGTTAGTGATCTTGGGGACCAAACAGAAATATTTATAGCCAAGATTCCATCAAGATTCTATTGGCTATGTGTCAAGTGTTCCACAGATCATGGTAGATAACTGCAGTGGGAGTAATGGACCACTTCAGTAGCTCCCAACGATAAATTAATTATCTGCAGTTGATTTCCGTAATTTAAGGAAATTACTGCAGTTAGTTTCCATAAATTAAGGAAACAACTGCAAATTAGTTTTCAGAAATTAAGGGATGTTGTTGGGAGAGGGAGTGTAACAGATCAAATATGGCTTGCTTTTGTTTGAGTCAAGCTTCATTAAATCATTCCACTAACTTTTTTTCCTCTTTGTCTTAATCGAGATCTCTCGGAATTCCCCATTAAATCAAATAACAATTTTAGATGTTGACTCATTCAAGTCTTCAAACCTTTGCCAGCAATCCTTCAAATATGGCATAAGTTCCAAGCTTGGCCCATGGTTCCAAAGCGTCCTCGACCCATAGGCACTTTTATCCAAATGCCTGCTATGTATTTCATTGAAAATAGATCGAAGGCCCTCGGTCATAGAAACACGCAAATGCATTGCAAAATCACTGCACAATAGCTCTTGCGTGTTCCTTTGAACTATAGCTCTAAGGGCATAATTGCCATTACATTAAACCTCCATGCCCTCGGTCACACAACAACATAGAACCTTTTCCTAGGATTAATCTTAGCCTTCATCCTTCCCTCCAAGATTACATGTAGTGTGGGGTTCGCCCTCTACATGCATTAGCCGATCAAAGGTCATTCGGGTTGACTTGTAATGCCACCACAATGCCTTTTTGTCCCGACACCTTTTCTTTGTTTTTATCCTGAAGGATCGTGGTCTCCCAACACACAAAACCATCACAAAACCAAGTATTGGAAGTGCCTTACGTTATTTGACAGAACTGTCAAATGTCGGTGAAATCTCCGTCTCCCAGCTCTGTTAACCCAACATTATTTATGAGCACAATTAACATGTGCCCCCTTTTCAATCCTTCGGGGTTTGGCTTATGGGATGAAGTGTCTCGTGGGGTCCTCGGGATGAGTTTTCCTGGTGGTACTCCCTCTACTCCTTTGAGCCAATAATTTTTCACCATGTAGCTTGCTTCCAAGTTAGCTTTCTAACTCCTCTATGTGCATCGCTCAAACCTTTCGGGCTAAACGTGCAGGGATGATGTGTCCCATGGGTCCCTTGCTGCAACCATGTGATCCAATGATCTACCTTCTAGGATGAGTTGGATATGAAAACTTCCCTATCTACCCAACACATAATCACCCCACAAGTTCCTTTGTGCCTCGTTCGAAAACCTTCTGGTGTCTTACCAATAGGATGACTTCACACATGCCCCATGTTGCTTTCAAATGGTCCAGGTGTCACCCGAAAATGACCCACTTGGGTACCTAAAAACACTAAATTTTCATCCCACATGTCCCCTATACTAACATCATGCTGAGATCATCACCACCCAATATAATTTGGTCATGTGCCTACCATGAGGAGAAAGAAAAGGGTCCCGAGACTTGTGTTTTGTGGCCAATTCCTTCTTTAAATTTATAAGGGAAAAACAACTGGATTTAAACTTTTGAGCCTTCACTATCATCCATTGTTGTGCCACTATCACATTTCCCAACACTTACCATCACAACCTACATATTTATGTGTTCAATAAAACCTACGAGGTACACCCGTTGGATCTGCGTGTAAAGAGGGCTCCATCGTTGACCAAGCATAAATCTCCCCGCTGCTGCGAGGTCCACGCATGCCCGATGCTTCCATCCCAACTTCACCTCTTGTGTTCCCTTTGGAACTTCCATGGTACTCCGTCTAGGGTGACATCATGATCACAAAAATTGTTTATGGTTTTACGCCCCTCTTTCAGGTTGTTTTTGGTACGAGGGCCAGGGGTGGCAAACATAATCTGATTCATCGATATTATGATTAACAATATGGAAAACCCGCTTTCACCACCCGTTTTACATGTTAATAGTTTAGAGACTAGGCTCTACGCAATATCCCCAACGCATCAGAGGGGACGAGTGGTGGTAGATCCGTCCAGCTACATGCACATCATTTAAACGGTCACCTTCGCCAATTGTTTCACCGCATTAAGCAATGCTGCCAAACTTAAAGTTGCACCAAAGGGTCCTCCATCCACTTTTAGCTTTTCTTTTTTGACTTTGAGGGTTCTAATTTGATTGGTAATAAATTATACTCCAAGAGGCCATTTACAAACTTCCACATACATTTGGAAATATTTTTCGAGCACTATTCAACTATGACACATCTATGAGTATATGAACTAATCTTCTAAGGTAGAATCTCCTCCAAAGCTTAAGGCTCCCAACCATCATAGTCATAATATTATGGTTTCTTCTACTATGATGATCCTCTACAAGAAACTGCGACAACCATAGGACTCTCCCGAAGCTTGACACACCATACACAACAATGCTAGCTCCAGTTGTCATCACAACTAGCCTAGCCTAGTAGACATCAATGTCAACACATCGGACTCCCCCGAAGCTTGACACACCATACACAACAATGCTAGCTCCATTTGTCATCACAACTAACCTAGCCTAGTAGAAATCAATGTCAACACATATAAAACCACTGATGTCAATGATAATCTAGTTGACATCAATGACAACACACTTGTTGCCACTAGCCATCAAAACAATGCCAACTGTCTAACATTACATACCACCATTTAGTAATTATAGGTTCCCTTGTTTTCCTTGAATAACAGTGATGAGTCAACCTGTATTAGGAGATAGAAACTAATGGTGGTTTTGCCCACAAGTTAGTTTTAAAACTGAGTTATGATAGGATTTCCCACTAAGAAAAAATAAGAGTTTAAAATTATAATAATAAAATTATATATTTTTAAATAATATGTCATTTTAATTTCATACATAAAATTAAATATTAGCATAATTATAATTACACTTTAACTTTTAATATGAAAAAATCATTCATATACAATGGATAATTAGCCCAACTGTCTAAGTTGTGGTTGGTGAACATGGATAGGTGCCCACCACTAATATTTATTGAACGTTTCATAAGAACATTTAGGAGAGGACAATATCTAGACATTTCACTTTTTACTAATCTCATAAGTGGTTATCATAGTAAATTTAGGTAAATGTAAGAACATAATCAACATCTTTGGTTCTAATTCCTTATAAGATCAAAATTTTGATTAAAAGAGACATTAATGTGTAAATGTCAATAGAAGACATGTATTAAAATTATTTGAAATAAAAAAAGTAGCTTGACACAGGTTTAGAAATTAAATATCTTAACTAAAAATTATTATATAAATATTGTTTAATTAAAAATAAATTTAAGAATAGATATTTTCGTAGTTTTTTTCGTGTAAGGTGAATTTTATTTCATCAAGCCAATTTTACATCAAAAAACTTCTATCATTCATTTTGGTCTCTTCCTAGGGAGATCAGACCATACCCAAAACTAGACCCTACGTAGGGTCAAAAGCGACATACATAACATAGCATAACTAAACAAAGAAAATATTCTACTGCAATGTTAGTCTTTTCCATCTATGATCACTATCATTAACAAAAGAAACAACATAAACCAGAGTGATGACATGTTCAAGATATTGGCTCAAATTCTAAGCCCAATATTAGAATTGGACAGGTTGGGTTAGTTCGACGTATGGGTGTCATTGGAGGTATTCCAAAGTGCTATCTGATACAAACCAATCAGTGGTCCATGCATCTATCATCATTATGATTTATATGCCTATGGAGATGGTCCAAGGCCTATAACATATTCCTCGTCAAGTCCTGGCCATCCATTAACACTCTTCCCAACAAGAATTTCATTATCTAGTAAATATAAATTGTCTACATGTATTGGATCATTCAACTCCTTTTTTCGCCAATGTCATGGATCCATGCTTCCTATTATGCTCTCACCTTGTAACAAACTCGAAAAAAAATGTTCAAGAAATACAAGTTTATAATAAAGGAAAAATAAGACCATGGTTAAGGGACACTTATTCCAAGATGAATGTTGGGAAAATATATCCTAGTGGACATCATTGGATATGTGTTTGTGGCTAAGGAAAATTGGCAAAGGAAATGGGTAAGGCATTAAAGAGGAAAAAAGTATTTTTGGCACATTTATTTTTGAAAATAAAGGAAATCAGGAGAAAATGATGGTAAAAGGTCACAGGTTTCATGTGAGGAGAAAAATGAATGAAAATAATGGAAAATGAATAAAATAGAGGTCTCATTGATAAAAAAAACTTCTTAGGATCAGTTGCTACCTTTTGTTAGTTGAGTTTTGGAGCTCTCTCGTTATTCTCTCTTTCTCTCACTCTTGTATAATTAGATTTTTCTTGGATAATTTTAGCATTGATTCAAGAAAACGGAAAGCAAGAAAAGGAAGGACAAGGAAGGGAAATGGAAATAAAGATCAAGCAAGGAAGAGCAGGATCTAGCAGCTTCAACAGGAATACTTGCAGGTAACATAATGCATGCATGATTTCCTAGTTGGTTTGGACATGCATGGCTCATGCATGTTGGTGTACGGTTCTCTTATTGTCGGTGGCATGGTTTTGCCGAGTTTTGATAGTGGTTTTCAACCTTTCCTTGCCTTTTCCAGATGCCATGGTGTGTTGGGATTTTGATCTTTGTTTGAGCTTTGGAATTGTTGGATGGATTTTGGAATCCAGGGCTAAGGTGGTCTCAAGGAAAAAATCCCAAAGGCATATGAATCCCTTGACCAGTTTTGGCGGGATACACAGTAAAGCTTGAGGGTGGTGCATCGGTTTAGGGCCTAGTGATCCGATATTAGATTGTGGTAAAGCTTGAGAGACAGGGAGAAAAAAAATTCCTCAAGGATAGTGATGGATTCCGGATGGTATTCCAAGTTCGGTTCAATTTTGTGATCGGAGCACTGGTTTTGGTGTGATTACAGTATGGTGAGCACGGAGGTGGTTTAACCTCTGGATTCCCTTGGTTTTCTTTGGGTTAGTTTATCCATTAGATATAACATTCATGCTTGGAATATGGCACGAGGTGACTAGATGAAGAGAGATTTGGCTCAACCATGTCTATGGTCGGATGGTACGTGGAAGTCTCGAACCTGGTCGGTTGTTGCCTATGATTAATGAAAGATAAGTTCTCTAACTTTTGTACTTATTAATGTGTGGATTTAATGGTCGTTATCTAAATTTTATTTCTGTGGTTTTATGTTGGTTATAAGCATGGTTAAATGATTGGTTCATGTCATGGCTTTTTCATGTATTTACTTGTAATTGTTAAAATAATGGATGCAAAGACCTAATTGGTGTCATATCTATCCAAGGAAGAAGGTGGTGATCCTTCTTGTAATGTCTAATAAGATTTTTCAGACATTCCTGTTCTGTCTTGTATCATATACTTGTAGATTTCATTCATGCCAAGTGTTGGACAAAATGTTAGTCCCAGTTGGGGATGGTCAGGCCTAGTCCTGGAGCCAATTTGTGGCTATTTGGCATTGTCTTCATGTGTTTGATGATTTCTAAAATCTACAGGAAGTTCTGGGCAATGCCTGAGATTCTGGGCTTAAAAAGTGCCTTAAATCCTGTAGGCGCAAGCATAGGTTTGGGAAATTGAGTCCCTAGAAGCACTCATGCATATGTTGTGGGGGCGTCTAGAGCCTCCCAGATGCACCCTTACCCATATTAAGGGAGTGTTTAGGATTTTTCTTCAGCAAAAGTTAGTGGGACCCCAAGACAAGTCAACTTGATGGCTAGGATAGCCTCTCGGGGTCCTATAGCAGGTGTAGGGAGTATGTGTTATGGTTTTCCACGTCAATTCCACTTCCTTAAAGTCACAAGGGAGGTTGAGTCTGCTCTTAACTTCCATCAACTCATATTTACCTCGGTTGGCCAATTAATTGGGTAGATGTGAGGGGAGGTGTATGCTACAGGTGGTATTAAAACATGACTTCACTCTCCTTGGAAAAATTCTAATGATGTCAAGCTTATTGTCGTCATGCATTGTTTTTAGTTATGCATGTGCCTCTCGTGCATGTGGTCTATGTACTGGTTGCATATGCATGGTGTTGGTCATGGTGGCAGTGACATTGCCATGGAATTATTGATGGTGTTGTTGCAATTTTTTTTCATGAGCATATGACTAGTTATACATGTTAAGTGCTTACATGTTGTCAAGTTGCATTGGTATGGTTGAGGTTTTCATGCATGAGGTCATGGTGTGTAGTTGGCATGGTCATGCATTGATGACTAGACTCTAGATAGAATGATGCATATATGTTGTTATGATTATTTCTATACATGTATTATGTTGATTGGTTGATCTTGTAGATGAGATATCCTCCCCAAATTATGATAAGGTATGTTGGTTTATTGTGAAATTGGTTTAAGCTGACATGAGATGCTTTACAAGAAAAAATCAAAGATGGCTAGCAAGACGGTTGACTACAAATATTCTCCTTATGAATCAGTTGAGCAACATGGTGTCGGGAATTCTTTTGATTTGGAAGATACACTAAGAAGTTGAAGGAAGATATAAGGATTTGTAGGGCGGACAATGACATAATCATACAGGAATAAGAAAGAAAAGCAGAAGTAAATGCGGCAATCCTTCAAATTTTGTCATATTTACATCGATAGGGGCCACTTAAGATCAGTTATGGATAGGAGGATGAAAAAAATGGGGCATATGGAAGTAGGTCTCTTGGTGGTTACAGTTCAAGTAGAGATGACACGCTTAGAGATGTTAGATTCTTGGACATTCCGGATAAGAGAGGTGACAAACACAGGTACTACTCTAGTTCTGGTTCTGATAGGAATTATGATCGTCATCATTATCATCCCTACAGCATGAGTGATAGGGGATATTTTCTAGATGAATTTAACAAAGAAAAGCCACCTACGTTTCATAGAGAGATGAATAAACCATAGGATGCAGAGTCATGGTTGCATGGTATGTTGAACTTCAGGTTGTATGATTATTCAAAAAACATGAGAGTCAGAATAACCACATTCAATCTCAAAATTAAAGTAGACATTTGGTGGGAAGATGTGAAGAATTTTAGGGGTATTTATGAGGAGGAACTGACTTGGAGTGAGTTTGAGAGGCTATTTCGAAAGAAGTATCTGCTAGAGAGGTACTATGATGTTAGAGCTAAGGAGTTTTATGAGTTGCAGATATGTTCCCTGACAGATGATGAGTATAATAGTAGGTTTTTGGAGTTTTTGAGATATGTGCCTTACCTCAAGGAGGAGGAGGCCAAGGTTCATAGATTCATCAGTGGGATTCCAGTAGCCTACATAGATCAGATTGAGTTTGATGATCCTAGATCATTAGAGAAGGCCATTCTAAATTTGAAGCATTGTTATGAGCAATCAAAATGCAAAGTCGAGCCTAAGCAGGGTTTGAAAGGAAATGAAAAATCTAAAGGGAGATGGACACCAAAGTGGGAAATACCACAATATGAAGGTGAGAAATAAAAATTGGTTCCTTACAAGAAGTTCAATACAATTGGGAAAGGACATGGAGAGCATCATACTAGAGGTGATGGTAGAGCACTCTTGCAGCGTTGGATATGTGGCAAGGATTATCGCAAGAGGGATTTTCCACAGTATCAGGGTGGTAGACATGGATCTATAGTGCACAGGAGGTGCAGACAGTTGGGGATGTTGGTAATAATATTCCTTGAATTTATGCAGCTGTGGAAAACAGGCAAGAAAATCATCAGGCTTCTATCATTGAGAGAGACAGTAAGCTTTATGATCAAGTTGTTTCTATTTTGATTGATCATGGATCTAATTATAGTTATATTAGTCCTGAACAGGTGGATAAGTGTGGTTTGGGAAAATAAATGCATATATAATCTTGGTTACTGTAGTTGTCTACATGTACAAAGAAGATAGTCCATCATTGGGTAAGATCTTGTACATTTGAATTAAATGGCTTTCCTACAACAACGCACCTGAACATATTACCGTTGCGATCATATATCATGTTATTGGGTATGGAATAACTATACCTTGACAGGACCAAGTTGGATTGTTATGACAAATCCATTGAGTGCTTGGATGACAATGGGGAACCAAGAGTCTTACAGGGAAAGAAAAAAGCCACATCAGTTAGGATGGTGAAAACTATGTAGGCCAAGCACAATCAAAAGAAAAGTTGTGTATTATTTGCAGTACATATCTCTAGCGAAAAAGGTAAGGAAGTTGAGGATGTAGATGTTTTGAGAAGGTATCCAGTTCTACAACATTTTTATAATGTATTTCCCACAAAAATTTCAGATTTTCCACCCCACAAGTAAACTTTTATATTGAGTTGGTACCAGGGGCAACACCAACATCAAAGCTACCTTACAGGATGAGCATACCTGAGTTGGTAGAGTTAAAATTGCAGCTAAAAGAGATGCTTGATAAGGGATACATTAGGCTAAGTGTATCATCATGGGGAACACCAATGTTGTTCATGAATAAGAAGGGTGGCACTCTCATATTGTGCATTGATTACAGGAAATTGAACAAGGGAACAAAGTGACCATCAAGAACAGGTACCCATTACCGAGGATTTATGGTTTGTTTGATCATCTGAAGGGAGAAATCATGTTCTCTAATATCAACTTGAAATCGAGATACCATCATGTACGCATCAAAGAGCAGGACATATACAAGACAACTTTCCAGACAAGGTATGGGCATTACTAGTTATTTAGTTCCATTTGGTTTGACTAATGCTCTGACTACATTTATTTGTTTGATGAATAATGTGTCGCATCCTTATCTGGAAAAAATTTTGATTGTTTTCATCGATGATATATTGATATATTCCAATAATGAGAAAGACCATGACAAGCATTTTCTAGAAGTGTTGAGATTTTTGAGAGAGCATCGGTTGTATTATAAGCTCAACAAATGTATTTTCTTTAAGCCTGGCGTAAATTAATTGGGACATGTTGTCTCCAAGGAGGGCATAGCAGTGGACCCAAAAAAGGTAAGAGAAATAATGGAGTGGGAAACTCCTAGAAATGTAGATGAGGTGATATCTTTCATGGGATTGGAAGGCTAATACAAGATATTCATTAAGAAATTCTCACAGGTTTCTTATCCTATTACATCATTGCAAAGGAAAGGTAAGAAGTTTGAGTGGACAGAGGAGTGTGAGGCCAATTTTGAACATCTTAAGTAGTTATTGACACATGCTCAAGTGTTAAATATTGCAGATCTAGACAAATATTTTGTAGTGTGTATAGATGCTTGCAAAAGAGGACTTGGCGGATTCCTTATGCAGGTTAGACAATGCTACCAGTCATGGAAATTGAATGAGAACAAACAGAACTATCTGACGCATGATCTTGAGCTAGCAACGATCATCCATGCATTGAAGATGTGGATGCACTATCGTATGGGTAGGAGCTTTGTAAGGATGAGTGATCACAATGGGTTGAGGTACTTGTTTGAACAACCAAATATGAATTCCAAGCAAGCTAGATGGTTGGCTATGATCAACGAGTTTGATTTTGAGATCAAGTACATCTAAGGTAAAAAGAATAGGGTCGCAGATGCTATTAGCAGGCGAATACAGGTAAATCACATTACAACTTTGAGCTCCTATTGGATATATTTACAGGATAGGATATGGAAGACCAGTCAACGAGATGTCAAATATATGGAGATTACGCATAGATTGCAGGATAGTATAGGTACAAGTAGTGGTATAGGTGAAGGTGTACAGGATGTGGACTATCCTCTCATGATAGATCGATTGGTCAGGTTTAGAGACAAGATATATGTGCCAGACAGTAGTGAGCTCAAGAAGGTGATCTTGAGGGAGTTTCATGCGAAACCATATTCAGGTCACCTAGGCTACCAGAAGACGTTGACTGCAGTGAAGATATTCTATTATTGTTTGAATCTAAGGAGGGATGTAGCAGATTTTGTGGCTAGGTGTTTGGACTCTCAGAAGATAAAGGAGGAGTGTAGGAATCCAAGTGGTCTACTACAACCTATTACAATTCCGGAATGGAAATGGGAGGTAATTTCCATGTATTTTATTACAAGGTTTCCTAGTGTTGGAACACCTAATCCTCCATGGGTAGGTGTGGAATGCGAAAAGTCACAATGGAGTCCAAGTGACCTTGGAATGTGAAACCAAGAGTTACACCATTGTACTATAAATGTACATCATGTATAATGGAAAAAGATATAGCTACACGCTTATCCTTCTATTGTGTGTTGAGTCTCTTGTTGTGTGTGTTTATCTTTCTCATACACCATGTGTGTGTTTAACATGGTGTTTAACATGGTATTAGAGCTGATAAGTTCATAACCAGCTCAACCTTGAGTGAGCCATTTGTGTTTATGGCCTGTGCATATCTGCAAAATTTTGGTCTTTTTTGCAGCATTTTGAAATTCTTGGCAGCATTCAGAATTGGTTTTGAAGAAGAGCAGCATTGGTTTTGAAGAAGAGCAACATTGGTTTTGAAGAAGAGCAGCATTATGCATTCTGCAGGTTTTCTAACTACTCATTGAAATTCTGCAATTTATTCCCGCAATTTCTGCCCATTAAATTCTGCATTTTGGAGAGCTGCTGGAAAATAATTTAAATAGGGTTTCTCAAAATTTCTGGGTTTTTACTGGAAAGATTTCTGAGTTTTTACTAGAAATTTTTTGCAAATTTCTTGCTAAATCTACTGCTAAAATCTCCTGAAAATTCTGCAAATTCTACTGTATATTTGGAAGAAAAAAATTATGCTATACATTCGTAAAATTCTGCAAATTTTGCCAACCTCTATTGTGTAATCTCCTGTATATCAGTAAAATTCCTGCATTTCCTGAAAGAAGAAAAAAAAATTCTGCTATTTTACTACTCTCTGCTGTTTTAACAAAGAAAAAAAAATATTTATTTACTGTTCTCGACCCTTCGGCCCCCTCGCGGCCTCACATCCCACCCTTACTCCCTGCTATTCCAACACTCACCAATCAAGCCCGCCTCACACTCGCTATCCAAACCCCTTCCTTACCTTGCACTCTCCCCAACCCCCTCATGCTCCCTAAACTTTTCCCTTAACTCTACGCCTACCAGCTCACGGCCCCCCCTGTTCCTTCATGACTCCCTCGAGCCCTGCAACCACCTGTCCCCGCCCACTACATGGCCCTGTTGTTTACCCCCATGAGCTTGACTCCACCTCCGCTCGACTCTCCATACACCATCGCTCCATTCCCCTATGCTACAGCCTCCCCTACCCATCGCAAACCTCACTCCCCCCTCACTGTAATCCGCTCCCCTCCCCACGCACTACCCTCTGCCCCTGCAAACGCTCACAACCTCTCCTCACCATGCCCTCCCCTCATCTGCAATACACTCACAACCCCTCACTCCCTAATCACTACCCGCTCCCCCTCCTTAGCCGTTCAGCCTTACACCTCCGCCCCTACTCTCTCCGCCCCCTCCCTCGTGGCCTGCACCCTTCGCTGGTCAGTTGGTCTCACCTCTCAGCGCTCACCATATGCTCCTCCCACCTGCGCTAGACTCCTCCATGATTTGAGGAGCAGATTTTGTACTTTGAGTTTTCCATAGCTGGAAGTTCTTTGAAGTCATTTGTATTTGTTGAAAGAAATTTGAATCACATTGTAAACGGGTGCATTTTCGGTTGAAGTCGACACCCTTTATTTTTTGAGCTTAAGTTGTTGAAAATGGATAAAATAAATGAGGCATTAGAGTTGTTGAATAACCTCATTCATTCCAATGTTGATGATATGATAAAAATGAGCAATAATTCTCTTTGTAATATTCAAATTTGTTTGCAAGATGCACAAGAAAAGATTTATCTTTTGCAGTTGGAATCTCAGCTTCAGCAAGATGAACTTCAGCAAAAGAGTCACCATTCTGAACCTGTTTCTATTCAAGAAATTGAGAAAGACTCCCATCAACAGTAAGTCAATAAAGTTCCAATTGATTCACATTCAATTCCTTGTACAAGAGCATATTTACATGCAGATTTAGCAGCTCAACCTGCACTTCTCAAGCCCATCATTAGACCTTGGTAAGAGCTTGTCCACAACAAGCACTGAATTGGTCTTGGATATGACAAGGATGTTTCCTTTCATATTCCAAACTACACCAAGCCCATCATATTTCAGAGTGTCAGATTCTTGTATGACAGTTCACTTACAGTTGTTCCAGATCCTGCTCTGCTTCCACAACAACAACAAATTATAAAATTCCAACACTGTGATCAAGTTGGCCATATGAAAGATCATTGTTTTGATCTTCATCCATGTAAGCACTGTGGTTGGCACACCCATTCTTCAGACAGATGCTTCAGAAACAAGCCTCCTGCAAGAATAAAGATTCATCTTGGATGGATCGGTTTTTGGCAATGGGAATCAACAGCCAATAAGATGTTTAAGACACATGTCAGAACTTGTTCTCAGATATTGAGCAAACTTGCAGTTGAGTTTTCACCATCATCTCACCTTTTCCCTGACAGGGGGGGAAATGGTAGTCATCTACAAGCTTCGACGTCAAATCAAGTGAGCCTGAGCCACAATATTTCGTTCCATGTTCAGAGTTGTAGCCAAAGACACGGATGCCCATGAGCATGCCTTTGGTTGGTGGACAGCCTTAAACCATAACAGGTTGTAGAACTCCCTTCTTTTAGGTTGAAGGTTTCCCTTTCATATATGAGGAACACTTCCTCTAGCAGAAGCCTTCAGCTTCTTGCCAGCTTTGGTTGAGTTCCAAGAAATGTTTCAAGCATTCTAGTGTTGTTGGTCATCCTTAAACCATCACAGGTTGTAGACCTCCCTTCTTTTAGGTTGAAGGTCTCCCTTTTTTAGAGGGACAATTCCTCTAGCAGAAGCTTTCAGCTTCTTGCCAGTTTTGGAAGAGTTCCGGGAACTGCAACAAGTATTGTGTTCCAGTGTTGGTGGGCATCCTTAAACCACCTCTTTTTGCCAACATTTCAGAGATTTGATTTAGCCCAAGTGCTGCCAGGTATACTTTGCAGATTTGTATTACAACTCTCTTCTTGGACTCACACATACCCCTTTGGATTAAGGGGGGAATGTTGGAACACCTAATCCTCCATGGGTAGGTGTGGAATGCGAAAAGTCACAATGGAGTCCAAGTGACCTTGGAATGTGAAACCAAGAGTCACACCATTGTACTATAAATGTACATCATGTATAATGGAAAAAGATAGAGCTACACGCTTATCCTTCTATTGTGTGTTGAGTCTCTTGTTATGTGTGTTTATCTTTCTCATACACCATGTGTGTGTTTAACATGGTGTTTAACACCTAGGACATTGAGACAAAATGATTCTATCATGGTTGTTATGGATAGGTTGACAAATGTTGCACACTTCATTCCAGTGAAGACCAAATATTCATATAGAAATGTAGCACAGATGTTCATAAGAGATGTGGTCAGATTGAATGATGTTCCAAAGAAAATCATGTCAAAGAGGGATGAAAAGTTCACTTCCAAGTTCTGGAAGGAGTTATTTGCAGGTTTGGGAACAAAGTTGGCCTTCAACACAACTTATCATCCACATACAGATGGACAGACTGAGAGGGTCAACAGGATCTTGGAGGACATGTTGAGGATGTATGTGATGCATCAACAATGGAAGTGGGAAGAGTATCTACCATTGGTTTAGTTTGCATAAAAAAATGGGTATTGAGAGTCATTGGGAATGAGTCCTTTCGAGGCACTGTATGGGCGGAGTTGTGTTACTCCCATCATTTGGATTGATCTAGTTAACATGGTGTTGATTGGACTGGACATGTTTGCAGACATGGAGCAGGAAATGAAAATTATCAAGAGGAATATAAAGGAATCACATGAGAGAGAAAATATTTATGCAGACTAGCACAGGATATTTAAGGATTTTCAGGTTGGGGAGCATGTTTATTTGTGTATCAAGCTGAAGAAGATCTCCTTGAGGATCATATCAAGTGCCAAGTTGGAACCATGGTATTACGGGGCTTTTGAGATCCTAGAGAGGATTCGACCAGTGGCCTATCGACTTGCATTGCCTCCCATAGTGAAATTCCTTGATGTGTTTCATGTTTCATTACTTAAAAGGTATATAAATGACGTTGATCATGTTATTGGTTGGTATATAATGCAAGTGAAGCAAGACAGGAGAATTCCAGCCGGAACCTTAATGCATATTGCAGCAAAAGAAAATCATGCTCAGGAATAGAGCCATCAAGAAAATTAAAGTGCAATGGAAGCACTTTCTGCTCGATGAAGCTACATGGGAGATGGTAGATCAGATGTTGGCCATGTATCCTTCATTGTTTGCCGGTTGAGACAAATCTGTTTTGGTATGATCTTTGGTATATGCTTGGTATATGTTTTGGTGATTTTTTGGTATATGTACATATGTATATGGATGTAAATACCATCATGAGCTAAGTTATAAAGATCAAATAAGAGGTATGGATGTTATATGGTCATGTTATCATGGATTTTTCTTTTCTGTTGGTTATTCATTGTAAATATTGCATTGAGCTAAGTTATAAAGCTCCATGAGCAATATGGTTTCTTTTCAGTGGTTTTTTTGAGGTGTAGGTGTGGTTTAACACCAAGGATGATGTTCCCCAAGGGGGAGGGTTCTGTAACAGACTCTGGAAAAATTTCAGGTAATAAAAATTAATAAAGGAAAAATAAGACCATGGTTAAGGGACACTTATTCCAAATTGAATGTTGGGAAAATATATCCTAGTAGGCATCACTGGATATGTGTTTATGGCTAAGGAAAATTGGCAAAGGAAATGGCTAAGGCATTAAAGAGGAAAAATGTATTTTTGGCACATTATTTATGAAAATAAAGGAAAGTAGGAGAAAATGAATGTAAAAGGTCACATGTTGCATGTGAGGAGGAAAATGAAGGAAAAAAATGGAAAATGAAGAAAATAGAGGCCTCATTGATAAAAAGGCTTCTGAGGATCAGTCGGTACCTTTTGTCAGTTGAGTTTTGGAGCTCTCTTATTATTCTCTCTCTCTCTCTCTCTCTCTCTCTCTCTTTGGGATATTCAGAGTTTTCTTGGATCATTTAAACATTGAGCCAAGAAAAGGGAAAGCAAGAAAATGAAGGAAAAGGAAAGCAAAGATAAAGCAAGGAAGAGCAGGATCTAGCAGCTTCAACAGGAAGGCTTGCAAGTAACATATTGCATGTTTTATTTCCTAGTTGTTTTGGACATGCATGGCTTATGCATGTTCGTGTCTAGTTCTCTTATTGTCGATGGCATGGTTTTGCCGGGATTTGAGAGTGGTTTTCAACCTTGCCTTGCATTTTTCTAGATGCCTTGGTTTGTTGGGATTTTGATCTCATTTTTAGCTTTGGAATTGTCGGACGGATTTCAGAATCCAAGGCGGATGTGGTCTCAAGGAAAAAAATCCCAAAGCCCTAGGAATCCCTTGACCAATTTTGGCAGGATACATGGTAAAGCCGGAGGGTGGTGTCTCGATTTAGGGCTTAGTGATTCGGGGTTGGATTGCAGTAAATCCAAACAGATAGATAGACAAAAAATTCATCAAGGATAGTGTTGGATTCCAAATGGAATTCCAAGTTCGGTTAGGTTTTGTGATTGGAGCACCAGTTTTGATGTGATCACGGTATGGTGAGGGTGGAGATGGTTTAACGTCCAGATTCCCTTGGTTGTGTTTTGGATTGTTTTATCCATGAGATCCCACATTCATGCTTAGAATATGGAACGAGAATTGATAGCTGAAGATAGATTTGGCTCAGCCATATCTATGGTAGGGTGGTACGTGGAAGTCCCGAACCTAGTCAGTTGTTGCCTATGATTAATGAAAGCTAAGTTGTCCTGATTTTTTACTTATTAATGTGTGGATTTAATGAATTTTTTCGCATTGTTATTTCCATGGTTTTATGCTGGTTATAAGCATGGTTAAATGACTGGTTCATTTCATGGTTATTTCATGTATTTACTTGTAATTGTTAAAATAATGGATGCAAGACCTAATTGGTGTCATATCTATCCAAGGAAGAGGGTGGTGATCCTTCTTGTAATGTATCATAAGATTTTTAAATCATTCATATTCTGTCTTGTATCCTAGACATGTAGATTTCATTTTTTGGCTCTAGGGGTCGTAGCCCAAGTTCGGTGTGCAAGGTTTGCCAACAAACCCCTATACTACTGGCCCTTTCGGCAGTGACCTGCTTGCGCAGGTCAAAGTCTCACCCGAAGTAGTATGGGTGGGTGTTGGAACCAAGTTTTTGCACCCTGAGAAAGGATGGGTAAAGCAAGCAGAGTTGTGATAGGTCCTGTAATCCCCGATTACCTTGTTCTGCGCAAGGTTAATTAGGTCTCTGTTCGCATCCACATGCACTAGATCTATAGTTATATGCTTTTATGACAATAACATAGAAATATATAAACATAACAAAATAGATCCAGATCCAGAAACACACTTACACACATCTTTGCAGCTTAAAGACAGAAAATACACAATACAACAATTCCCAAAAATTCACACCAGATTACTCACTGATTCATTTCTCTGTCAATCCTTCTTATTCATTCATTCATCAATTCTTCCTTACAATTCCCTTCCCAACCTGCACACACAGCAGCAGGGTCCGCACACAGCTGGACTTGGATCTCCGCGCACACAGCCAGCAGGAGTCTGTTCCCCAAAACCTAAATAGATAGCTTAAATCACAATTCGCATCAATAGCTCATCATATCCTACCTTACAATACAAAAATGGTCCTCTATTTATAAAAATGTAGCCTAATCTTTCCTATGGTCCACAAACCATGGTTTTCGGACCCTTGGTTTACACTTTTACCCAATACAATGCTTTTCAGGGCTTTGACCCACCCCAAAACCCCTCCTCTAGATTAAATCTAATCAAAAATATCCAAAATGGACCAGTTTCGCAGCTTGTTAGGAGACCCTATTCCAACAGTCCCCCAACACAATCTTGTGACTCGTCCCGAGTCACTACAGTGGTGCAGCTTTGATCTGCGTGCGTAAGGTATCAAGAGTGCGGACGAGTGGAGGGAGCACTTCCTGACTCTGGGCCGCAGCATGCTTCACAATTTTTACAAGTGTCAGGGAGGCAGGACCGTCTGGAGCCGCGGTAACTCGTTCAAGTAGCCAGTGGAGGCACACGATTGCAGACTAAACATCGTGGGCCAGCTGGAGTGCGGTGTCAGCCCATGGTTTCAACCATTTTTGGATGACATACTTGGTGTGGCGAAGGTGCTCATTCTTGTTTATGACGGTTAAACGCTGTATGGAGACGTAGGGTGGTGAGGAAGCGCTGACTTGATCCAAAGCAGTCTCCGCCTATCGTAATTCCTCCTGGATGTGATGAAGCATAGAATGGTGCCGGACTGTTGTCCATAATTGTGTAGTTATTTCAACCAACTACGTGCCCTGTGTGAGCTGCTCCTGAATAATATGTGTTGCATTGGTGACCAATGCAATCCGTTGGGCCCATAATTTCGAAGGTATGTCAGACTTCCGTCGCGTATTTTGGTCACGTTAGCGCACTTATTGCAACACTCTATGTGAGATAGTTGCACCAAATCTATTTGGATGTCCCTCGTGGTCGGATCATGCTTTCCAACTAGGGCAGTGCGAGGGAGTGAACAAACATTGCTTCTGCTGGGAAATACTCTAGAGTTTTGGAGAAGTCGCAACATGTCCCTGTATCTCAGTGTTCCTTCTTGGTGCGGAATCAATGGTGACCTGACTGTGATGCTGCGGGTGGGGGACCATGGTACTAACATACCCTCTTCTATTGTCAAGGCCATCCGGTTGGATCCCGCGGTTGTCCCTAGGGTGTGAATGTCAGTTATTCCAATTGCACAGTACTGGTGCCTTTCTGTGTGTGGTTCGCAGCCAATTCTTTCTACAGGAAGCCATCGCTCGATCCTTTGACTACACTCAGCATTCCCAGGCCCTCTCGAAATGATGTCTGTGGGTACTGAGTAGCTCGGGAATGAATCCTTCAGCGGTTTAGGGTTCGTCATAACAACAAGAGAACAAGTGTTACATAGAATGTCAATAATCGCATAAAACCAGTAGGCCGATAACAAGAGCATATTGTAGAACCAATAAATAGCCTGGTGCAGAGTTATTCTGCCAACCGCACATCGTCTGAAGCCATTTAATGGTGGAGTAGCCCGAACGAGAAACTTTCCATCAGCAATTCGAATTAATCTTACCATAAATGGCTGCATTGATGGTCCACCGCCTCTTTTGCGTAACTGTAAGGTTCCTTTCTTATCAGAATGGGTTGTACTGATGGTCGTTATGTGTACCCGATGTCTCTTCCATGGAACGCCAGATTTCGAATCACACCTGTGTGTCGTTCGCGTACCCTGAATTAAGGTTGATGCGAGGTGTTCCATAACAGGGCTCCGATACCAGATCTACAAGTTGGCCACCAATATTTTCGAGCCAAGCTCGACATCCTCAGGCGGGACGTCCTGGGCTGGTAGAGTTGTGTAAAGCGCCTTCGTGCCATCTTCTACTTGAAGTGAGTGCCAATTCTCCCAATTGCATGTGGATTTAGGTGGGTCCGTAATCGGACACCTACTTAGGGCAGTGGTAGCCAGGTGAGCCTATCCGAGCAGGGTTCGATCACACCCTTGAGTGTTATATGTCAGCAAGTATCTACGTAGGTCAACTGACCATGGGGCCCATCCGGCAACTAGGATCCCTACGCGTAGGATCACCCTCTTCCAATACTTCTCCTGAGTGAAGAATATCGACCCTTGCGCAGGTGCTTCATGCAGTGTTAGTGGAAATGTTCCTAGCCTACGTTCCGTGGGGGTTTTAGGTTCAAAAATCTCCTTACTATCTCTTGCGTCATCATGGCAAGGTAGGTCTTTTTCCTTGGCAGAGATGCGTCGGAAATTCCAGGTGGTCCGAAGACATCGTAGCGTCGAAACCTCGTGCAACCGACCTCGCCAATTCTCTAGCTCCTCATCAGAGTCAGAAAAACATTCACTGTCATTTTCCCAGCAGAGCACTCCTTCGTCCATGGGGTTAACCTGATCTTCATCCCACCCAGTTAATCTATAAATTTGATCTATTTCCTCCCCCTCATAGGTTGGCTCTATATACCACACGCCTTTTGCAGGATCTAGTGGCACTATGACGCACGTAACTTTGCTTTCAAACACCATGCTACGCTTCTTGATATTGATGACACCCCCCATGTCTATAGCCCAGTCCAATTCGAGGAGCGCAGGATAGGGATCTGCATCTTCCCCAATTTCTATTACTTCAAAGTCAGCTAGGACCCTTACCCCTGCGATGTCAACCACGACTTTTGGTAGCCTTCCTAGAGGAATGATTTTTTTTTTTTTTTTTCCATATGCAGCTAGATGGTGGACTATTCTAATTTAGGCTCTCCCATTCATTGCCATGTCTGCTTTGGTAATAAATTCGCATCCGATCCAAGGTCTAAGATGACTTGATCCATTTCGTAGGCACCAATCTGCGCAGTCAGCCGCATTTCTCTTCCAGTGCATTTCTTATAGTTGTATAGTTTATGTACATCCTTGGTCCTAGTGAGAAAATTGGGCCACGCTGCGTAGGTATTCAGTAGTGCCTGGAGATTTCCTACAGCCTGTGGGTTTCATAGCAACTTCAGACATGCCTTCAAAAAGGGCTCAACTCCTTCTTCTATCTGGAGGTGCGTCAGCTGCTGCGCGGGGCCTGCCAACGGTACCTGTTCCTTGAGATTCACGCCTTTCCGAGGGGAAAGCTCCTCCTTTGATCCCTAGGTGACTATCCCACTTCGTTTCATGACTTTTACACTTGGGTTCATATTCCTTAGTTCGGTTTTAACTCTTTGTACGTTCTGCGTAGGGGTGGGTTTTTTTTCCTGCATCTTGGCTATTAAAATTGGGAAATCCTCCACCACATGGTCTAGCTACCTATAATACTTGCACGATGGTTTGGTGGGATTTGGTCATTCTCTGGAAAAGTGTCCGATTTACCCATAGTTATAACAGATTAGTTTCCCACTTCCTCGTCCCGCGCTTCCTCCCCAGCCTCCTCTGCCTCTGGCCGGTGATCCTCCAAAGTGCGCAGAGATTCTTGGCGACACAAGGTTCGATTGTACCCTATATAAGTTCCCATGATCCATCATTAAATCATAAGTACGACAGTTCTTCTCATCGTGTCCCACTGATCAGCAGAATCTGCACCATTGTTGCTTTAGTTCTGGGACATACACACCTAACCGAGGGCAATGGTTTGTATCATGCAGTCCTGCTACCCGACAGTCATCACACCATTGTGCAGGTCTGCTTGACCCTAGTCACGATAGAATAGGGTCCCTATTTTCTCTTGGGCGTATTAGACTAGGTTCTCCCACTTTCATGTAATCTGCTAGTAGAGGGCACTAATCCTTTGTGTGGCTAGACACCCGACATCACATGCACCAAAGATCTACGCAACCATCCTTCCCTCGCTCCTTTCGCAGGTTCTGTATTTCCATGTGCATAGCCCCAAGTTGTTCTTGAATTTTTTGTACCCCTGCCGATGTATCTTCTCAGGGGGAAGCTTCTAGTTTCATAGCGACTTCCACAGCTTTCTCCTGCGACTCAAAGGTCTGATGACTGATCGGCGTGCGTAGGTGAGGTAAAAACCTAGCGATGAACCATTCCGTATGATTTCTATCATCATACTCGAATCCTCCTTCCCTGATTTCCTTCTTTAATCACTGATCAGCCTCCCATACTGACTGAGACGCACCTTGTTTAAAGTCCTTTACCTCCGCTACCAGCTGGGAATAAGATTTCGATTTCCTGAACTATTGCTTCAGAGCGTCTTTGATATCTTGAATGGATGTGCTCACGTTCTGGGCAATGTATCGCATATACCAGTCTAGGGCCCTGTCCTCGAATGCTAATGACAGTTGCACCCTCTTCACCATATCACTTGCCACATTCTGCACAGTCTAGATGGAATCAACAATGAACCAAAACCGGTCCATATCCTCATCTCCTACCCCCTTGAAGGTAGGTAGTTTCAGGTGCGCAACCATATCACTGTTTAGGGGGGATGGTGGTATGGGTGAATTCTTACCTTTGTGCGGCCTAGGTGGCGATGTAACTGGGGATCTTGCATAGCTAGTTCTTGTAATAGATTATAGGCAGATCTCCCTCTGTCAAGGTTGGTCCGATAGTATTTACCACTGCACGTCGCACTCCCGTCTAGATCCGAGGTCATTCAGTATGACTACACAGAATGCTCTTTTCACACAGTAATATCTTGATCAACAATGGTAATGTCCTCAGGAATTTTCCCCGAAACCCTTTAAAGAATCGTCGCTCAACTTCAGAATATGAGACAAACTGATCAATGGAAAATTCTATCACAAACCCTCCTAACACGCTATCCACCCAGTGATCTACCGTACGCGTGATAGTATTATCAGTCTTTTCCAGTTGCTGGATCAGTTCCGGGGTCCACTGAGTGACTCACTCGTCCTTCCAACACTTTTGGAACTCTACAAGTCTGGCCAGCCACTCCTGGACCTCAATCGTGAATGTCACAAAGAATATTTCGTAGCTCTCTGTAAGAATATACCTATTTTTCCACCTTTCCACTGTTAATTCCTTACTGCAATTTTCTTTTACCGTGAACTCTTGGATCTGCCTTTTCAACCAGTGTTTGATCTCCTTTCTTTCAGCAGTATTCTCTTGTCATTACCCAATCCCTTTCTCAAACTTCTTCTGGTCCCAGCAACGGAACCATTTGTTGGCTCGAGGGGTCCTGACCCAAGTTCGGTGTGCAAGGTTTGCCAACAAACCCCTATACTACTGGCCCTTTCGACAGTGACCTACTTGCGCAGGTCAAAGTCTCACCCAAAGTAGTATGGGTGGGTGCTGGAACCAAATTTCTGCACCCGAGAAAGGATGGGTAAAGCAAGCAGAGCTGTGATAGGTCCTGTAATCCCTGATTACCTTGTTCTGCGTAGGGTTAATTAGGTCTCTGTTCCCATCCACATGTGCTAGATCTATAGTTATATGCTTTTATGACAATAACACAACAATATATAAACAGAACATAATAGATCCATATCCAGAAACATACTTACACAGATCTTCGTAGCTTAAAGACAGAAAATTCACAATACAGAAATTAACAACAATTCGCACCAAATTACTCATTAATTCAATTCTCTATCAATCCTTCTTATTCATTCATTCATCAATTCTTCCTTACAATTCCCTTCCCAACCTGCGCACACAGTAGCAGGGTACGCACATAGCTGGACTCGGATCTCCGCGCACACAGCCAGTAGGAGTCCGTTCCCCAAAACCCAAACATATAGTTTAAATCACAATTCGCATCAATAGCTCATCATATTCTACCTTACAATACAAAAATGGTCCTCTATTTATAAAAATCTAGCTTAATATTTCCTATGGCCCGCAAACCATGGTTTTTGGACCCCTGGTTTACCCTTTTACCCAATACAACGCTTTTCGAGGCTTTTACCCACCCTAAAATCCCTCCGCTAGATTAAATCTAATCAAAAATATCCAAAATGGACCAGTTTCACACCTTGTTAGGAGACCCTGTTCCAACATCATTCATCCCAAGTGTTTGATAGAATGTTGGTCCCAGTTGGGGATGGTCAGGCCTAGTCCTGGAGTCATTTTTTGGTTATTTGAAATTTTTTCCATGTGTTTGATGATTTTTGAAAGCTACAAGAATTTTTTGGTAGTGTTTGGGATTCTGGGCTTAAAATTGCCTTGAATCCCATGGACACAAGCATAGGGCTAGGAAATTGAGTCCTTGTATGCACACATGCATATGTTGTGGGGGCGTCCAAAGCTTCCCAAACACACCCTTACCCATATCAAGGGACTGCCTGAGGATTTTCTTCTTCAAAAGTTAGTGGGATCCACAAAAAAGTCAACTTGATCGCTATGATAGCCTTTGTGTTATGGTTTTTCCTGTCGATTCCACTTCCTTAAAGTCTCCAAGGAAGTTGAGTCTGCTCTTAACTACCCTCATCTCATCTTCACCCTAGTTGTCCGGTTACTTGGGTAGATGTGAGGGGAGGCATACGTTACACACCTCTACACCTGATTGTGTGGATTTTTTATTCACTACCTCCCTTTCTTTTGGATTCGGTTCTTCTTGGACCTACATGGGGATTTTGTCCCAATACCATGATGTAGAGTCAACATCCCTATTTTGTAAGCATGTATTCCCTCATTGATATTTTTCTTCATAGTATGCTAATCCTCTACATGTCTGAGGCCTCTCCCTTGGCTTGTTGATGTTTCCTTTACTGACCCATGCTAGGGATAAAAAGGTGAAACATGAAAACCGTTTTGTAGTGTCTAGTAAGAGAGTAAGCAAGAAATAGTCCACAATAAATAAGACAACATGAAAACCAATATAATACACAACCTGGGGGATAGGAGAAGGAAACCTCTTATACCCCATCCTTGATAAAGTACTTTTGTCGAAATACATAGGGTTGTACTTAATCAAAACTTTACCATTGGTGAATTGGGGCCAAGATGAACCAAGACAATCTCATAATGCCACAAAAAACCCCCCTCTTCAGACCCTTACTCTCTAATCCAAACTCACCAACAGGGAAGGAAATTGAAGACCTGAGGTACACAGGTCCAATCCGATCAGATGAAAATGGTTCCTAACTTTATATAGTAACCTTCCACTGATAAACATCCATCAACTTTGTGTTTCCTTAGGTAAAATTTCTCCAAATAGGCTTATGACTCTCCCACTTCCTTTTTTGAGTCCCATTAATGCACAAGGAAACAACACTCTAGGGGAGAAAATTACCCAATTCTATCACAAGGCCACCCAGAATAGGAGCTGGTTCTAGAATCGAATTATGGAGAGACAAACTAAACTGAAAAACTACTTGTGAGTACCAAAGCTCAGGGCAACTATTATTCGGGTGATGCAACTTGAGACAAACCAAAACCTACTTTGCTTGATTTCTAGGTTGAGTTTGATTCAGGGTGAGTTCCACACCACCTCCCTTGACCACTTGAGCTACGAGCTTGACGAATGCACCTCTTATTTTCCACCTCCCACTTCTATCACACTCTATTTGTGCTTTGTCCACCAACTGTGAGGCAACATATCCCCTACTGTAAAATGCTATGGCTCTACCTCTTTGCACCTTAATTCCAACTTCTTATCCTAGGAAGGTAAAATAATGGACCATGTAGTGCTTTGTTCTCCCCTACGCTCCTTGAATTCCATAATTACTGACCTGCTAAATCATGTTATTGCTCTCCTCACATGAGTTGGTCATTTAGTCTCATCCACTTTTCCAGCATGTGACTGGCCCTGGAATTTTATTTTGCTGGAAATTTGAACCCAATGCACAATATTATACCCAAACCTAAATTTTCCATCACTATTAATGATCCTCTTCCCATCTCCATCTTTGAATTTCTCCCACGTGCGATGCCATCCTCCACATTCATACATTCTTGACTCATTTGGAATGTGATTGAGGATAGTGCCCAAAGTTATAGACTTGTTAGCTATGAGGGGTGTGTTTCTAGGGGTCGTGGAAACCCCCCCTCCGTACTCCTTTGGCCACCCGATTCGGGGTTGGATATTTTCATAGTTAAACATAATGCATATTTTAGATAAAACTTTGTATCCATATTTGAAACTATTATTTAAATATTTTTTAATAAAAAGGTAAATTTGAGTGTGGAGATTTCTATAGTTAATATATATTTTAGATTAAACTATATATCCACATTTGAAATTATAATACAAAATATTGTTTAATAAAAATTAATTTTGAATGTAGAATTTTCCACACTTAAATATAATGTATATTTAGATTTGTGCATCCAATGTTAAAAAAAAATTGTTAAAAAAAATTAAATTAGAAAATTAAATTTATAAATAAGTAGATTTTGAAAATATAATTAGATTTAAAATATGATATGATTATAATTGAAATCACATATTGGTTAATTAAAACTATTAATAAACTATATAAATATAGTTTAAGTGGATATAAATTTGTTGGAAATTTTCTTTATATTATATTTAAATTTAAAAAACTATATAATTAGATTTTAAATGACATAAAATATTATTAAATTATATAAATATGGTTTAACTGAAAATAAATTTGTTTAAAAAATTTGTATAGCCTTTATTTATATAGATTATATTTATATATATTTTTTTAAATTACTGCAATTTGTATTCATGTCCAAAAAAAACATTACATTGCTGAAATTTTTCAAATTCCATGGAGAAATAACCTAACTCAACAGATCAGAGTCACCCATACCCAAAACAACATTAACCCCAAAATACATATAGAGAAGAGCCAAAATTTATTCCTTTGATTTATAAAGATTAAAACTGTAAGGAATTGCCATCTGTCTATAACGTCAAACCATAAACCATACCATAAATATGACCCACTAAACTGCACATACTCAACCATAAGCATTCATAAGGTGTAGAAGAAGCCAAAAGGCACACGAAACCATCCATAAGAATTCATAAAAAACCAACAGGTGCACAAAAAAATCCATAAGTATCTATAAGTCACACAGAACCATAAGGTGCACTGTACCATATGAAAATACCACCACCATTGAAAAACCTAGGAATTGCAACAATTTCGTTGTTGTTACCAAGAGGAGACGTTAAATGGAAACCATCTCCAAGACAAAAGCACTACATATGAACCAGTATCTTGTGCTATGTAACTGTTCAAAGCTTTTGTAAACCATAATCTGCTAGAAAAATCCTAGCATAACACATGAATGAGGAAGGAAAGAAAAGACACAATCACATCAAATAACACTGAAATTGTTTCTCTAGGAAGAACCATAAAACCATTTTTCCACAAGACACAAAAAAACACTTTCATCAACATACCACTGATACCCATGACCACATATCCCTGAACCTCAGTGGCTATAAAGAAACCAAAGATAAAGGCTTAAGGCCATCTAGAGGAACTTCAAAGAAATATTCAGAACCACTTCTCCCTATGATATCCAAAAGAAGTGGAGCATGATAGCGAACAAAAAATACCATAGCCATATACTCCAAAATGAAAATAAGATATAGACCACCTTGAAGAATCTATACGTGAAGTAAACATACAAAAATTGTTAACAAAACTACCTAAGATTACTCTAGTCGTGATCAAAGGAAATAAGAGCAATTGTATGGGCATTATCACCCAAATGATTTGTGAGGTCACTAGAGACGAAGTCACTCACAAGGAAGCTTTCTACAGAAGCCAAGTGAGAGTTCACATTGTCCAAGTAGAATATTTGGTTACCAAGAATATGTTTGATGTCCTCCAAAGAGGAGAAAACATTGTAGTTCTCCACTTTTTGTCCTTAAAAATGATGCATAGTAGAGTCGCCATTTGTTGATGTAGAGCCAAAGAATTCATAAAATAGAGCCACCTTTTCTTGAATCTACCAAGTTTAGGAACCCATTTCATATCCTACCCCACCAACTGAAAATTAGAGTGATACATTCATTCCCCTTTTTCTTTCATCTCCAGCAACAAGATTTCCTTCCTCACCTCCAGAGGTAAGACACCAAGAAAGGTAACAACAAAGTCATAGGAAAAAGGATGAGCCTTTTTGTGCTTGATGTTACCTCCACCACTCCTTATATAACTCATTATTTGCCTAGGAGGCATGAGAAAAGTTGCAAATGGGCACTGAGGACAAATACAAGAAGATATTCTACTAATAAAACTAGAAAGAGGTCGAAACACATAGCCTTGACTCCCAGATCTGAAGGCAACTAGATCATCACCTACATGCCACACTAAAGACAAAATTCCAACAAATTTTCAAGCTCACCACATTGCAACAACATGACATGACCCAGAGATCACCAGTGGGAAATCCTTAAAGCTAGAATGGACTCAATATGCCATAATAAAGCCTCAAGCTCCTACTTTTACTAGTGAAAAAAGGAGACATTACACTTGGAGAAAATTGGAATGGGCACAATATTCTAAGGCCCAGAGCTTCAAACACGAAAATCATATAAGACAGAGAAACCCTAATAGCAATAATTGCCCACCGAGGTTGAGAAAAAGTCCTCAAATACTCAAGAAAACTAGTGAACTAAGAAATTGCCCCTACTAACCAAAATGGACAAATTAAAGTAGTTGTACGATATTCAAGACCTAGAAACAACAAATAAAATTGTAAGCCTAAAACAGGAAGAATTAAACTCACTACGATGCTAAAGAATAACCAAGCACATTCCACACAAGAGAAAATTGAGAAAAACCACCGTTAAAAGCAAAGAATGAAATGACACACCACCATATAGAGACCAATAATAGAGGACAAAGAGATATCCTTCCCTCCTATCACATAAAACTCATATATTCTTAAAAACATTGAAGAAAGTGTAAAAGTGACCATTAGGTTTTAAAATGACATAATTATATATTAAAAACATTGAAGAAAAGTGTAAGAGAACAACATAGATAAATACATTTCAATTTCATAAATAAAATAGGTTTTAATTTTAGGAAGGAAAGAAAATAAAAAAGCTTTCAAAATAAGAATTATATTTAATTTTATATATTTAAATTTTATAAATAAATTTTATTTATATTTTAAAAGAAAATTTATTTTAAAAATATAAAAAATATTATATTTTTTATTTTTAAATCTAAAATTTTTGAAAAAGCTATAATTAGTTTTTTTTAATATTAAAAAATACGGTAAAAAATATATTTTATATAAATCACAATATTCAACCATTTAAATTAAATTTATGTTCGAAATAACTTTAAAAACATTTATTAGGTTAAAAATAGCTTCAAAAACATTTATATTAAAATGAATCTTTGTATTTAAAAATTAAGGAACCATAACATTTTAAAGGCTTTTTCTAATGAAAAAAAGGAACTATAAATATAAAAATTTAAATCATTTAAATTCTAAAACATTATTAATGTATATTCAATATAAGATCTATAAAATGAATAAAATATTTTTTTAATTAGTTTTAATTATATTAATTAAATAAGTTATAAATTAAAACAATTAATTGATTTTATAAATATAAACAGGATTTTACTATTTTTTTTACCTCATGGAAGTATTTTATGCCATCCTCATATTATGAAGTATTACATAAATTATAAGGTTCAAGTTTGAAATGCTCATAAATATTTAAAAATAAAAAATAAAAACAATTTACTTGTTTTTTTATTAGATTCAACATAAAACTGAAAATTAAACCTACATTCTATTTTTTATTAAGTAATTTAATCACTTTTAAACATTGAAAAATAATTAAGTATAAAGATATTTTAATTTATATTAGGTTTAAATGATCATAAATATAACAAACTAAATTAATAAAGTTTAAATGATAGAATATTGTTAAGTCTTACTAGCACAACCGGTTGAGGATATGTCTCGTCAGAAAGGTGATGCATTATCAAATATCACGAAGGTTGTTGTGCCTATGCTAGGGGGAGGATACAAGTTAAACCCAGTTAGCTTAGTGCTGGTGTGGCCCAGGTTGGGTGCAATCCCCGAGTGATTTTGATGGCTTAGATGCCCCTATGTCACAGTTTCTCAAGCCACAAGTCAAGCCTGATGTAATCGCTGATGAACTCAGACCACTTGACAAAAAAAAAAAAAAATTGGTAGAATATTGAAAGGAAGAAAAATTTGCAATAGTTTGGAATAAAAAAAACTATTATTAGTCACAAAGACTAAAAAAATTGTCAAACACACATGGAATGTGAACATCAAGAGTAGGATAAATCATTGAATGCATTTGCTATTAGCTATGATACACATTTATACACTTCCATGTGACCCTTGGTATTCACATACGAAGTTGTCTCTTGGACTCCTTTTGACTGTTTGCATTCCACACCAACCCTTAGAGGATTAGGTGTCCAACATTCTCCCCCTTAATCCTAAGGGATATATACGAGTCCAAGAAGAGAGCTATAATATAAATACAACAATGCATGACAACAAGGAGCTGAATATGCTCTCTAAAATGTTGGCATAAGGTGGTGGTTTAAGGATGACCACCAACACTGGAACGCTTAGTGCAGTTCCTTGAAATCTACCCAAGAAACTGAAGTATTATGCTAGGAAGTGCTCCTAATGCTGTGAAGAGGGAGACCTTCAACCTATAAAAGGGAGGTCTGCAACCTGCATAAAAATGGAGAACCTAAAAATAAAAAGGGAGGACTCAACCTGTGGTGGTTTAAGGATGACCACCAACTCTGGAATGACTAATGAAATTCCTGGAACTCTTCCAAAATGGGAAATAAGCTGAAGACTTTTGCTAGAGGAAGTGCCCCCAATTTTTTGAAGAGAGAGAACCTCAACCTGAAAATGGAGGTCTCAACCCCGTGTAGATTGTTTAAGGCTGACTACCAACCAAACGTATGCTCAGGGGCATCTCTGTCTCTGGCTACAACTCTGAATCTGTTATGATAGGTTGTGGCTCGAGCTCACTTGATGTGGATTTGAAGCTTGTTATGACCATCACTTCCCCCCTATCAGATACAAGGTGAGATGGTGATGAAAACTAAAATTCAAGACCTTTTAATATTCTAGAAGAGATTATGACATTTGACTCAAACATCTTATAGGTTGTTGATGCCCATTTCCAAGAAGCCATCCATCTAAGATGAATCTTTTTTCTTGCAGGAGCCTTGTTTATGAAGCATATGTGTGAAGAATGAATGGTTTTATGACAATGATTACATGGATGAAGATAAAAAAAATGATATTTCATATGGTCATTTCAGTCACAATGTTCGAATTTAACATTTTGTTGTTGTTGTTGTGGAAGAGGAGCAGAATCTAGGATATCTGAAGGTGGACAATCATGAAGAAATCATGCACTATGAAACTAGATGGGATTTGAGTAATCTGGAATATGAAAGGATGCATCATTGTCATATCCAATACCAGTTGTGTGCTTGTTGTTAGCAAGCTCTTCCCAAGTTGTTGTTGTGCTTGTTGTTGGCTTGGGAAGTGCAGGCTGAATTTCGACACCTACATGCAAATATGCTCTTGAACTAGGCACTGAATGTGAATCAAACTCAACTTTATATTTTTGCTATTGATGGGAGTTTGTCTAAATGTTCTAAACAGAAACATGTTCAAAATGATGACTCCAATGTTGTAATTCTTCTTATTGAAGTTGAGATTCAAGCTGCAAAAAATCATTCTTCTCTTGTACATTTTGTAGACATGTTTGAATGTCTGAAAGAGAGGCTTCGCTTATTTTTACCATACTAGACTCAGTAGTGGAGAGTATGAGATTATCTTAAAACTTTAATAACTCAGTAATTCTAACCATTTTGCTAACAATTCACGCTCAACAAATGGGAAAAGTGATAAGAAACTAAATGCACAATGTTGTTACAGATCAGCACCAGAAAAATATGCCAATCAACAATAGTTTTCATCCACCAATTTTTGGAATACAAAATGATATTTCTCTAAGAAATAAAATGAGAAAGTGGTGACAAATATTCTAATGATTGTTCTTTAGTAATATATTGAAGCTACAAAAGGACTTCGTTGTAGCCAATTAATTGTTTTAATAGGAAATAATATCTTAAAAAATATGAGTGTCCTTCACCGATGAGAAACTCAACTATGATGAGCAACTCAACCAATTTTTATAGTTGATCAACACTACATACTCCTATTTTTTTTTAAGGAGAAACTGCTTAGTGAATTATTTGTAGCTTACACTTGTATCATCAAATTTTTTAGCATGTACACCCAAGCTCTCAAAATATCTTGTATCAGAGTTACCGAATCTCTTAAGAAATATTTTCCAATACTAAAACTATCGTAGCACAATTTCAAAAAATCTCTGCAAATATTTAAAATCTTTGAAGGTCAGATATATGCATCGTATAAAGAAATGAAAAAGAACTTATAAAACGCTTCAAAATGAAACTTAAAACACCATCACTACATTGTTGGCTGGCTATCCACTGCAAGTAAACTTTGCAACAGCCTTGGTGCCCTCAGATATCGTATGCTTGCCCAATTCCCTGGATAAAATGAGCCCGACCTCAATCCAAATCTCCCTAGAAGTAACCGTGGTCTTGTGGTATCCTACGGTAGTATGGGTAGCACTATGGTATGGAGGAGCGCTACCACCGATGGGAGATATACCAATGGCACAGTGGTGTTACAGTCAGTCTCAAATAATTTTGCGACACATTAAACTTTTGGTAAGGAATGATGAGGAATTAAGAAATCTTTTGGGTAGCGTCATCATTTCCAACGGTGGCATTCTACCCAATATCCACCAAATTAATAGCCATGAGACCATACAACCTGTTTCTCAAGAAGATGTAGATTAGTAAATTAAAGTAGCATGTGAGGGTTCGTCTTATTCTATTACGATGTTTGCTAGAGTCCCAACTACTGACGAAAAGAAAGGGTTGTATCCATAATCAGTTACACAACCACAATTAGGAGATGATACTAGAAAGAAGCTCCAAGGCGGAGAGATAAATTGTTCCACTAACACAGAGAGCAGGGATTTTACGGAAATTATATGAAGGAAAAAAATTATGGAAGAAGAGAGGGAGGAGAACGAAGATTTGATATTTCCACCAGGTTATACCACGATGCCACAACACAAGGAGTGTAAGTGCAGAGGGAATGGTTTCTGTGCCGAGTGGTTTTGAGGCAGTGAACTATGGTTCTAAGTGGGACAGTGGTATATATGTATGACTGTGGGAAAGTGGGACAACGTGTTTGTATTGTTGGAAATATTGAATACAAAAAAAAGGGAGATGTGTTTCCCACACAACACAGAGAACGCACAAATAATGTGAAAATAACAATCAAACATAGACATACAGTGAATTACACCGAAGAGGAAATTTATTCAACTCTTCTTTATTTCAATTCATTCAATTCTCTTAAAACATATGATAAATTACACAGGTTTTATACAAAATGGTTGAAGCCTGAGTGTTTAAAGAAATTCAATGCGAGATCAGACGTTTAACAATAAAATCGTCCTCGGCTCTATTTAGCTGCTCATACACGAAAACGCGTATGCAAAATAGAGAATGGCGAACATGAAGTTTTATTGGTTTCGCTTACGAAACCACATCGCATTCGGTGCTCCATCGCAGATCGCAGATCAATGATGTTAACATTTACCTTATGCGCTTACGGGTAAAATCAAAACTTTGTGATGTGCGATGTGACATGGCACCTATCGCATCGCAAAACAAAAAATTTAACTTGCGGGAACTTAATCCAATAACTCCTGAGCTTTGCGGGCACTGATATTCGCTATCCTCCTGAGCTTGACATGTGCCCCCTTTGCGATTGCATCGCAAACAAAATAAGATAACTTACGGGTGGCATAAAGTTAAAACTTGAAACTTGCGAAGTGCACAGCTGCGGGCGGCTTAAAAAGGTTAAAACAAAAACTTGCGAAGTGCGATGAGGTTTGTGGGTCCCGCTAGATCACATCAACGGAATTTTAACTTCGGCGAAACGTTAAGAGTTGCAACTTAAAATTTGCGAGCTGCAATCTACGGGGAGATAAAATGTGGTGAATGTGAAGTGCGGAAAACAAAGGAAATGGCGAAATAAAAAATGTTTTTACAGGTTTTGTAAATGCGGTGGAGGTAAGTGTGGGTCTCTCCGATATCGCATCGGTGAGGAAATAACATTCAGCCAAAAGCTTAAGGGGTAAACAAGGAAAGTTGTGGGTTGCGCCAGTAAAATGGTAAGTCAACGTGGAAAGTAAATTAAATGCAGGGAATGGGTCGAGTACTCTGTTTTGATATTTTGTGTGAAACACCTCCGATTTGAAATCCTACTGCTTGTCCTTCCTGCACAAAAATTCAATGAAGTCGTGGGTTGATGCCACAGTTTATTCATGGCGATGGTTGGGAGTAATTCCAACACTCCCCCTTAATCACAACTGCCACCATCAATCATTCCCAGACACTATCTGAGATAAACAAAACTCTTCTGTCCCAGTGGCTTTGTGAGGATATCAGCAAATTGTTCCTCTGACCTACAATGTTGCAAAACAATTTCACCATTGTTAACCAATTCCATTATAAAATGATACTTTGCATCAATATGCTTTGTTCTCTTTTGGAAAAAGTAATTCTTTGATAATGCAATTACTGAGCTGTTATCACAATAAATTGTGGTTCCTTTGCCTTGTTCATGACATAAATATCTCAACATCCTTCTCATCCAAACTGCTTGACATGCTGCTATTGTTGCTGCTACATATTCAACTTCTGTTGTTGATAATGAAACTATTGGCTTCTTCTTGGAAGCCCATGAGATGGCTCCTGATCCCAAATGAAAGAAATACCCTGATGTGCTCTTTCTTTCATCTACATTTCTAGCCCAATCGCTGTCAACATAACCGATCAACTTGAAATTATCAGATTTGGAGTATAGAACACCATACTCCTTTGTTCCATTCACATACCTTAAAATTATCTTGATTGCTTGCCAATGTGTCTCATAGGGTGTCTCCATGAATCTGGATATCAAACTTACTGCATACATTATATCAAGCCTAGTTGTAATCAAATACATTAGACTTCCAACCATGTTCTTGTACAATGTCGGATCGACATTCTTGCTGCAACCTTCCTTGCTCAATTTCAACCCCATGACAGTTGGAGTTGTTGCTGCTTTGTTGTTCTGCATATTGAACCTCTTTAAAACTTCTTTAACATATTTTGCTTGGGAAATAAAAATTCCCTTTTCATTTTTCTTTACTTCTATGCCCAAAAAATATCTTAGCAAACCCAAGTCTTCATTTCAAATTCACTTTTCATGACTTCTTTAAAATCTGCAATGAGAGAAACATCATTTCCTGTAAAAATCAAATCATCTACATAAAAAACAACAATAATAATTTTACCGTCATTTTCTTTGAGGTAGAGTGTGGGTTCACCATCACACTTGTCAAACCCATTGTCTATCAGGTAAGCATCAATCCTGTTGTATCATGCTCTTGGTGCTTGCTTTAGCCCATAAAGAGCTTTCTTCAACTTACACACTTTGTGTTCTTGTCCTTCTATCTCATAGCTAGGAGGTTGTTCAACATATACCTCCTCTTTCAACACTCCATTCAATAATTTTGATTTCACATCCATTTGATAAACTTTCCATTTTTGTTGTGTTGTTGTTAACAACACTGTCTGCACTGTCTCCATCCTTGCAACTGGTGCAAAGGTTTCCTCATAGTATCTTCCTTGCTGCTGCTTGTAGCCTTTGACAACTAGCCTTTGTTTGTGCCTTTATATCTTGCCTTCAATGTTTCTCTTGGTCTTATAAACCCATTCCACTCTAATAACTTATTTTCCTTGTGGGAGGTCCACTAACTCCCATATGTCATTCTTTTCTATTGCTCCTATCTCTTCATTCATTGCTTCAATCCACTTCTCTTCTTTTACTGCATCTTCAAAATGGATTGGATCATCAAAATGAAAAAATAAAGCAAATAAAGAATTCAAACCAACATTACTATTTACTTCTTCTTGCTCATAAATTTCACTTAAGTTTCTGAGTTTTGGTCTTCTTTTATTTTCTGAAGATGTGCTTGGAGTTTCACTTGAACTCGAGGGAGTTTTTGATCCCTGTGGTGTGCTTGGAGAAGCACTTTCTTGGTTTTGAAATGTTGTTCTATTGCTTACTTGTGGTGTGCTTTGTTGAGATTTTGTAGGTGGAGGAGGAGCCACCATTGAGGAATTATTTTCTGCAATTAATTCCTCTTTGTCTTCATGTGAAATACATGTCTTCACATTCACTATCTTATCTAAACTTCCATCCCAAGATTCTTCTTCTATGAACTGAACACCTCTACTGATTATTACCTTCTTGGTTGATGGATTATAGAGCTTGTAGGCCTTGGATTCATCACTGTATCCAATAAATATTCACTTCTCCCCGTTGATGTCCAACTTCTTCCTTAGCTGATCCAGGACATGTGCATATGCTACACATCTAAACACTCTCATGTGAGTGACAACTTGATTTTTTCCACTCCATGCTTCTTCTGGAACTTTGTTCATAACAGCTTTGGTTGGACACCTATTTAAAATATAAGCTGCACAATTGACAGGATCTGCCCAATACTTGTTTGGAAAATTCTTTGCCTTCAACATACTTCTTACCATGTCCATGATGGTCCTATTCTTTCTTTCTGCTACACCATTTTTCTGAGGTGTATACCTTTTGGTAAACTACTTGTGAATCCCATGCTTCCTGTAGAATGTAGGAAGCCTTTGGAGATATATTCTCCACCTCTGTCAGTTCTCAACACTTTTATGTAGTGTCCACTTTTCTTCTCAACAAGAGGTTTGAAGTGGTAGAACTGTTCAAAAACTTCACTTTTCTGTTTTAGAAAATAGACCCATGTCTTCCTTGTGTAATCATCTATAAATTTCAACATATAGTGATTGCCAGCTAATGATGGCATTTGCATTGGTCCACATAAATCTGAGTGGAAAATCTCCAATGGTGCCTTTTCCCTTATACTCTTTCCTGCTGGAAATGATTCTCTGTGTTGTTTTCCCAAGATGTAGCCTTCACATAGGATGTTTGGTTTCTCTATGAGTGGGAATCCATATGCCATGCCTTTTATGTGCAACAAATTCAAGCCTTCGAAATTGAGATGTCCAAATCTCAAATTCCATAGCCAGTTCTTATATTTCACTTCTTCTTGAAAGACTTCTTGTGTGACAGCTACTACAACACCTCCTTCCTTCAAGTCTGATCTAATCTTGAGAGGAAACATCCTATTTCTTGTCATATGCACTTTCGAAATGACCTGTCTACTTGGAGGTATATCCATGATTGTGCACACATCATTCTTAAAAAATACATTGTAGCCCTTATGCACGAGCTGTCCAATGCTTAGAAGGTTATATTTTAGGCCAGGTACATAATAGACATCTAGCACAAACTTCTTCTCTCCCTTATTTTTCAGTATTTTTACTCTTCCTTTCCCCATGACATAGACTTTGCTATCAGCCCCCATTTTCACTTTAGATTTTACACTCTCATCCAGATTGGCAAACATTGCTATGTTTCCAGTCATATGATTACTACACCCTAAATCTAAGAACCATAAATCTTCTTGTTTTTCTTGTGCTATATTACAAGTTAAAAGCACATTTCCTTGGTTCTGATTTTCTTTTGTAAAATTTACACTAGGTCTATTACCCATGTCATTTTTCTTCTTTCTACATTAATTGGCATAATGCCCATAGTTTTTGCAATAATGACATTGGACTTGAGATTTATCATACCTTTGTCCTTGTGCTTGATTTTGGCTTGAGCCTTCGCTTGGATTCTAGTTGTTGCCCCTTCCACTTGTGCTTGCAGGGTTGCTTCTGTTGAAGATTGCAACAAGAAACAGTGAAGGAGGAATCCTGAAACATCATTCCTGAACCTAGTTGGAAAATGATCACCTAAACTAGGTGGGGCCCACACAGGTGATTTTTGGCACAAAGTCTATTTTTAGACTATGTCTATTTTTCGACATGTCGATCATATTCTATAAGTTGCAGGATGTTATTTGTGGATGGTTGGTTAAGTTGGAAAAATAGATGTACTTCTATTTTTAGAAATATTGGACGGAATCTATTTTTAGAATTCTAGTCTAAAAATAGATATGTCAAATATTGTTAGCTCTTAATAATATTTGGACTATAAACATTATCTTATTCTCTTGGAGCACTTCAGTTAAGTGCACAGATGTGGCACAGGAGCTGACAGAAGGAATTACTCTATTCCTGAGGGTTAAGTGGAGCTATTGCATGGAAACTTCAGTTAGAACTCATGTGACAGAGTTTGGTGGAGTTATTGAGGTAGTTGGTGGAGTTGTGTTCAGTTTAACTGAGTTAAACATAGTTGAGCTAGTTGTATCTAGTCTAACTGATTGATACACTAGTGAGAGTAGTGTGAATTAATTAATAATTAATTCACTAAATAATAACTCATTAATCAACTGAAGAATACATCAGTTAACTATAGTGCATGGCAGTTTTGGTGGAAACCAGTGGAGAGATAGGTGAAAGGGCAAGATAGACTATCTGTTGTGACTATTAGTGATGCATGAATTGCATCTACATATACATTGGAGTTTCCAATCATAATCACGTAATCAATTAGTGGAATTACATTGAATTGGTCTTTGTAATCAGCTTGGATTGCACAGTGGAGGCAGGCTAGCAGGTGGCAAAGATCGGTGCATGGATTTGCAAGATTAGGCCTAATTAGTGTATGACAATTGTACTGTACTAAGAGCTTGTGATAATTTTTGTATGTTTTTATGAGATTTTCATATGATCTCCATGATATACATAATATGATAGTTGGGGTTTTCAACTTCAGGCTTTCCCATTAAACAACTGTGTTATGTGTGTTTTTATTGCTTCATGTGTTTGCAATTGTTGATGAAATTTCCGCAAGAATTATAGTGGAAGGATTTTGTATTTAGAAAGAAGATAAACATTGTTAGATTAGGAGAGTCCGGATATATACATGCATATTGAATATAATTTCTACAGCTTCTTCCACCTCTCTTTGGGCTTCTTCCTCTTCCTCGGTAGTTTGATCTTCCTCAACCTCTACCTCGACCAAAAGACATTTTTGTCTTGAATGCATGCTCCAATGAGGAGTTCGTTGCTCTGTTCAGTCTATGCTCATGAGACATCAGTGATGCATGAAGCTCATCCACTGAAAACTGTGAGAGATCCTTTGTCTCTTCTATGGCCACTACTATGGCTTCAAAACTTGATGGTAGACTTCTTAATACTTTGTCCACTATTATCCTTTCTTAAAGTGTCTCTCCATGGGATCTAATTTGGGTAACCAACCCAATCACATGTGTGAAGAATGAGTCTCTGTTATCAGACTCTTTCATGCAAAGAGTGTCAAAATCTCTCCTCAGCATTTGAAGTTTTGTTGTCTTCACCTTTGCCATACCTATTTAGGTTGTTTGGAGGGTATCTCATGCCTACTTTGAATTTTTTGTTGCTGCAATCCTTGGGAAAATACTCTCATGTACTGCTTAAAAGATATAGAAGAGGGCTTTGGAGTCCTTCTTCCTATTTTCTCTCAAAAAATCTCTTTGTGATTGTGTCAAAGCATTAAGTGCTGCTGCAACTGCTGGGTCTTGGAAACCATTATCCACCAGCTCCCAAATATCTTGTGAAGTAAACAGGGCCTTCATTGTAATGGCCCAATAATCATAATTATTCCCATTGAACTATGGTAATTGGGGATTTTTCAGGATTGTGCATGTTTTTGCCATCTTGATTGTGTAACAAAAAGCTTTATTACTGCTATAAAATCTTTCTCGTTGCTGGAGACTTCCACTTCTACTAAAAAAAATCTTACAGATTCTTCAATAAAGACTCATTCTTTTACTGAGAGCCTAGACTTGCTCTGATACCATGTTGGAAATATTGAATACAACAAACAAAGGGAGATGTGTTTCCCCCACAACACAAATAGTGCACAAATAATGCGAAAAATAACAGTCAAACACAAATAGACAACGAATTACACATAAGAGGAAATTTATCCAACTCTTCTCTATTTCAATCCAGTCAATTCTCTTAAAACATATGAGAAATTACACAGGTTTTATACAAAATGGTTGAAGCTTGAGTGTTTAAAGAAATTCAATGCGGGATCGGACGTTTAATAAAAAAATCATCCTCGACTCTATTTGGCTGCTCATACACAAAAAAACGTACACAAAACACAGAATGGTGGACATGAAGTTTCATTGGTTTCACTTGTGAAACCACATCGCATCCGGTGCTCCATCGCAGATCGAAGATTGACGATCTTAACATTTACCATATGTGCTTACGGGTAAACTCAAAACTTTGTGATGTACGATGTGATGTGGCACCTATCATATCGCAAAACAAATAATTTAACTTGTAGACACTTAATCCAATAACTCCTGAGCTTTGCAGGTGTCGATATGCGATATCCTCCTGAGCTTGACACGTTCCCCCTTTGCGATCGTATCGCAAACAAAATAAGATAACTTATGGGCAGCATAAAATTAAAACTTGAAACTTATGAAGTGCGCAGCTGCGGGCGACTTAAAAATGCTAAAACAAAAACTTGCGAAGTGTAGGCGACATAAAAGGTAAGTGGGAAATATTGCGAAGTGCGATGAGGTTTGTGGATCCCGCCATATCGCATCGGCAGAATTTTAACTTCAGTGAAATGTTAAGACTTGCAACTTAAAAGTTGTGGGCTGTGATCTGCAGGGAGATAAATTGTGGTGAGTGCGAAGTGCATAAAACAAAGGAAATGGCGGAATACAAAAGTTTTCATGGGTTTTGCAAATGCGGTGGAGGTAAGTGTGGGTCCCGTTGATATCGCATCAGCAGGGAAATAACATTCAGCCAAAATCTTAAGGGTTAAACAAGAAAAGTTGCAAGATGCGCCTGCGGGCAAATGGTATCATGGAAAAATAACTCCACCAATAATATGGTGACTGTGTAAGGATTCTAAGAAGAGGTCGAGATAAAATAAGCCTGACAACGCCTTGCTCTTCCTAAACAACCTTATGAATCCTAACGTACATACCAAGATTTAACGGGAGCATTGAGAAAAATTTAGGTCCTACGCGCTGACCAATGCTAGATTTGTCAGAGTCTGGAAAGTATTGGGGACTCACACTTGCAAAAGGAGTTGTCTTTAGTGCGAATTTTTGGAGTTTCAGGTGCCAGAATCCAGTGAAAACATTTGAGGTAAAATCTTGATTTTTGTTATTTAAACTAGTTTTTTGACTGTATATATGGGTTCAACACCCTAAAAAACCCCTAGGGCACTTTGATTGTGCAAGGCTACTCATCAAAATTCTATTTTAAATGAATTCCCGCCGGATTTTAGAGAAATTATACTGGAAAAAACCACAGTAAAAGCCTTCAAAATTTTGCACTAAAGACTACTCGCTTGCAAAATGCCCAAAATAACGTACATCCAGAAACAGTGCCCAGAAAAGAAACTGACACAAAATTTGCGGTGTAAAATGAGCACACGACGGCAACAATAAAAGAGATACAATGGCAAGGCAGCTAATTCAAAGGAGGTGCAAGAATGACATGCACATAAAATAACACAAAAACTAGTGGCTCAAACAAGATTGAGCAGGTGAGGAACATACCCGCTCTGATACCATGTCAAACACACATGGAATGTGAACAATAAGAGTAGGATAAATCATTGAATGCATTTACTATTATCTATGATACATATTTATACACTTCCTTGTGACCCTTGGTCTTCACATACCAAGTGGTATCTTGGAATCCCTTTAACTGTTTACATTCCACACCAACCCTTAGAAGATTAGGTGTCCTACAAATATAATAAAATCTTAAATGGTAAAATATTCAAAGAAAAAAAATTGTTAATAGTTTGAAATATAATAGTTATTATTAATCACATATATTGAAATAATAATAACAAATAAGAATGTGGGATACATAAAGTTTCTTAGAATTGTTGTGGTAAAGAGCTTTTTTAAATTCATTCCTCTGTAAAATTGGTATTTTAATGTTTATGTAAATTTCAGAGCATTTTCTTGCGATCCATATGGAGTAAGAAATTTGGCTACTGAAAAGGGATTGAAGCCATAACTTGTTGTTGTTGATAGTGTTAGAAATATGTCAAAAAAGGGGTCTCCCTAGTATGAAGTCCCAATTAGACCTCACACCATTTAGGATAGAGGCCCCATTCGAAATAAAGCCTCTACCATCATTTACACTTAGAGATGTTGTGGATGCAATGATTAAGGGAGTTGGAAATAAAACAAGATAAATATGTATTGCATTGTGAAAGTCATAACAACATTCATTTTGCAAACAAAGAAAATTTATGTTCGATATCATTGGATTCATCAAGTTCTAGATGACTGGCCAGCTACTACAGTTGGAGAAAATACACACTCAACACAATCAAATTGATATTTTTAAGAATAATTTGTCGAGGGATAAACACTAGATTTGAAGAAACTTGGCTGGAGTAATGCAAACATGATGAAAGAAATATTGAGAAAGGATTAGTAGTGAGGAGTAAAAAACAATGTCAAAAATATTCACTCAAGATTGAGAAAGAATTAGATTAGTAGCGAGAATTCAAAAACAATGTAAAAAATATTCACTCAATATTGAGAAATGATTAGTAGTGACGAGTCAAAAACAATTTCAAAAATATTCATTCAAGATTCTATTCAGTCTCAAGTGGGAGATTCTTAGGTGTAAGACCAAATCAAAGTTAAAATTGTCTGCACCCATGGTATTGTAATGATATTTTTATAGGGGTATGAGTAAAAAGATTTCGATGAAACAAGAAGTGAGTGAAAATATAATATGTTCCATTGTTGTTGTAAGAAAAAAAATACTAATCCCTTTCCTTGCATTTTTTCTGGGATTTTCCAGGTAAATCTTGTGTCTAGAGTATGAGTTAAATTTTCTAGTTAAATCTTGTGTTGAGAGTATGAGTGAAATTAAAGTTACGATGAAACATCTCCTCCATACTGAGCTTATAACATCTCCCTCATAATAGACTTTAGAGTACCTCTAGGAGTAATGAGTGTAAATATTTAAATGTTGTCTCAATATAGAAAAGATGTTGTAGTGTCCATAAAATAGAGTATTAAATCCAAAAATAATAATAGTAAAGTGCAATGTAAGCATATTGAAAAAACGTAATAAAAAGTAAAAAGTCAATTTGTTATGTTTTAAATTTTCTTTTATGAATAAAATTACACACACATATATATCTAACCATATAAATTAAAATAACGATTCATATTTATAACCATTATATTTGAGAATTTCTTAATTAAAATTAATTAATAAGCATATAAAAAATTAATATTTACAATAATTTCTTTCTAAGTTATATATATATTTATCTATCTGTCTATTTATATATATCATTAATGTTATACGTATCACATTAAAAAATTATAAAACATATTATCATGATTTAATAAAATTAAAAATGATCATATTTCTATATATAAAGATGTGAAATTTATATAAATACAAATAATTTTATTGAGAACCAATATAGATCCATCTTAATTCTAGATTTATCAAGTGTTGAGAGGAATCCATTCTCTCTATGTGAAAACCTTTTGTCAGGTTTTGCACTTAAAAATATTTTTTCATCTTGATATATTTGATCCCTCTCAGTGCTTAGTAGACCTAGAGTTAAGATGGATCTATGTTGAGTCTCCTCTCGGGACAATGGGACAACCTAGTGTTGGAAAAATGGGATGCTATCTCCTCCACCTGATTTCAAATCCCACAAGGAGGGGGAAATGGACCATTGTGACACAACCCCTCTAGTGAAGTCTAAGATCTTGTGAAGTCTAAGATATTGCTAAGTCTGTTAGGTTTGATCTTGAGCCTCAACCAACTTACTCCATTGAGTTACGATCTCAAGCCTCACCCAACTTACTCCATTGAGTTACTGGTTCACCAAGGTTAAAAAAAAAAACAAACTTGGATCTATGTTAATTATTAAAACAATTAATGTATGAGTTAAACATATATGCATCTAAAAAAAATGTATTAATAATCTTAACCATGGAGATTCACCCCAACTTTACCATGGAGATTCTTAACTTGTAAATAGGTTTTGTTAGAAAACTTGAGATTCTCGGAGAGTTCACTACCAAGGAGATCCTAAACATGCCTTTGAACAATGGGTGGAATATTAAAAAATAACATATGGTATTTTAGCTAGTTGATTGCAGTTCCAAAGGCTTCCATGAGTTCATCTAGAACATTACTGAAGGGCACAACTACCCTAACTATAGGGACTCCCATAAACATTGTATCATAAAAAAGCACCTTATGCCTCTGATTTTTCTTGATAACACCTTGTGCCTTTGATTTCATGACAAGGCTACTTATTTGATGGCTTAACCTAAACCCTCCACAAAAAGAATGAAGAGGAAGGGAGATAAGGGATCCCCTTGTCTTATTCCTCGTGAAGGAGTGAAGGTACCCAAAGGGGGTCTATTAATAAAGATTGAGAAAAAAAACCATGGAGATCAACTCACTAATCTAATTTATTCATGAATCAACAAAGCTAAAGGAGTTAAGGATTCAAAGAAATTATTAGAATTATGGATCCAATTGATTATGTCTATATACATAAGATGCAATTGCTTCATCATGTCCTTGAAATGCTCTACATTTTCATTTGAGTGTTGAGCCCATTTTTTTTGTTTCAAATATTTGATTATTTTGAAATCCCTTCCAATGATCCATGGGGTGTTCAAAATGAGGGGTGGGGGGTCACATAATGATTTTAGGATGTATAATTTGTCTCTTGGAGTGGAAGGTCAATATACATTGGAAAGAAATCCAACTTCAACTAAGCCTATGGGTTGAGATTTTTCTTCTAGAATCCCAGAGGGAAGCGAATATGTCTATAATGAGAACCTCTTTTGGATTCCAAAACATATGTAGTCCTCTAGCTTGTTTGCTTGCATCAATTTCCCAAAATTGATATCCTTTCCATTATTTGGAGGCAATCAAGATTTTTTTTTTCACTAGAACATTTGGTTTCCTGAATCATCATCAAAGTTGGTTATTATTTCCTACATATATTTTAAGAATCATTTTCTTTCCTTTGAAAATGAGGCCTCTTATGTTCCAATATATGATATTCATTGGGGTTTTGATGGTTTGGAGGAGAATTCCTCCATTGTTATAGTGATGCGCCCCAAATTTACTAGGATTTACCCTAGTTCTAGGAGGAGTTGCTTATAATACTTCTACCCATTTTTCCCCCTTTTGAGGTCTTGGGTGGATCTTTAAAAAAATGAGTATGAACATATAAATGGGGGTCAACAAAGTTTTTTCCTAAGGGTTCAAAGGGTGAATGATATTTGGATTTGAAAAGAGACATTCATAGGATCTAAACTTGATGTTCTAGAATAGAATGAAGCTTATTTTATTTCTAATCTAATGCCATTACTGAGAGATATAGATAATCTATATCCATATCATTTGTTTCTTCCTTTTCCCAGTCATTGTTTCATTCTATCATATCAAACTTTTGAGATGAATGGATCCATGGAGTTTTGGGTTTGATTATCATTTACCTCATACTTTTGTTTAAGTTGAGGGCTCAGTTGAGGCTCCTTATAAACCTTGGGTTGATAATAAAAGCATTATGGGGTTGAGGTTTATTAGGTAATTGGGGTTTTCCCTGAGGATTCAAGTATTCAAAACTGTTATGGGTTTTGAAAGATTTGCTAGAGGACAAGGAAGGTTGATGGCATGGGTTGCGTCATTGGGAGGGGGGTTTCTTAAATTCATCAAGGTCTTTAGCTAAGGAAAGGACATGAGGAAAAATAACATAGTTAAGTGTGTAATATTTGTAGATATGGCCATATTCATGGCATTTCATGCATCTAAATATATATTCTCATACTCTAGAGTTTCTTTCTAGATCGTGTCATGGTGAGAAATGTCTATAGAAGTTGGTAGCGGCTTTGAGATATTCATTTACATAGATTCTAGCATATATAGTATGTATACTCTATTTGGTGGCTTCAGAAACTTTAACAAAGTGACCGAGGGCATTGCCTATTCCCTCCTAGGTTTCTTCTTCCTATAACTCCTTTAGAAGGGAGATGAGCTTGATACATACTAGGGCTGCCAAAACTCCTCCTTTTTTGGGATGAATCACTCTATCTAGTAGCATATATAGAGGCATATAGAGTTGAAGAAGTATCACCCATTTTCAAAGAATCTTGTTCTATCTTCCAAGTTGGAAAAAATGACTGTGAAATTTTTTTTTTTCATTAGAGGAATTTTGAGGTAAAAAATGAGCCTCAAAATAAAAAATGTACTAGCAAATTAACTTTGAAAGAACCCATAAGATTCAAGATGATGATGTCATCCTCAAGGGAAAATATTTTTGGAGGGAAAAGAAAAAAATTGTTTTTTTCAATGTATTTTTGGCTTATCTCCTTATAGTTTTACTCAAACATCAAGTGTAGATACCTGATGGATGCAGAAAATACATGAAAAGTGTGTTCAACATGTTTTTTCATGTATTTTCATTTTTTTTCTATGTGGGTCCTACTAAGAAGTATGCATATTTAGTACTCTTTGGACGTGGAATTTAATGTTGTATCCAATGGGTGTCTACACCTAAAGTTTGAGTAAACATATAAGGAGATAAGCAAAAAATGTAATGAAAAAAAGTAGTTCCTTTCTTTTTCTTTAAATATTCCTACATTTTATTTTATTACTTTAACTATTATTTTATTATTTTCCTTAGGAGGCCCATTTTAGACCTCAAAATTCCCCTAATTCCCCCCACTCCAGATTGATATACCCTTTTGATTTCTATTTGATCGGGATCCACCAGATTAAGGCTTTTTCAATGCACCAAATCCCCATGAATTTATCGATTAGGACATGACCTTGCATAAGTTATATATATTTTCTAATATGGTTTTATTTGACTTCATATTACAACCAATTTTGATAGGAAACAACTAGGATTTCTCCTTTGAGTGGGTGCATATGTTCTATGATCAGAGCAGTGTGGCAGATCTCCACTTCCTTAACTCCTTCCAATTGATTTGGTTGTACAGTTAGTTCTAAAAGAAATTTGGATTTCAAGTTTTAAAAGCGCATTGTCTCCCAAAACTATGTTTTAGTAGGAGTGGATTGAACCCTCTCTTATGATGTGTGTCGTGATTTCACAATGTTAAAATCCATAGGCTCTTTAGAGATTTCTTTTTAGAATTTAGTTAAATAAAAGAAGAAAATGAAACATTGTTTGTAATTTGTAAATATTCATATGTTAAATATAAAAAAAAAAATCTTGTTAAGATATCATGTTTATGATTGTAAAAATGTTAATAAATTTTATTATAAGTTATTTAGTTATTAAAAAAAGTATTTATAAAGGTGATAAATTTTTTTAAAATTTAAATAATGAGGATAATGATTATTAGTCGTTATTTATAAATGTGAATTGGTTTATCATGATCAATTTAAAAAAATTTAGTGGTTTAGATTCTTTTGGACAAATGCTTAAGTTTTGGACTCTTAAAATAATTTTTAGTGGTTTAGAATGTTTTGGACACATGTCTTAAGTTTTGGACTCCTAAACTTGTTTCCTTCGTGTAAGGGAGATGAATTCTAAACCACTTAGACTTAATCTATAAACAAAACCAAGGCTCTACATTATATCTAAAATGAGATTATGAAATTATATTTTATGAATAAGTGGAAAAAATATTATTATATAAATTAATGATGAAATGTTTATTATTATTAATAATGAATTTTTTATATGAATAAATTAAAAATTATTTTTATAAAAATTAATTATGGATTTTTTTATTATCACTAATTGATAATAACATGATTGGTTGAGAGAGAGTTTCTTTAGAAAAGCATTTTGTGTTCACACTTCACAATAAAGAATTTTGTGTTCACACTTTACTCGGTTGTTAAGAGTACATTTTGTGTTCACATTTTACTGGTTGTTAAGAGTATATTTTGTTTTCACACTTCACTGGGTTGTTAAGAGTACATTTTGTGTTCACACTTCACTGGGCTTCTAAGTATGCATTTTGTGTTCACACTTCATTGGGCTGTTAAGAATACATTTTGTATTCACACTTCATTGGGCTGCTAAGTATGCATTTTGTGTTCACACTTCACTAGGCTATTTTGTGTTCACACTTCACTGGGTTGTTAAGAGTACATTTTGTGTTCGCACTTCACTAGACTATTAAGAGTACAGTTTGTGTTCACACTTCACTTCGCTGCTAAGTATGTTTTGAGGAGACATTTGAATTTAAAAAAAAAAGACATACAACTTTTAAAAAAATGATAATATAAATAAATTATTATATTTAAATTTCCACATTCTTTCATGTACTTCAAAACTTTGGACAAAAAAATACTTACTTTTCTAACTAAGCCACAACTACGGAAGGAACTTAATCCCTCTTCCACAAATATCCATCTTCACCAAGTAAGTGGTGGGAAGGAACTTAATCCCTCTTCCACAAATATCCATCTTCACCCTACAAAAGTAAGTGGTGGGAATTGATGATATTGGTTTAAATCTATATTGGGAATGGATGGTGTTTCTTTAATTTAGTTGTCATTTTTTTCTAAGATCACAATTCAGTTGTGGTGGTTTGTAAAGGGGTAAATTTTCACTCTTGTCAAATGTTTCTAGATCTTGAGCGGTAAACATGTTTCTTTACCTTTAAATAATTTCTTACCAACTGATATCCTTAGTGTTAAAATAAATATTACAAAACATATTTTCTAAGATCATAATTCAGTTGTGGTGGTTTGTAAAGGGGTAAATTTTTTTTTTCTTTTTTGTAAGTTTAGCAGTACCTTTCCATTTTTCTATTTATCAAAAAATAAGTAGGTTAACATATGAAAATGCGATAGCCTCAACCTGCCCGAAGGAAACCAAGTCTGTTGGCCATCTTAACAAGTTAAAAGCCATCCAGTATTGAAATTGTTTTTTCCTCCTATAAACTATTAACTCCATTCTATTGTATCTACCAAAGTTCGACAACAAACTGTAAATATAAATGCAATCCGCTAAAAACATGAAACATCAAAAGTGAGAAACAGTAAATCAGTTATCCGAGGACTCAACCGGTGCAGGGTCTTTGACACTGGAACCCAGCATGTCCACTTGGTGCATTGTTTGAAGTTGCCTCTCAATTCTTCCAAGTCGTGTTGTTGCATGATGTTGAGAAACCCGAATGTCTTGAAGTTCCTTTTTAATATCCTGCAGAACTGAAATCACCTATGAAACCACATGTGGGTCTCCTCCCATTTCTTGAAGGCTCATGACAACCTTTGTAAGAACACATTCAAAAGTCCAGTAAGTTTGAATAGACTGGTGGAAAAGGGATAGTCGTCCTCTAGTATTCCCTGGATCAATAATGAAGTCCATTTCATCTTCCTGCATTTCTATCTCTTCATCTTTGTGTCCACATTCTCTCTCCATCCCTGAATGAGATTGCGGACTTGAAGGGGATTACCTGTAGTGTAGGATTCGAAAAGGTTCTCTATAACCTCTTTCTTAGATTTCCTGCCTCGCTTGTTGGAACTTGGAGTGGGTTTGACCTTATTCTGTTTTCCTTTTTCCCTACCCTGCTTCTTTGTAGACTGTCCTTTTGCCATTGTTGTATGTCCTTGTACAAGTAGGAATCGAATTTTCCACAGATTCTCAGACAGAGAGTTAGAGGGACTTGTTTTTACAGTTTTGATGTTACTGCAGGTAGGGCCCACAACATTGTTGTTCCTTTTGAAGATGGCAGACAAGCTATTCCTAACACGACGTAGAGCCATTAACCCTGAGAAACTCAATTGCAGTGTAAACCGACTCAATTGCAGCATAAACCAACTCAATTGCAGAGTAGAGGGCATGAATAAGTATCCCAAATGGATGGTTTCGTTGCCCCCCCATAAAATGCAACAACAAGGTTTCGCCTTGTAAACCCTATAGGCATGCAAGAAAAATAAATGGCAAATAGTAAAATGAACCTGAGAGCACGACCTATTGCCACCTCCCACATTGTTTCCAAGACGGTCGTGCCTAGCCATACTTGCAATCTCATACGTTTGAGAAACAAAAACCTTTTGAACGACAGACCTACCCAATACCCTTCCTATATTTGTGAAATGAAAACCCTTCCCCAACACAGAACTAGAGGGAGAAGAGAAATTACAGGGGGTTCGAAAGCAAGGTATGAACTCAGGGGCCGGGAAAATTAGTATTACCATTACATTCTTCAACCAACATAAAAATACTGCAGGCTGTAAAATCGTGGAACCCTTGACCTTGCAATTGAAAAAAACAGACTGTAGACTATAATCGAAAATGGCCGAATAACTATAGGGAAGGGCCGCATGCACACACTGGAACATTTGGTATCCAACTTCCAGGTTTGGAAAGGGGTCTGGAACGGAAGAATAACCTCTAGCAGAAGGAATTCTAGGGAGACTCATCCAATTTACATCTAAAATCATGGTTACTAACAAGGTTAGGAGAGGCAGAACATACCAGGTGACCAGCTGTCGATGCCAACCTTCTGTCTTCGCTGCTCTTTCTTCCAGCTGTCGTCCGAGATCATTGCTACCTCTCCGGTCTACCTCATGCCTTAACGCTCGATCTCGAGGGTGCTATTTCCGAAAATTGTTTGACATTCCCCAATGATTGCTAACTACTCCTACGGCGGGTATTATTATCTAGCGTGTGGTCATGCCCATTCCGTTCATGCGATGTACTGTGTCACCCATGCGGTATGTGCACAACACCACGTGCCACCGCCAAACCTCTCCTCTTAACCTCCTCGTGGCACCCCAAGGGGGGTAAAGGGGTAAATTTTCACTTTTGCCAAATATTTCTAGATCTTGAACAGTAAACTTGTTTCTTTACTTTTAAATAAATTCTTACCAACTTATTTCCTTAATTTAAAAAAAACTCTTTCCAAGCAAAAATAATTTTAGGATATATCCAACCCCAATTTCTCTACATATATTTAGCTTTAAAAAATTTTAACCCTGAAAATTTAGATATTAACCAACTTTAAAGATTTTTAGAACCAAAAATAATATTAACAAACTTTTAAGATTTTTAGAACCAAAAATTAAATATTAAAAAAGAGTTAATATGAACTTTAATTGGTCCATTCTAGGGGTCAAAGGTTAGGTTTTACAAACTTGCTTCTTACTCAGCAGAGAAGACAAACGCTCATGGGAATGTTTTAAAGTCCATAGTTGGTAGGGTAGATGCGCGCATTTAGTCAAATCGCAACCCGCAAGTTTTAAGGAGGGGGTCCCTCTCGGGCCCTCGGTTACTTAGGGAGAAAGGCCTTCATTTCTTCATTATCTCGTTATTTTTATTTAATAAATTCTATGCTCATTATTTACTCATTTCTAGATAACCTCATTATTGTATTTTAAATTCCATGCCTATCCTTTCGTGTAAGGAAAAGACACGGCAAGCATCATGTCGACACCTAGAAAAATATGGAATTGGTGGGACCGTCATCTAGAATATTTTATACTTCGTTTGCAATCAAGCATTAAAATAATCAATCGAGGCGGATAAATGGGATCAGCTCTCCACTGTCACCGCCTTTTGCGAACAAGTGGACGCGACCTTTCCTGTTTTCCAATGGGCGGCTGGCAGCCAGAGAAATTTAAGAAATCAATGGGTCCCGCAAGGTCCAGAGGTCAGGTAAATAATCAAAATGTCACAGTTTTTTTCTCCTGAAAAATAGAGGTCGGGTAAAAGCACGGGGCGTAAAAGTGATAAACCTGGGTAAATTGTTTTGTATAAATGTAGGGCCTGAGGTCTGCTCGGTTTACCCCGCTCGCTAGCAAACCCTCCCTGAGAGAAGAATGGAGGCAAGAAGCAGATATAGCAGCGCCCCTGTGCTACCGATCTCCCTTTCCTTTCAGAGATCCCACTCTCCCACACGCCATTTCAATTCGACCTCATCCTCGCCCGCTAGTAGCTTTTCTGTTCACAGAACGCTTTCGCCTACTCGTGCTACCTTTAGCAGCGGCTCGCCTTATTCTTCTGCTTCCGCTGCCAATTCGTCCTCTATCAATTTCGGACTCGACAGATCCGTGTCGCAGATTCGTTCCACAGGCCGTCCGATTTCACCGAAAGGCGGTGCCGCCATGAAGAAGCCTATTCCCTGTGCTCCGCCTAGGAAGACGTGCATGTGTTCGCCGACGAATCATCCAGGTTCGTTCCGTTGTAGTCTTCATAGAAATGGTAATAATTCCTCTTCTTCTACTATGCATTCTCACTTAAACGCGAGGAGGTCTGCCATGACGAATTCGCTGGTAAGGATCGGTGGTGTGGAAGGAGAATGGGTGAGAAGAGCCCTCACTGCTCTTATACGCCCCTCTAGCCACCACATGCGAAGGAGAGAATCTTTTCAGCCGCGGCCCAGCAGGCTCTGCCATATGACCACGGCCGAAGATGTTTCTTGAAGCTTGCTTCAAATCGTCCCCTGTCTGAGTTTCAGTTTTGGCCTTGTGTCGCCGATCTTTTTCCCATGGCCGACGAATACGAACAAGAAAGATCGGTATGTATAACTGCAGAGTTGCGCGCGCTCTTCTTCTCGGCTAAGGACGTCGCCTTTAATTTGGCCTTTTCTGGACAACAAGCTATAGCAAAGCCTCGTTGCTGCTCTACAAGCGTTAATATTGTGTGGTAATACGCTTGATCTACAAGCGATAACGGTTGGAGTCCTCTACGCGATTCAGGAAATACACTAGCCAGCAAACCAAAAAAAGCAGCAAGAAATCTGAGTAGCATAATTGTAAATACAGATATAATTTAATTTCGTTTTTCTTTCGGTCGCCGTCAATGCTTTCCTGTCAATTGATTGGAATCATCGATCACTCACTGTGTGGGACATTTTTCTCTTAAACACATACATCTATCCTTTTGCATAAAAAATAAGACCTTCACAATAAGAGGGAATAACCGTAATCTGGTAATAGAGAATAACCGTAAAGAAGAACAACTTTATTAACGTTTCCGTGATCTGGTAATAGATGCAATGGCTTAAGTTGAAGGTCGCCGTAAAGTTCTTCAGCGACCCCGTTCTTGACGCATTCTTTGCATTCATTGTCCAGATGCTTTGAATTTCTTTGTTTTCTGAAGATCGCCGTAAAGTTCTTCAGCAACCCGTTCTTGACGCATTCTTTGCATTCGTTGTCAAGATGCTTTGAATTTTTTTTTAATTATTTTGGTTTCTGAAGTTGAAAGTCGCCGTAAAGTCATTCAGCGACCCGTTTTTTGACGCATGCTTTGCATTCGCCGTCCAAACACTTTCAATTTCTTTGTTTTCTGGGCGCAGTGCCGTCTGTCCTGCTGTAATCGGAAACAGTTCTGTTTCTATCATAACGGATTCTTGAACGCCGTTTCAAGAGTGCACAACATACATATTTTAGGTCTAATTTTTAATTTGATCAATTAATTTTATTTTTAATTTTTATTTATTTTTATTTTATTTTTAATTTTGTTTGTTTGTCTAATTTCGTTTGTGCGTAGCAGGTGATGTGTTGGTATAAAAGTCAAAGAGGCATGTGGTGAGTCCCGGTAGGTGTGGGTAAGTAAAATTGTCCAGCCTAATCTATTATTAGTGTTTTGATTTGAATTACCTGACTTCTGATTATGAATTTTCTGATATCTGATGTGTGACTTTGACCAGCAGGAACGGGACAGCTGAACTACTCTATCCGGACGGGTTAACCCCAAAAAAAGGGCGTTCTTCACACGCAATTATATATTTAACTCCTTATTGGACAGCCTACCGGACTTATATATTTAACTCCGTATTGGACAGCCTACCCCACTCTCGATAATAAAATTGAAACAGCTTCACAACCAGAAGTCTAAGAAGGCGATCTCAAATTAAAGTTGAAGTATTCAGAAGGGGGCATTCATGCCATGGGCATGGCGAAGGAGACACCTCAGCTACTTTTCAGTGGACAAATTGTCCCCACCCCAACAAAATAAAGGCCACAACTCAAGTGCTTTTAAAACAAATAAATATTAGTGCAAATAAACAAATAAAAACTAATATATTAACATATATTTGGTATATTTAAATAAATAATAGTGTATCAATTAAAATTTATAAGAATTAATTAATTAAATTATAGTTTTATTTTAAATTATTATATTATTAATTAAAAAATTAATATATAAATTATAAATTAATTTATTAATTTTAATGCATATGAACTACATTATATATTTAACTCCTTATTGGACAGCCTACCCCACTCTCGATAATAAAATTGAAACAGCTTCTCAAGAACCGTTCTCTGAAAATTTAAGAAGGCGATCTCAAATAAAGTTGAAGTATTCGAAACGCGGCATTCATGCCATGGGCATCGCGAAGGACATACCTCAGCTACTTTTCAGTGAACAAAGTTGTCCCCACCCCCAACAAAATAAAGGCGACAACTCAAGTGCATTTAAAACAAATAAATATTAGTGCAAATAAACAAATAAAAACTAATATATTAACATATATTTAGTATATTTAAATAAATAATATTGTATCAATTAAAAATTATAAGAATGAATTAATTAAACTATAGTTTTATTTTAAATTATTATATTATTAATTAAAAAATTAATATATAAATTATAATTTTAATATATATGAACGATATTGTAAATTTATTTAAAATATTAAAATTTAAAATATTAAATTATGAACTAATATATAACTTAAATATCCAACCACATAGAAACTAAATTTATTTAAAATATTAAAATTTAAAATATTAAATTATGAACTAATATATAACTTAAATATCCAACCACATAGAAACTAAAAGGCGGATATATAACTTAAATATCCATTTTAGAGTATTACACAATTTTATTTCATATATATATATATATATAATTTTATAATAATTTTGAATTAAAAATGTAAATTAAAAAAACATAGAAACTGATGGACAAGTAACACATAGAAACTGATGGACAAGTCTATTTCATATATATATATATATATAATTTTAATTTTATAATAATTTTGAATTAAATTGTAAATTAAATAACACAGAAATTATTGGACAAGGAATTGTCATCAAAGGTAATTGGAATTTGGAGAAAATAATTTCTTGTCAAAAGTAACTAAAATAATGACTGTGGAGATTCCAAAATCTATATTTAAAAATATACATCACAGAAACCTCCAATCTATCATTGTTACTCTGTACGGAAGAGATACATAGATCAAGATTCGTAATCTCGAAAAAACAATGATGAAAATCCAAAAAAGAGAACAAGGATGAAAATCCAAAGAAGAGAACGACAGAAAAATGATGACTGTGGAGATTCTAAAATCTATATCTAAAAATCTACACCACATAAACCTCCAATGTATCATTGTTACCATGTACGGAAGGGATACATGGATGGGATACATGGATCGAGATTGGTAATCTCGAAAAAACAAGGATGAAAATCCAAAGAAGAGAACGACAGAAAAATGATGACTGTGGAGATTCCGAAATCTATATCTAAAAATCTACACCACATAAACCTCCAATCTATCAATTTTTAGTAGTGTTTAAATGATGGTGGAAATGGATTCAACACCATCAAAAAATTCTAATAGTGTTTAAATGATGGTGGAAATGTATTCAACATCATCAAAAAATTTTGGGTACACAGTTTCAGCGCTGTAACTTGGATTTACAAAAATTCCTCTGGGATTTCACTGGAATTCTTTTGATGGTGGAAATGTATTCAACACTATCAAAAAACTCTAGACAATCCAAAATCCTTTTGATAATGAAAATGAATTCAACACCATAAAAAATTTCCAAACACCCAAAATCAAGTTTGATAGCTATTATTAAAATTTTGCCCTCTATAATATTAAGAGAAAAAAAAAAAAAAACTCAAACTCTTTTAACTACGAAAACTAAAAAAAACTATTATTAAAAAACTTTTTATTTAATTATTATTAAAAACATTTAAAAAATAAAAATATAGATCTTTATCATCTACTCATTAATATTGATATTGAGATGTGTAGACATTAACTATCATGATTCTCATTACTTAAATTAAAATATAAAAAATTCTATTAAAATTAACATACTTTATATAGATAGCTTTATTAATTAATACCTACCATATGCTATAGCACCCTCGATATTATAATAAAAATGAAACAACACGGCAACTAGAAGCTTCCTTTTAACATTTACAAACGTTTAAAAGAACACTTTCAATATGAAAATTATATGAAATTTTTCAGAAAGATGCTATCCAATAAAAATGAAACAACACTGCAACTAGAAGCTTCCTTTTGAACGTTTAAAAAACTTTGTTTAAGAGAGAATTTTCGGAAGGGGCCATCGATGCTTTTTGAGAAAGTAAGTATTTTCTCCTTTGCGTACTCAAGAATTTTCTCCTTTGAAAGCAAAGCTTCCGTACTCATCGTGTTCTTCCTCCTCCCTTGCCGAGTGTATTTACCTATATGCCGCATTCCTAGAAGATTTACACATGTTTTCATAACCAATAAAACTTATGTTAATTATCTTTAATACAATATCCAAATTTTGAATTTTGATATATTATATTATTGTATCTAAATAAAATTTAGATAAATACAATTTACTAATTTAAAATAATTTCTTCATATTTAATGAGGGTTTATCTAAAATTATTTCTGTACAACTAAGAGCTCGTCAGCGAGGCAATAACTTAAAGGCTTTGGAAAGCTTCCTTAGAGGCCAAGAACGGGTAATTAATAAGGGTTTAAAGTTACAACAATAAAATTATATAATGTTACATAATATATCATTTTAATTTCATACATAAAATTAAATATTAACCTAATTATAATTATAATTTAACTTTTAACATGAAAAAGTCATTCACGGATAACTAGCACAACTGCCTCGGTTGTAGTTGAACATGGATAACTTCCCTCAACGAGGAATTGTTGAACGTTTCATAAGAACATCGAGAAGAGGAGAATAATTATGCATTCCACTTTTCAGTAAGTTATGGGAGTAAATTTTGGTAAATGTGAAAACATAATCAACATCTAAATTATAATCTTTTGATTAAAAGAAACATTAATTTGTAAATATTCAATATAATAATTAGAAATGTAAACATTTAGTCTAAGTACAAATATTTGAAATAAAACTGATTCATCTTCACAAGAATTTAGAAATTAAATATTTTAACTAAAAATTATTATATAAAAATTATTTAATAAAAAATTAAATTTAAGTATGGAGATTTTCATAGCTTTATTATATAAATATTATTTAATATAAATTAAATTTAAGCATGGAGATTTTCATAGTTTTTTTTTAAAGTGATTTTTATTTCATCAAAATTGAAGTTTATATTAAAAAAATTATATTGTTCAAATTATACTCAAAACTAGACTTTAAGCAAGGTTAAAAAAGACATACATAGCATAATTAAACATAGACAATCTTCTACTACAATACTGGTTCTGCAATCTACAATCACTATCATTAACAAAAGAAATAATAAACCAGAGTCATGTCACATGTTCAAGATATTGACTCAGAGTTTGAGCCTAATACTAGAATTGGATTAGCCGAGTTAGTTGGACGTCTTGGTGTTGCTGGAGGTATCCCAAAATGTTGGTATGAGCCAATTAATGGTCCATGTTGTCCAATATATGATTGTTATGCTTCAGATGCCCATGAAGATGGTTTAGGGCAACATATTCCTTATGAAGTCCTCACCATTCATTAACACTCTTCCTAACAAGAATTTCATTGTTCAATATAGATCGATGGTATGCCTGTATTGGTTCGATTAGCTCCTTGTTTGGACTATGTCAGAGATCCATGTTTCCCATTTTGGTCTCACCTTCGCATCTGATAATGTGGATTTCTGAGTTGCTGCTTCCTTTTCTCCCTGAGTCAGTTGTTCTTTACCTGCATGGGGATTTGGTCTTGATACCATGTTGCAGAGCCAAAAAACCTATTGTATAAGCATTTATTCCCTTCTTGAGCTCTTTCTTCATAGTATGTTAATCCTTTGCGTGCCTGGGCCCTCTCTCTTGGCTTATTGATGTTTCCTTTACTAACTAAGCTAGGGATAAGAAGGTGAAACATGATAATTGTTTTGGAGCATTTGGCAAGCGAGTAAACAAGAAATGGTCCACAACATAGAAGAAAATAGGAAAACTAAGATGACACACACCCTGAGGTATTTGAGAAGGTAACCTGTTATACCCTGTCCCTGAGAAAATAATTTTGTCGAAACACATAGGGTCTTGCTTAATATAGATTCACTGTGGGTAAATTGGGGCCAAGCTAACCCAGAACAATCTCACATTGCCACAAAAAAAAACTCCACTTTAGAGTCTTCCTCTTCAATCCAAACCCACCAATAGAGAAGTAAATTAAAAATGAGGTGTGTAAGTCTAACACCATAGGGCAACAATGGTTCATGACTTTATATTGTAACCTTCTGCTGATAAACATCCATCAACTTTGAGTTTCCTTAGGTAAAATTTCTCCAAATAGCCTTGTGACTCCCACTTCTTGTTCTAAGTCCCACTAATGCGCAAGGAAACAACATTGTAGGGGAAACTACCCAATTCTATCACAGGGGCACCTAGAATAGGAGATGGTTCTATAATAGAGGTATGGAGACACAAAATGAACTCAAAAACTGCTTGTGAGTACTGAATCTCAAGGTAACAATTACCTGGGTGATGTGACCTGAGACAAACCGGAACCTACTCACTTACCTGATTTCTAGGTCGAGTTTGCTTCAGGGTGAGGTCCACAACACCTCCCTTTGCCACTTGAGCTCTAAGCTTGATGAAGTCACCTCTTATCTTCCACCTCCCACTTCTATCAAACTATATCTATGTTTCTTCCACCAACTGTGAGGCAACATATCCCCAATTGTAAAATGTTGCAACTTCTACCTCTTTGCACATTAATGCTAGCTACTTATCTTGGTTAGGTAAAATAAAGAGCCATGTTGTGCTTTTTTCTCCCCTACGCTCCTCGAATTCCATAATTATCGACCTACTAAATCATGTTGTCGCCCTCCACATGAGTTGACCGTTCAATCTCATATGCTTGGCCTGCATGCAACTGACATTTTTCCTTGCGCTTTAATTTTGTTGGCAAGTCGAACCCAATGCATAGTAATGTACCCAAACCCAAATTTTCCATCACCATTAACGATTCTTTGCTCGGATTCATCTTATATTTTCTCCCACACGTGATTCCATCCTCTGCATTCATACCTTCTCGACTCATTTGGCACATGATTGAGGATAATGCTTGATGTTATAGACTTATCAGCTCTAGGGGGCTTGTTTTTGTGACCCCCCCACCCCACTCCCCCTACCTATTGGTCAGGTAGGGTGGTGGCAACCCCTCGGTCCCCTATACTCTAGTCACCCCATTTGGGAGTGGAGATTTTCATAGTTAAACATAATGCATATTTTAGATTAAACCATGTATCCATGTTTGAAATTATTAAATAAATAATGTTTAATAAAAATAAATTTGAGTGTGGAGAGTTCTATATGTAGTGTATATTTTAGATTAAAATGTGTATCTAGGTTTGAAATTTCTATATAAAATAATGTTTAATAAAAAGTAAATTTGAATGTAGAGATTTCCATAATTAAATATAATGTATATTTAGATTTGTGCACTCAATGTTAAAAATCATTTCTTAAAAAAGAAAAATTATATTAGAAAAATTAATTTATAAATAAGTAGATTTTGAAAATTTAATTAGATTAAAAGATGATAGGATTATATTTGAAATCCCATATTGGTTAATTTAAATTATTAATAAATTATATAAATATGGTTTAATTGAAAATAAATTTGTTGAAAAAAATCTTTATAAACTCAATTTATATATATTATATTTAAATTTAAATATTATATAATTAGATGTAAATGATATAAAATATTAGTAAATTATATAAATATTCTTTAATTGAAAATATATTTGTTTAATTTTATTTTTTTATAGATTGTATTTATATTTTAAAATGTTGAAGAAAGTGTAAAAGTGATAACTAGATATCAAAATGACAAGCACCTTATTAAATTTCAACACCTATTTGTAGAAGAAAAGCACCTTATTAAATTTCAACACTTATTTTTCTTTTCCGGTATCAAGGAACATTGTTATGTCTCTATATTCTCGAATCTAGGCTTGACACCCAAAGTCAGAGTTAGGAATTATATTTAGGCTTTACTTGCCTACTCCTTTTCAATTTTCAATTCTTTACAATGCTCCCTTTATTAGTCTTAAGGCCATGACTATGCTAGGTCATTGGCCTAACCTAAGTCTACTCCTATAATATAATGATAAGAGTTTTTCTTTTTTCATATTTTACAATACTTCATATTTAAGTCCACTCTTATAATATAATGATAATAGTTAGTTTTTTTTTTTTTTCATATTTTATATTACTTCATATTTAAACTTATGAACACTATACCACCACATACAATGCGTTATTGTCACAATGTTTATGTTAATTATACTCCACACACACACATAATCGTTGTTATTACAATTGTTTTGGGTTCCTTCTAGCAGTTACATACTATGTGATATGTATTGAATTAGAAGGCCCACGTGGCACCTTGATCTTACGCAGAGATTGCGTGGCGATTTATCCATGTGGTGGATCCACGAGGAAGGAGTTCACATGTTAGACCATATCCTAAACACACAGTATCTCATTTTCAATGGTGGTGATTATCTTTGGTTTAATCAAAGGTGAGGATGAAGTCTGACACTGTTAGGGTAACCATCAACCCTCAACCCCTTCGCCACAACTGTGTCATTTATGTTTGAGCTAGGTCAAGAGAATAACTATGCAACCAAGAGGGTAACTTGGAAAATCAGAGATATTGTCATGCATTTGTAAGATTGCTAACATGAATTGTTTTGTATTAATGGTATTTTGATGAGGACAATGTTGCTTGCTGACCGAGGTATGGTCTTTGCACCAGGTCCATAATTAACCCTCTACATCCTCGTTGCTTGTTTTCTCTTTGATATTTATATCTGTTGTAATTCTTGGCAATGATTTGATGTAGGTCTCAACGGTTACTTATTTTTTTTCCAATGTTGGTATACTTTACGGGTCAAGAATATCCCTTCTTTTGGAGGTTCTTTCATGATGACCATGTTTTATGGGGTTTAAATTGGTGTTCCTCACCTTACTCATGGAATTTATCATGAGGTAAATTATCTATATTTTAACCCTAAGATTAAAACCCTAAATTTGTCCCTTTCTAGTAAGGTTTCTCTCTAATTTCTAATGATAAATGAGCACATAATCTACTATGACTTGCTAGAAATGCTGGTATTCTTGTCTATCCTTTTATAAGGTAAGGCACAATTTCTGCAACGGTAATTCATTTATAATATTCTTGCATAGATTTCCTTCATAACCCCAAACCTAACTAAGGGTTTTTGTGTTTACATGTTAGCCCTTGAACAAGCTTAGGATTTCATTCGAATGGAACATCCTCAGTTCATTTACTTATGATGTCACTCTTTACCATCTTGGCCCTTACAAGTACTTATTTTTCTTGGTACCCTTCAAAGGTCCTCAAGAATATTTTCCATGCTTCAAATTTGTTCCACTGAGCTAAGTAAAGTTTTATAAGGGTTTTTACAGAAATAAAAGACTTGGGGTTTTCTAATTTCCGAGTGTATCTCATTCAGGGTTTTGTTAGAAAAATTGGGCAAAGAGCCCGATCTCTATAGACAGAGAAATTATAATTTGTGTGTAATTAAGGGTTTTCCTTTTTATATTAATATAACCTCTCATATACTTTGATTTCAATTACGCCCAAACTTGTATGGCCAATTGATGTAACTCTTTTCTTTTAAAAAGGAATATACTTTTCTTTTAAGAAAGACTATATTGTATAAACTTACCTTCTTCCAATGTAGATGTTATTATCATTCACACTATGAGTTTATGGCATAATATTTATATTTCTTCTCTTTGGTCTACTCATTCATAAAAGGGTATTCTTGCAACTATTTGCAACATGCACTGCAATTTATGTATGCCATTTATCAATGTAAATTATGTGCAATATTTATATAATTACATACTTGTATGGATAGTGTGGTTATTATTCAATTTAACAACACATTATTAGCCATAAATCCTAGTGGAATATTATCATGAGTTTCCACCTGAGTTCTTTCTTTAAGGCCTTCTTATTATTATTATTTCCAAGTACTCCATGAGTTTTGGCTAGTCAAATTGGTTTCTCTTCCTTATCTATGGTTTGTGACATGCTAACCTAGGATCTAATCTTCCATTCTTATTCAAATGTATAATGTATTTTTTTGTAATCTATCCCTTTTTTTGTAGGTTGAACATATATTCAATTTTGTAACTGCTAAAATATCACCATTTAAGCCTAGCCATTCACATATATTTATTTTTCTTTCTTTTTGGGTGACCTCTACTATAGACAACTCTCTTCAACTTTCCTATATTTATCTTTTTTTCTTTCCTAAGGTTCAGTCCCTAGGTAGGGTCTCCTTACTCAATATTATACACCATAGGAACACTTAGATTTTATCTTTTAGATACCTATAGTTATTTCTTCTATCACTAACCTCCAACTTTCTTGCAATAAATCCAACATAGAGATACATACATATATTCTTTTTAGAGAAGACATTAGTAGAGTTTATACATTCATTTTCTTAATATAAACAAGGTGACACATATTTATAATAAAATACTTCCTTATGCATTCATAACTCTGAACTTCAAAAACAACTATCTTTAACACATTTTCCAAATATTCATTTACTTATCTAAAAATTCCTAGAAATAGAGTAGAGGTTGCCACATTCCTCCCATCCATCGAACTACGTTTTTTAGTAGTTCCCCCAAGCTCTAACTCCTTCCTGGAAGGAAAAAAACTCAATATTTATTTCTCATCTTACACCTCCTCAACCCTAAGCATCATCCTGCTAATTCTAGGTTCAGGGCCAATTTTGGTCTCCCATTGGTGCCTTTATTTTGTTCAAACGACCTTTATCTCCCGCAACCTATTTTTTTTTCAAACACATTCCAACCATGACATTTATCTCTAGTCATGTATTATTTTGGTGGTCTTCTTAGCCAACAATTCTCTTTGTGGATGAATGGATGTTTTTTTATTTATTTTCTTTCCCTCTTCTTGGGCATAACTAATTCCAATTATTTTCCTAGTAGTTAGGAGTCTAATCTCTCACATGATAACCTCTAATGTATTTTCAAAAATAAAAATACATAAACTATTTTTTTTTTAATTAAAAAAATAAATATTTACATTGTCATAACATATCAGTTTTTACCACTTGACTTTTCAACCACACATCTAATATAAAAGCCATAGAAAAATATTGATTTACCATGGGTATCACATCTCTCCTCCCCTTAAAATGGAAGATCATCCTCAGTGTTTTCATACTTTCATTTTCCTTGAAAGAACATAGGAAAACATTCCTTCATTTCATCTTCCAACTCCTAGGTGGCTTCCTTAGGCACAAAGTGATTCCATATCACAAGCTGGGTGATAATCAATTCCAGAGTGTAGTTTTCATCTAGTCAAAAATTTGTAGGGGTTCAACCTGGAACTAACATGAGCAAGATCATGAATATAATTTTTCAAAAGAGACACATGGAATTCATTATGAACCCTAATGTGGGCTGGTAGTGCTAGCTGGCATTAGGGGAATTTTGAGGTCTAAATTGGGCCTCCTAAGGAAATAATAAAATAATAGATAAACCAATTAAATAATATTTATGAATTTTCAATTCAATTTTTGCACCACAATCCATGTAACCATAGTTAAATTCAATTCAAAAGTTGTACCAACATAAAATTAATAAAAAAATTGTATTGTTGTGACTATAAATAAGAATGAGTTTTTCTAGAAAAAGTCATTATCATTGAAGAACTAATGCATTTGTCCTTTGTACTTAAATAACTTAAAATAAAATATAAATATAAATTGTTAAATTTTTAATTATATTAATGTTATTAATTAAAATTTATATTATTTAAATTGTATAATAACCTGTAATTAATATAATATATAAAAATAATATAATATAATATAGTATAATAAATGTATAGGGATATGCATTGTTTCTTTCAAGAAATATGAAATGACAATAATATATTTTTATTCAAAAAGTGTGAAATGACATTTATTATGAGTACTTTACTTTGACTTTAAAAGTACTTAGAGCACTTTTATGGTTAACCATGATTTTTTTATTCACCATTGAGAATGTGGCAAGTAAGTACCATTAAATCAAACAATGCCACCTCAACCATTAGGGATGATGTCATCCCATAAAATGTGATTGGTTCTCATAAAGTGAATTTTGATTGTACATTTTCCTGAGGAGGCCCATTTTAGACCTCAAAATTCCTTTAATATAGGCCACTGGCCCTACGCTAACTAGTATTTCAAATGACTCATAGAACCAAGGGGGTAGTTTAGTACAATTTTCATCAGAAACTGAATTGGGGGCAAAAATTTGCTAAAAATTCAAAGTTCTCAAAATGGAGTGGAACCTAAACGACCTGATAGGTCTCGTCACCCTGATTCCAGTGCACTTCACTTCATCAAAAACCAACTTTGTATGAGAAAGTTAGAGCCTGCTGTCCATTTTCTCAAACAACTAAAATTTGTGTAGAATAGACAAAATGATGACTGAGAAGCCTAGTCAGAAAAAAGAATATTCCAACGAATAGTCCTCCAATTGGTCGAATGAGGAGATGAAAAGTGTCATTTTGGGATTGGTTGATGAGGTTAGTGATTTGGCGCAATTTGATTGGTTTGGGTTGAACCAATGAGGTCACAACACGTGACTAGCTTAGAGGCCGCCACGTGCCCCTCCAAGGTCAAAGTGTTATATAATTTTGTGGGTCAAATTTTTTATGGAGGCACCAGGGTTTGATCCTGTGACCTCCCCTCCACCATTGCCAAGACCTACCACTTCCACTACACCATGTTTCTTACATATATATGCATCCCGCATATATTTAAGTTTAAAACAAAGTTACGACGGGGAAAAAGAGGGCCAGCCCTAGTCCATCGGACCACCATTGGTGAACATGGCGGGAGCTCCAACAAATGTGCAAAGGATTAAAAATAAACCCGCTTTATTAACCTTAATTATGGTTTGTATGCGCTAATCCATTTTATTAATGCGAAATTTTTAAAGCGTTAATAACATGCCTAAAGCATAGCTAAGCCACTGATCTCCAGTTAATGCGATCTTATCTTAGCGGTGAAGTTGGCGGAGTCCACCATTTTCGAAGGAACTCCAAATTTGGTGGAGTTAACTAGAGTTCTCTCCAGTTTTGGAGGAGTTTTCTAGGAAAAATTTATTGAGCCATAACTTGAGCAAATTTCGACCAAATTGGGCTCATAGAGAGTCTATCCTAGTAGATTTGGACATTCTGAGTATATTGGTGCAGGTTTTAGAGGTGGAGGATCACTTCTGGAAGTGATTTTTCTAGTTTGAAGATTAAATATGTTTAGGGCCACCAGGAGAGGAGGCCATGTCTGCTTCACCTGAAGACCATTTGAAGAGCCAGAAGAGGCTACTTAGGGGTTTTTGGGTCTTCTGAATCCATTGGAGTAGGTTGGAGAGCCATTGGAGCACTATAGGTGCATGTAATGAGATAATTGACCATTAATCCAATAAGGGCCAAGCCATTGAAGCATGTCCAAGGAGACGTAGCCCAGGAGGGGTGAACTACTTTATCATCTTTGTGTATTGTGATTTGATCCAGGAGGAGCTTGCATCAGTTCAGTCTTCAGTTCTTCAGTTTCTCCAGTTTTTCTGGTGAGAGTCCTTCAGTTATGGGAAAATGTCATATGGTGGAAAAATGCAATGATATGGTGAAAGTAGTGTTAAAAATGATGTGGTAAACCTATTCTAAGGTGGTGTAATGTTAAAATACTATGGTCCTAACCTAAAGTCTTAAACCTATGGTGTAGACCTAGCACAAAACCAATCCTAAGTCCTAGTGCAAATGGTGTAATGACCCAAAACTATGTTTCAGACTATGTAATGGTTATAACCTATTTTTAAGCCATATTGTAATTAGGAAAACCACAACGGAGAAGTGACATGTGAACGAAGTTGAATGTTACCGCAATCAGTTAGCCGTCAGAGTTGACTGCAACAGAGATATTAACCGTTAGCCGGAGTTGACATGTGAGCAGTCAGATATACAATGGATAAATAACAATTATAAAGGTGCAGTTTGGAAGACCACAGAGTTAGCCATTGGGTTTAAAATAGTTGTCACATGCAGAAAAATTACACTGTTGCAGAACTACCAGGACTTAACCACCAGGTGGCAGCCAGTGGATAGACCGTAGCCCAGTCACATGTCAAACAGTTCAACCTTCGCCGATAGCACCTGATCGCCAGGTCTATTTTTAATATAAGGTTTATATTTGGGTTTTATGTGCTATGTTTAATTTATCACCATTAACCTAATCCCTAGGGTGTTACCTTTCTATTGCATTGAGAGCTCATGCTCATTCAATGTAAAACTAATTTTCCATATTTGGCCCAAAGGAGTTCGAGATGAACCTTGGCTTGTAATTATATAAAATTAACCATTTCTCATGATGAGAGAAGATGATTTTGAAGGCTTGTAATCAGATTTCTGTAAGAGAGAGGTAGTTTTTCTTTCAGGTGTATTGTTGTCGTCAAAGGAGGAATTGGGAACCGAGACAGGCGTTGGAAAGCTAGGAGAGAGAGATTTTGTTGGCATAGACCCGAGGTTCCTGCAAACATGTTCATTTTGGTGTATTTCTGTGTAAAGACTTCCTTGGATCAATCCTTAATAGAATGGACGCCCATCTTGAAAGCGGACCTAGAGACGTAGTCCACCAGGGACGAACTCTATAATCAATGTTTGTTGTATTCTATATCTATTATTCGCTTCAAATTCGTGTTTAATTGTGCTTCTTAAGTTCTAGATTAAGTCGTAAAATCGATTTCTTTCCTTCAATCTTCCACACTAAGCGATCAAGTTAACAATCCATTCACCTTGGAAAATATTTAGTTCTACTTCAGTATTATTTCAGATATATTTTAGATCATATATTTTGGTATCAGAGCAGGTTGCGTTTTTTAGGATTTTTTCTAGTGAATGTTAACTAGGTCCAAGTTGTAACATGGAGAAGGAACGCTCGAGGAGATCGACTTAGAATTTGGAAAGAGGAAAGTCACTCAGCAGTCGACAATGGGAGGATCTAATGCAGGTGAAACTCTTGAAGTGAAGTTCATGGGAAAGGAATAGGTTCAAAAAATGTTTCTGAACATGCAGTGGATGTTGGTAGAACTCTATGAAGATAAGAAGGCGAGATATGCAGCTTCATCATCGAAAGCAACGAAGAAGGAAAAGGGAAAAGGAAAATATGATAAACCTTCTTATCCTCCATCATCTTCATCATCTTCATCATCATCATCATCATCTTCTACTTCCATTTCCGATTCTGAAATACAAAAGAAACCTTAGAAATCATCTCCTTTGAAAGTTTATGTAAAATTTGAACTACCTATTTATGATGGAAAAATGGATCCTAAAAATCTAGATAACTGGATTAAGAAGTTAGAAGTGTATTGTAGAATTTAGAACATTTATGATGAAAGAACAAATCAGTTAGCTACACTTAGAATGGGGGGAACAATTTTAATCTAGTGGGAAGTAAAATTCAAGTATATTTAAAGTGGAAAGGTAAAGCCATCTCTTCATGGTCTAAGGTTTTAAAAGCTCTCAGAAAAAAATTCTATCCTTTGGGATACATGCAACAAGTTGTTATTGATTGGCAGCATTTGAGGCAAGGTAAAGGGAAAATTTTTTGGGAGTTTACTCAGGAGTTCAGGAAGAAATATTTGGCGCTTGGTATTCCGTTGGATACACGTGAGAATTTATTAAAGTACATTGGAAGTTTATATTCATATTCACAACATACATTATTGATGTTTAATCCCATTGACTTTGATGAAGTGTGTGTTTAAGCCATACATATTGAATCAGGTGGCAGACTATTCAATTTTTCACAGAAAGCATCCAAACAGTTTGAAATCAAGGATTCCGAAGACAGCAAAAGGAAGAGCAGTTCGAAGGGAAAGCAAACAACGACAACTCATACGAAAGGAGAAATACCTACTTGTACTCACTACCAGAGGATCAAACATGATGAAGCCAGATGTTGGAAACTTCACCCAGAACTCAGACCAAATAAGTTCCAGAAAAAGAAAGGTGAAAAGAAGGCTAATACAAAAATCCAAAAAATATTTGGGCTCTCTCTCAGGTGATGAAAGGAAAATAACTGCAATGGTTTCGACATGTAAAAGTTCTGACACTAGTTCAAGTTCTAGTACTTTTGCATCTTCTTCAAACATAAATCATCTAGATGAGGATAAAAGAGTTGAATTATTTCACATAAGGTTAAACTCTAGGCACACAAAAATAGATACATTATTTGACAGTGGATCATAGGAAAATTTAATATCTGAAGAATTAGTTAAGAAATTGGGTTTGGAGACACGTAATCATCCAAGACCATACTGATTAGGTTGGATAAAATAAAATACTCAGATTAATGTCACAGGGCAATGTCGTTTAAAATTTTCCATCACAACGAATTACATTGATGAAGTGGATTTAGATGTGATTCCATTAGACCTATGTGGAGTAGTTCTAGGGAGTCCTTATCTCTATGATCGTGATGTTGTGTTTCATAGGAAAGAGCATAAATATCATCTTAAGAAATATGGGATTGAATACATTGTTAGGGCACATAAAATCAAAACACACTTGGATTTAGTTACTGCTAATCAGATGAAGAGACTAATAAGTTCAAGTAAAATATATGTACTCATGGTTGTAAAAGAGCAACATAAAGATCAACATGATGCTTTTTCAAGTTGTGAACCTCAGTTTAAAGATAGTTTGGTTAAAGTGGTAGATTCTTTTCAAAGTCTATTTAAAGAACCAAAACGTATGCCTCCTAAATGAGAAATACAACATGAGATACAATTGATGTATGATTCCCCTCTTCCTAATGTCAGAATGGATCGCATGTAAGTCATAGAGAATGAAGAAATAAAGAAAAAAATCCAAGAGCTGGTTGAAAAAGGCTTCATTCGACCCAATTCATATCCATGTGGTTCATCCATAATTTTGGTTCCCAAGAAAGTCGGGACATGGAGAATTTGTGTCAATTTTAGGACCTTAAATAAAATCACAATCAAGAACACGTATCCTCTTCCCAGGATAGATGATTTACTTGACCAGTTGAAAAATGTTGTCTATTTCACTAAGTTGGATTTGCGTAGTGGGTATCATCGAATTCGGATTGCAGAAAATGACATCTGGAAAAATCTATTTAAAACTAGGCAGGGGCTATTTGAATGGTTAGTGATGCCTTTTGGTTTATGTAATTCTCCAAAAAATTTCACGTGGGTTATGAATTATGAATTCCATCTATACATTGATATATTTGTCATAATATACTTAGATGATATCCCGATTTTCAGTTCCAGCATGGTTGAGCATGTTAGGCATGTTAAACAGGTCTTTGAAGTGTTGCAAAGAGAAAAATTGTACCTTAAACTTTCAAAATGTGAGTTTGGGAAAACTTCATTGATGTATCTTGGTTACATAGTTGGAGGTGGTCATTTGAAAATATATCCAACTAAAATCGATGTGATTGTTAAGTTTCTAAGACCAAAGAATGTGACTGAAGTTAGGAGTTTTCTAGGTGCAGTTCAATATTGGAGAAAATTCATTTCTTAGTTTTATTTGACTGCATCACCGTTACATGCTTTAACAGGTTCTAAAGTTTCCTATCAGAGAGGAGGGAAACAACAAAAAGATTTTGATACACTTAAGCAGAAAATTGCCACAATACCAATCTTAGATTTAGTAGATCTTCAACAGCCATTTACAATTGAAACAAATGTTGGTGGTTATGAAATGGGTGCAATTTTACTTCAAAAAGGGAAACCTATTTGTTTTCATTAAAAAAAAAATTCTAAGCCAGTTGCAATTTATTCGACATATGATAAATAACTCTTTGCTTTGGTTAAAAGTGTTAAGAAATGGAAACACTACTTAATGGGTAAGGAAACAGTGATTCACACACATCATTAGCCGCTTTGGTACCTTCAATCTTAGACTAAATTGCAACAATCTCGCCATTACATATTGATGGGATTGATTTAGAAATTTCACTTAGTAATTAAGTATAGAAAAGGTGCAACGAAAAAAGTAGTCGATATGTTGTCTAGACCATCTTTGAATGCTTCAATAGTGCTGCAAAATAGTTCTTTTAAAACTTGAATGTTATTTAGAACAATATAGTATAGATGCTGATTTCAAAGATATTTATGAATCACTAACTAATGGTACTCAAGTGGAAGAAGCCAATTTTCATGTTCATGATAGGTTTTTATATCATCTGGGTAAGTTGTGCATACCAAAGATAGAAAGGGCACATGTTATTCAAGAAGCACATTCTTCTCAGATTTCAGGACATTTTGGTGTAAGCAAGACAATGTTGCAAATTCAAAGGTATTTCTACTGGCTTCGTATGTATGAAAAAATTGTTAAGTACATTAAAGAATGTGTTATGTGTTTGACAAGAAAACTAATCAATCAAAATATTGGCTTGTATATGCCACTTCCAATTCCTTTGTGACCATTGGACAACATTTCCATGGACTTTGTTGGAGGACTTCCTATGTCCAGGAGAGTGCATGACTACATGTATGTCGTGGTTGATCGTTTCAGCAAGATGTGCATTCTTGTTCCATGCAAAAAGCAAGTGACTACTGAACATAATGCACATATGTTCTCTCAACATGTATGGGTTCATTTTGGGTTACCTACTTCCATCATTTCCGACCGAGACACTCACTTTGTAGGAGAGCTTTGTCCACTTTGTGGGGACTCATGGACACAAAGCTGAAGAGGAGCACAAATTTTCATCCACAGAACGAAAAACATACATAAGTTTTGAATAGGACAATGATAAATATTCTCCGAGGTTACTGCAAAAAACATCCTAAGTTGTGGGATCAATATTTTCCTTATGTGCAACATGCTTACAATCGAGCCTTACATTCTTTGACTAAGCGATCACCATTTGAAACATGTTTCGGGTATCTACCAAAGTCACCAATGGATTTCATGTTTGGTGAAGAAGATAAAGTGGATGGACATGATGATTAAAATAAAGTAGTTAAGTTCATTCAATGGATACAATAGATACATTAAGTAGTGCAGGATCAGTTAGAGAAGAGTCAAGCCAAGTACAAAATGTGCCATGACAAGCATCGAGTGGATCATCATTTTCAGGTCGGTGATCAAGTATGGTTTTATATCATTTAAGACAGGTTGAAAGGTGAAGGTAATAAACTGAAACTCATTAGGTATGGTCTTTTCAAGGTTGTTGAAAAGATTGGAAATAATGTATTTTTGTTAGATTTACCTCCTTACATGCATATTTATTTAGTTGTAAATATAGAAAATCTGAATTTGTATGAACCTCTGATAATCATTCATCCAGAGGAAGATACACATATTCCTACCATTGATGATTTGGCACCAGATTATATGAAGGACTTGCAAGAAGACACCATCTTGGACATAAAAGTTCTCTCTTCAAGGCGTGGAGATGTTTAATATCTTCGAGTGGGACTCAAGGGCACGAATCCTAGCAAGGCGAGGTGGATGGAGATCAAAAGAGTGAGGGAGTTGTACCCTCACCTGATGTCTACTTAAATAAAACTTTTGCTGTTCTAAAAGCTTTCAAGTGGAGAGGATTGATCCATGATGATCTTGCATCAGTTCAATCTTCAGTTCTTTAGTTTCTCTAGTTTTTCCGATGAGAGTTCTTCAATTATGGGTAAATTTCATGTGGTGGAAAAATGTAATGATATGGTGAAAGTGGTGTTAAAAATGATGTGGTAAACCTATGCTAAGGTGGTGTAATGTTGAAAGACTGTGGTCCTAACCTAAAGTCTTAAACCGATGGTGTAGACCTAACACAAAACCAATCCTAATTCCTAGACCAAATGGTGTAATGACCCAAAACTATGTTTCAGACTATGTAATGGCTATAAAATATATTTAAACCATATTATAATCAATCAAATTGCAATGTAGAAGTTAATCGCCAGGTGGAAGGAGTGACATATGAACATAGTTGAATGTTACTGCAATCAGTTAGTCGTCAGAGTTGACCGTAGCGAAGAGATTAACCGTTAGGCGGAGTTGACACGTGAGCAGTCAGATAGAAAATGGATAAACAACAATTATAAAGGCGCAATTTGGAAGACCACAGAGTTAGCTGCCGGGTTTAAAATAGTTGTCACATGCGGAACAGTTACACCGTTGCAGAACCGTTGGGACTTAACCACCAGGTGGCAGCCAGTGGTTAGACCACAACTCGGTCACATGCCAAACAATTCAACCTCTGCTGATAGAATCTGACCACTAGGTCTATTTTTAATATAAGGTTTATATTTGGGTTTTATGCACTATGTTTAATTTATCACCATGAACCTAATCCCTAAGGTGTTAGCTTTCTATTGCATCGAGAGCTCATGCTCATTCAATGTAAAACTAATTTTCCATATTTGGCCCAAAGGAGTTCAAGATGAACCTTGGCCTATAATTATATAAAATTAACCATTGCTCATGATGAGAGAGGGTGATTTTGAAGGCTTGTAATCAGATTTCTGTAAGAGAGAGGTAGTTTTTCTTTCAGGTGTATCTTGGTTCCGGAGGCGGAATTGGGAACCGAGATAGGTTTTGGAAAGCTAGGAGAGAGAGCATTCTGTTGACAGATACCAGAGGTGCCTGTGAGCACGATCATTCTAGTGTATGTATATGTAAATAACTCATTGGATCAATCCTAAATAAAACATATGCCCATATTGAAAGCGAACATGGAAACCTAGTCCACCAGGGACGAACTTCGCAATCAATGTTTGTTGTCTTCTATCTCTGTTATTTGCTCCAATTTCATGTTTAATTGTGATTCTTAAGTTCTAGATTAATTTGTAAAATAAATTTCTTTCCTTCAGTCTTCAACACTAAGCGATCAAGCTAACAATCAATTCACCTTGGCAAATTTTCAGTTCTACTTCAGTATTATTTTAGATCATATATTTGTTGTGTATTACATCCTATGTAATTTATTTGTTGTTTATGTGTTTTTAATTCTAATTTAGTTCATTAAATGCTCATAAAAGACACACAAATTTGACACATAAAGCCTCTCATAAACTTGCTATTGACACAATCCTTAAGCACACTATTATTTTAACATGATGAGGAATCTAGCATAACAAAACTAGTTTGTCCATATTCAGATCAATTTGGTATCAGAGCAAGGTTTTAGCTCATTTTAGCCCAAGTTTATCTAAGGTTTTCCAAGGTTATCTAGACAATCAGCTATTGGTTTTGTATTTTTGCAAGGAGAATTTAACTATGTGCAAGTTTATGTGTGTAAGCTGAATAGAGGAGAAGGTCAACTTTGAGGACTCAGCTCTCAAATCAAAGAAATGAATATTATTATGCATTACAAGGGTGATGGCAGCTTCATTAAGTGATATTTCTATTTAATATTCCTTAGCAAGACTCTTTTATGAAGAGATGTTGCCGAAGCTCTTCATCATAAGAGACATGGTGCAAGTGATGACTGAAGATATGAAGGAGAGCAGTAGGCTTCAGGAGCAGTTGATGGCAATGAAGGAGGAGACACAATAACTTCTTGAAAATATGCATGAGATGGATACTAAACTCCATATTGAAAATTAAACCCTAGAAAATATGCATGAGATGGAGATTCAAATCTATGATGTCAAGGAAACCCTAGCCAAGTATGTGCATGAAAATGAGGTATGGAAATCAAGTTTATCTTCAATTTCCTCTCAATATGAATGTTTTGTTGTTTTTGAAAGACACACGAGAGGAATAGGGTCCAAATTGTTAAAAAAAATGGGCTATGAAGCTAAAGGGTTAGGCAAAGATGCACAAGGAATTACAAACCCTATTGTTGTTGAGGGAAGGTCTAGGTACATGGGTGTAGGTTTTGGTGAACAAGATTGTGTTCGTGGAGAATACAACACGTTTACACACTTTGTTGAAGAGATTAATTCTAGCCATGCAAGTAGTGGTTATGGACAACAAGAATATGGAGAATGATCCAAAGCCAATGAGGCACATGAAGGTGTTCCAAGAAATAATTTCATTACATGTTCATTACCTCAATCTTGTGTAGTTTGTGTTCATGAGGAATACAAAATTTTTACACCCACTTTGCAAGAAGACGCTCATAAGCATGCAACTAATGGAAATGGAAAACAAGAGGGTGTTGGGAGCTCTAAAGCCATTGAAGCCATTGTTGGTATTCCGAAGAGAGCCACTACCTCATCAAATTCCCCTGCTCAAGAAGATGGCAAAGGTGAATGTGCAAGGTATAAATATGCCTTTAATCAAGTTGCTTTTAATTATGATAAACACGGAAAATCCTCACATAATATTTGGAGAAAATTTACATTTTCCTTTTGTGGTTTGAATAACCATACTGTTTCGATGTGTTGGAAGAATATAGCCATACATAGGAAAATTTCAAAACAAAGGAGACAGAAAGCCAAAGATCCAATGGACAATGAAAACCATGTCGAAAAGAAGATTCAATTATTTTGCACTCATTTCCATAAGCAGGGTCATCTTGTAGACAAGTGTTGGACTTTATATCCAAAAATTCATCCACGACATTTGAAGAAGGTGGAGAGAGAGATTGACAAGAATGGAAAAGAGGATTTCATAGTTGATGTGGGTCAGGATGATATACATGATGAAGTGCAGCTAAAAGAAGTTCCATTGAAGTGGTTTGGAAAGATATGGTTAGATTGCTTAACCAATTAAGGCCTTGCATTTATTTTGGTAATTGACATAAATATTGCCTTATTAATGCATTTCCTTGTTATCTAAATGCATTTCTTTTCTCTTGAAAGTATATTGCATATTGCATGAAGCAATATGTTGGAAAAGTAGAGTTATGTTGACTCACTTAGATGCAAAAAAGATGGTAATTTGTAGTTTTAATTTGCATGTGAATGCATTTATTTTTCTCTACAATGCATGTTGCATGTTTACGCCAGGAAGGTGTTTGAAAGTGGAGTACGTTGACTCACTTTGTTGCAATAAATTTTGTCATTTAAAGTCTTTAAGTATTCTTACATACCAATGGGATTTTTTTACTTTTGATTGTACGTTAGAGAGAGTTGATCATTGTATACATGCATGAGAGTTTGTGTGTGTGAATAGTGGAATTTTTTATAGCTTCATTGTGCTTGAACATGCGTGAGTGATTGACTTGTATTGGTTAATTTCTTTGTTAACATGTATGCTGTCAACTTTAGAGTGTTGATCATTTGCACATGCATGAGTGATCAACTTGTGTTGGTCAATTGATTGTTACATGTATGTGTTATCGACTTGGAAGAGTTGATTTAGTCTCCAAGGATGAAAGGGACATGTTGATAAATTGTTTCACGAAATGTGAAATTATTGTTGTTTTGGGAAAATAATCGTCAAGTGTTGTACATGCTTTTGTTTGACTTAAGAGTCAATGGTTTGAAGATGCATGTTTTGTCAACTTGTGTTTGGTCGATGGGTTTGTACACCAAGATTTAAGACTGCATGGAGATGTTCACAAGATGTAACATTTGTTGCTTTGAAGGAGTAAAAGGAAGAGGTTGTCAAGTTATGTTTCTTGCATGATTTGTTTTTCAAGTTAATGGTTTTGCTTGTGACAAGATGTCTCAGGATTTTGGAAGGTCCATTCTTGAGCAAGAGGCTCATGATTAGCCTTAATTTTCAAATCATGGCATGAACAACATGTCAATACTGGAAGATGATGGAATCAAGAAGCAGAAAGAGGGACAAGATGACAAATTATTGCAGCAAAAACAACAACCCTTTTGTAGACCATATGATGCATGACACCAAGAAGCAAAAGAGATGGCGAGGACATTCTTCCAGATCTGGAATTTGGTAACGTGGAGGTAAAAGAACGGTCATTTAATTTCTAGTGATTATTGATATTTGAATTCATTGCTGTAAGTTCACTCAGATGGGCTTAAATTGGAAAAGAGTTTCCAAGGAGAAGCTTGCATCAAATGCATGTTTATGCAAAGGAGGAACAAGATTCTCAGTGGGAAGACCATCAGTAAAGATTTTGAAGAATAGAGAGATCGCTTTGTTACAACGAGATATTTTTCATTAGTCACCAAGCAGCCAACAAGGGTCAACAATGAAAGGAGGACATTGGTTGAAGTACCAAGCCATTTCCTAGAGTACGCATGTCAAGGAACCAAAGTGGTTGTCATGAAATTTTTTCCAAGTAGAATCAAGTAGAAAGAAATTGGAAAGGTGAAAAGGATTAAAATCTCATTAGATAACCAACTTTTGTGGGTCCAAAATCCTTTCAGTGGGAAGGAGTGATCAAAAACTGAATTGGGGGAAAAAATTTGCTAAAAATTCAAAGTTATCAGAATGGAGTGGAACCTGAATGAACGGACATGTTTCGTCACCCTGATTCCGCCGCACTTCATTTCATCGAAAAACAACTCCGTATGAGAAATTTAGAGCTTTATGTCCATTTTGTCAAATAGTTAAAATTTGTGCAGAATTGATATAATGATGACTGGGCAACCTAGTCAGACAAAATAATATTCCAAGGAATATTCCCAAAATATGCCTCCAATTGGTCGAATGAGGAGCTGACAAGTGTCATTTCGATATTGGTTGATGAGGTTTCTAATTTGGTGCAAGTTGATTGGTTTGGGTCAGACCAATGAGGTCACGACATGTGGCTAGCTCGGAGGCCGCCATGTGCCCCTCCAAGGTCGAAATGTTATATAAGTTTATGAGTCAAAATTTTTATGGAGGAGCTGGGGTTCAACCCCATGACGTCCCCTCCATCATTTCCAAGACCTAACACTTCCGCTACACCATGTTTCTTACATATATATGCATCTCGCATATATTTAAGTTTAAAACAAAGCTATGACGAGGGAAAAAGAGGGCCAACCCCAGTCCATGGGACCACCGCCCGTGACCATAGTGGGAGCTCCAATAAATGTGCAGAGGATTAAAAATAAACTTGCTTTATTTAACTTAATTAAGGTTTATTATGTGCTAATCCATTTTTTAAATGCGGATTTGTTTAAGCGCTAATAACGCACCTAAACCACAAGGAGCACTATAGGTGCATGTAATCAGAGAATTGACCATTAATCCAAAGAGGGCCAAGCCATTGAATCAGGTCCAAGGAGACGTAGCCCAGGAGTGGTGAACTCCTTTATCAGCTCTCTGTAATGTGTTTGCTGTGTATTACATTCTCTGTAATTTACTTGTTATTTATGTGTTTTTAAAGCTAATTTACTTCATGAATTTCTCATAAAAGACACACAAATTTGACACATAAAGCATCTCGTAAACTTGTTATTTGACACAATCCTTAAGAACACTCTTATTTTATACCGATGAGGAAGCTAGCACATCAAACCTAGTTTGTCCATATTCAGATCAAGTTAAGTGACTATAAACTGAATTAGGGGAAAAAAATTGCTAAACATTCAAAATTATCGTAATGGAGTTGAACTTGAACGACCAGATAGGTCTCGTTGCCCTGATTCATCACACTTCGTTTCATCAAAAATTGACTATGTATGAAAAAGTTAGAGCCTACTGTCCATTTTCTCAAACAACTAAAATTTGTGCAGAATTGACAGAATGATGACTGGGCAGCCTAGTCAGCAAAAAAAAAATTCTAGGAATAATGCACCTAAACCACAGTTAAGACACTAATCTTCAGTTAATGTGATCTTATCTTGGCGGTGAAGTTGGCCGAGTCCTTTATTTTCAGCGAAACTCTAGATTTGGTGGTGTTAACTGGAGTTCTCTCCAGTTTTGGAGGAGTTTTTCTAGGAAAAGTTGATTGAGCCATAACTTGAGAAAATTTTGACCAAATTATGCTCAGAAAGAGTCCATCCTAGCAGATTTGGACATTCTGAGCAGATTGGTGTAGGTTTCAGAGGCAGAGGAGCACTTTTGGAATTTATTTTTCTGTTTTTAAGATTAAATATGCTTAGGGTCACCAAGAGAGGAGGACATGTCTGCTTCACCTAAATACCATTTGAAGAGCCATAAGAGGCTACTTAGGGGTTTTTAGGTCTTTTGAATCCATTGGAATAGGTTGGAGAGCCATTAGATCACTGTAGGTACATGTAATTAGAGAATTTACCATTAATCCAAAGAGGGTCAAGCCATTGAAGCAGGTCCAAGGAGACGTAGCCCAGGAGGGGTGAACTCCTTTATCAATTATGTGTAATGTGTTTTTTATGTATTAAATTCTATGTAATTTAATTGTTTTTAAAGTTTTTTTAAAGCTAATTTAATTCATGAATTTCTCATAAAATACACACAAATTTGACACATAAACCCTCTCATAAACTTGCTATTTGAAAAAATCCTTAAGCAAACTCTTATTTTATATTGATGAGTAAGCTAGCAAACCAAAACTAGTTTTTCCATATTCAAATAAAAATTTCCCAATTTTAAGCAACTATTTTTTGGTCATAATTTAATATATACATGTTTCTCCACTTGAAATTATATTTTCATCCTTTTTAATTCTATGCAAGTTTTTTCCCTATCCTCTACTGCTTTTAGGTTCTTCTTGATTTTCTTCACTATCTGTGCCATTTCCCGTAGAAGATCGGGTCCTAACATAAGCCTATCTTCAGGGCTGACTCCAATTTAAGGGGATATGTCACTTCCTTTTTATACATAAAATTCAAAAGGGCTCATCTTTAGTGATGCTTGGTAACTATTGTTATAAACCAACTCAACTAAAGTAGATAGTCCTCCCATTTAGTGGGCTAGTTAATTACGTGCATGTGTATCATGTCCTCAAGGATATGATTGACCCTTTCAGTGTTTCCATCTGTTTGTGGGGGGTATGTGGTGTCGAAATTTAGTTGCATACTCATTCCCGTAAATAATGCCTTCCAAAAGTTGGAAGTGAATTTGACATGCTTGTCTAATATAACAACATTTGGCATTCTGTGTTTTATGAAAATTTATTTCATGAAAACTTCTGCCACCTGTGCAGCTCTATAAGTAGATTAAACTTGTCTACAACAACCATAATGTATAAAATGAGTCTCATTCGATAACTTGTCTACAACAACCATAATGGGATCATGTTTTTTTCTAGTCTTTGGTAAAGCAGTAATAAAATTTAATGAAATTACCCCCCACTTCAATTATAGTATAGGGAAGGGGTTTAATAGTCTTGCGAGGAGTTGTTGCTCCACTTTTACTTTCCGACATTATTGGAATATTTCCAAGTACTCAAATAAATCCTTCTTCATATGAGGCCAAAAGAATTATTTTCTAAGAGTCATGAAGATTTTCTAATAACCTGGGTGGGATGAAAGGGGTTTTTTGTGGTGTTCATCTAATATCAGATGTTTAATCCTTACCACATTAGGAACATAGATTTTGTTATTAAACGTTAGTAACCCATTTTCATTAAGTGCATAATCTATTTTTTCTCCATGTTCAATTCTAATTTTCAGTCTTTCAAAATTTTGATTATAATCTTTATCTTCTAATGTTGTTGTCTTAATCTACTCTATAAAATTGTTTCAACGCTACTTATTGTTACCTCAAAAATATTCTTTAGAATTCCACTTAGTGGGTTCACTGCTTTGTTTTCTATCCCTTTTATATGCTTAATGTAGAATTCATATTCACTCAAGAAGACCATCCATCTGGCTTGCTTGAAATTCATGTCAGGTTTGCTGAAAAAATATTTTAAACTCAAATGACTAATAATTAAGGTAAATTTCTTACTAATTAAATAATGTTTCCACATCTTCAGTGTGTGGATGAATGCAACTAATTCAAGGTCATAAAATGCATATTTTCTTTCATGATCCTTTAATATGCGAGATTCATAAGCCACCACATGATATTCCTACATGAGCACTGCCCCCAAACGTTCCAAACAAGTCTTAGTACAAAATATAAAGTCTTTATCAGGATACGATATTTTTAGCAAAGGTGCAACAAGAAGTAAGTGTTTTAACTTTTCAAATCTCTCTTGACATTTTTTAGTCCACTCAAATTTAACCCCTTTATTTTGCAGAGAGGTTATGTGGTAAGCTAATTTAGAAAACCATTCCATGAATTTGCGATAGTATCCCGTGATACCCATGAATGATCTAATGTCTGCGAAATCCTTAAGGATTGACCAGTTAAGAATGGCCTTTACCTTATTGGGATCCACCACTATTTCATCTTTAGATATCACATTTCCTAAATATTGTATCTTATCTTGATAAAATTCGCACTTTTTGAACGTAATGTACAAATGATGTTCCTGTAGATTCTGCAACACTATTTGTAAATTTCGTTTGTGCTCCTTTGGTATCTTTGAATAAATTAATATATCATTTATAAATTTTATTACAAACTTGTCGAGACATTTGCTAAAAACACTATTCATCAAGCACATAAAGGTGGTAGGTGCATTTGTAAGTCACAAAGGAAGCATTGTAAATTCATAATTTCTGTATCAGGTTCAACAAGCCATTTTAGGAATATCCTGTTCTTTAATCCTTAGATGGTGATAACTAGACCTGGGATTTAGTTTAGAAAATTTCTCCTTGATCAAATAAATCGTCGATTTTGGGCAAAGGGATTTTATTCTTAATTGTCAATTTATTCAGCTGCTAGTAATCAATGCATAACCTAAATATTACATCTTTAATTTTAACAAATAATATTGGTGACCCTGTATTGAAACACTCAGTCTGATGTACCATTTGTTTATTAACTTATGTAAGTACATTCTTAACTCTACTAATTCTGGTACACTCACCTAATAAGGTGCTTTTGATACTAGTGCAACTCCCGGTATTAATTCTGTAGAAAAATATATGTCTCTCTTAGGAAGAAAACCAAGAATCTCATCTAGAAATACATACTGATAGTCCCAAATAACTTCCAAATCATCTAAGTATTATCTTGTTTTCCGTGTGAGTGGTCTTCCACTCAAATCATGAAATCAACTAACATTATTTCCTTGCAACCCTTTTTAATTGTAAAGAAGATATTTGCTGAACACAAATGGTTCTGAGTATGCCCTTTAGAACCCAAGTTTCTCCATTATCGAAGGTACAAGTAAAATTTTATCAAGACAATTAACAATTTCCATATACCCCTCCATCCATTCCATCCCCAATAGTATGCCACATGAACCTAGTGATAGGATGTTCAAATTCACAGTGGTTTTGTTCTCATTTAAAATAATAGGACATGTATTTACCTAATTAGTAAATTTTCTTTTTGTCCCGGTAACCAACTAGACCAACCATAATTTTTTGTACTTTTCATAATTTAATTTATAATTTTCTACAATTTGGGGACTATTGTAACTCAAGCTGACACTAGGGTACATCAAAATAGAAATAGGTTGGTTTAAAATTTTAACTTCTATCTCCACCAGGGTGGATTGATGTTCTTCTTAGCGCTCTTCCAATGCATTGTTAATACGAGGAATATTCCTGGCCACATTGTTAATGGTTGGGGGCCTCTTGAATATTCTGTGAATTTGGCGCAAACCTTGTATTATAGGGGTAGTTTCACAGAAGATGAGGTTCTCCACAACCCCAACATTTTAATGGTTCTTTTTACTTCCCATTAAATTCCTTATTACTTAGTTCTATTTGTTTAGATTCGGTCTAAGTCTGTTTCTGCGTTCTTTGTGTTTGATTTTTTTTTTTACTAAAATTTCAACTTTGGTTTCACTTAGAAAAATTCTTAAAAAATATAGGTTTTCTTCCTTTTCCACCCTAGGAAAACCTTTCTTTCTTTTTATTAGGCCATTACTTCGCATTTTAATTTCTCACTTTAGTTCAAATTTACTGACTTAATGAGAAATATAATCTCAAAACGATAACTCTAGCCAAAAACCACCCTCCCCACCCCCCCAAAAAAATTAAAAAACAACCCAAAATCAAAAAGTGTATATGTTGGGATGGATTTTTTTTTTTATTTTTGGGAGGGGGGGTTAAATTTTCAACATTTTTTAAAAATGGCAGCAAAAACCATATTTTTTTGCGCAAAATAAATGAAAAAACACCCTAAAATGAAAAGTGTTGATGCAACCTGATGTTGCATCAACACCTTTTTTTGGGTTAAAATTTCATTTTTTTAGCAATAACATTAAAAAACTAAATCTTTGTGCAATAAACATGAAAAAACACCTAAACTGAAAAGTGTTGATGTTGGCATTAACATTGTTTTTGGGCTAAAATTCCAACATTTTTTTAATAATGGCATTAAAAATAAAATATCAGGACTCCAAAAATCATTAAAATTCCAATAATTTTTGAACAATACATTCAAGATAAAATATCACGACTCCAAAAAATCTAAAGAGCTCTAACAATTTTCAACCATGTCATTAAAGATAAATATCATGACTGAAAAATGTTTAAATTTTGACATTTTTCAACCATGACGTTAACGATAAAATAACACGACACCCAAAACCTTAAAATTTCAACAATTTTCAACCATGGAATTAAAACAAATGCCATGAATATGACAAACCTTAAAAATAAATACCTAAATCAAAATTCAATATACTCAATGCTAAATAGTTATGTTAAAATCTGAGTCTAAGACAACTTGGCACATTGCAAGGAAAACTTAAAAATGAACTATCAAATTGACACATAGTGGGAGCATGCTTGACCCATTACAATGAATACTTAAAAATCAACCATCAAATTAACACGTAGTGGAGGCGAACTTGATACATTGTAATAAAAAATGAAAAATCAACTTCCAAATTAACACGTATAAAGGTCAGGTTTATACTCAAACATCAACACAACCCCTAAAAAAAACCATTAAAAAAAAAGAAAGTAAAAAATAAAATAATTAAAATTAAAACAATGAAAAAAATAAATTTAAAATTAAAAATGAAAAATAAAATAAAATAAAAAAATTGTATTAATAAAAAACAAAACAACAATTAAAAAAAATAAAAAAATTAAGAAAAACATTTAAAAAAGACAATCACATATATATATATAAACCATAAAAATATAAATAAATAAAAACCATAAAATAAAATAAAAACCGTTAAAAATTTAAATTAATGCGGATCCTTACTCCATGTAGTTTTATTTATTTATTTTTTCAATGTTATATATATATATATATATATATATATATATATATATATATATATAATTTCAAAAAAAAATTATTAGCTTTATTTTTCATAATTTTTTTTTTAAATTTGTATTTTGAGTAATTAGTATTATTATTTTAAAATATTATTAGTTTATATATATATATATATATATATATATATTTTAAATTAAATTAAATTAAATTAAATTATGTTTCTTTTTTGCTTTTACGTTAATTTTCTTTGTTTTCTTTTAAAATTAATTTTTAATAAAATTTAGCTTTTTTGTTTTCTTAATATTTGTTTTATTTGATTTGATTTGTAAAACAATTTTTACTTTTATTTTATTTTTGCATAATTATTTATTTTTTTAATTTTTAATTTTATTTTTTTTCCATTTTTTTTCAAATATTAATTTTAACTAAATTATATAGTTTTATTTATTCATGAGCTATTTTTTGTGTTATATTTTTTCAATTTTCAATTTGTTTTTCAATTTATTTTTATTTTAAACCATTTATTTTTGTTTTTTTAGTTTGTCTTTTTCTTTTTTGGGAAAGTTGTTTTTAATTTTTTTTAATTTCTAATTGAAAATTTTATATGAATTATTATTCTGGAAAAAAACATAAAATATTATCATTTTGGAAATACAATTCATACCATTTGTTATTTTTTCAAAATTTTCTATTAATATTTTTCCATAAAAATCATTTATTTAAAATAACTTTTTGAATGAAATGTCCCAAAATACATGTTTTTTTAATTATAGCTATATGAAATATATATATATATTTTTGGCAGCCAATCAATTTTTTTAGTCACCATTATTTTATGTGTATTGAAGCATTAATTAACAATACATAAATCTATACAAAATCTTATCTTCAAAATATTAATTTTTATTTTTATTTATTTTTATTTTTCTGAATAAGCTTAATCTATTAATATACAAAAATACATTACATGGAGGCTGAGGCCTCATAGTTTCTGGCCCGAGAGATCTGCATTCTAGTGCAGCCAAGCCAATTTGTCAAAATATCAGCACACAATGTCGAGAGACAGTTACAACAATGAAGCACAGACATGCATTTTAGCACAAAAAAACCACCCTCATAGGGGAAACTGATCGGAGAGTCCAAACAACATATCAACCCACAACAATTAGCTTCAGAATTGTAGACATGAACGGTCTTATATAGGATAATCTGCTGCCCACGAAGGGGAAACCGACAATCAAAAGAGCAGTAGAAGTAGAACCAGCTAAACTGAGACAACATACGATTACCAGAGCTGAGCCTGCCACAACGAATAGCCAAAAACAAGCCTGAAAGAAGAAAGGACATTAATTACCTTGAGTGGAAGGAGGAGACTCGACCACACGGCAGGTGTAAGCATCGGGGTCATCCTCATCCTACACAGCAACATTATCACCCGGAGCATGTTGTTTGGTAGTGTCCGCCCTCTTCTCGACAACTGGATCAGAAGAACAACCTCTCTTGAAGTTGCCCGCCTCAGAATCCAAGAAGGGGTCCAGCGAGGAGCAGCCCTCAACCAGCTTCCGCTTCTGACAAGCTTTAGAGGGAGAACAAGGCCTATCGGTCGTCAATTGCACCAGAGGAGAGTCGGTAAGCTCGGCAATCGAATTAGGCGGCACTTCTTTGAAATCAATGGTGATGGTGGCAGTGACAGTAGGCATGTTGAGCAAGCAGGGGAAGCGGAACTGAGCCCTGTGCTACTGACCCGGGAGGAGACCGGAGAGACTTCTAGCAGGCAGAGCAGTCCCTCGCCCAGCTAAAGAGCTCCGACCGCTGCGAGTCTTAGGATACCGACCCCTCATGGAATCAGACGACGGAGAAGAGGAGCAAGGTGAGGAGGGAGGAGGGTGTCGAGAAGGACCACCACGGCTTGAGCCTCATTTGCTTCTCATCCTATGGCGCATACGAGGCATGGTATTCAGGTGCGGAGTGTTGAACTTGAAGGAATAGGAGGCCGAAGATAGGGTCAAGGCAGGCGTGCCAAAACTAAGGACCGAAGGCAGATGAGAATCGATCTCCACAGGGAGAGAAACAGCGCGAATGCCAAAACTCTGAGTGCAAAAGGAGCTCTACGAGAAGTGCAATCCGGGAGTGAGGTTTATGCAACAGGAAAGCGAGCACCTGCACCCAGTGTTGGTTCGAGAGCTTGGCTCAGAGACCGCCAAGGAGCAGCAGGAACGAAAGGGCAACAAAGCCGGTCTGAAGTGTCCCAGAGAAGCCATATCTCTGCGAATCGAGCTTGAGTCTGGGCAATTGTGCAACGTAAATGCCCCGGACAGAGCAGTGTTAATGCTATTAATGGCATGGAGGACGCTAAGGAGGGTGGCAGTGGTAGAACCCCACGCGCCAACCCACCACCTTTGCCACCTATCCATCATGCTGGCCACCCGCATCCGGGACAAAATATTAATGTTATTAGATTAAATAAACATGATTAATTAAATATACATAATTAATAAAATAAAAATAAATAATTATTTACTTTATTATATTTATTTACATCTTTAAATAAATGTTAATACTAATTAGTTTATTTTTATTTTTATAACAATTAGTGATATTAATAACCATCTTAAAAAAAATCAGGGTTTTTATTAAATGTATTTTATCCTAAATTAAATAAATTAAATAGATCAATTAACTAAATTAATAACTATATAAAAAAATAATTAGTTATTTACTTGATCAATATTTATTTAGTAAATAAATATTAATATTAATACATAGTTAGTTTATTAAATACTAATTAATTATAAATATTTATTACATAATATTTAAAAAATTATTAAAAATTGGAAATAAAATTATTAAAAATTGGAAATAAAATTTATATATAAAATAGAAATCAATAACTTTGGTTGGCTCTTGTCATATCCTTCTTCATTATTAATGGCCTAAAAAACCCTTCTTCCAATTCTTCATTCAATTGTCCTGAAGATGGATCCCCGTTGGGATTCGAAACGTCGACAAATGTTCCTTGATACTGTGGATAATCTGGGAAGCTCTTCAAAAAATAATATTACTTTTTTTAACTTTGCAAAAAAATTGAAAATTTCACTACAGAAAAATATTGCAAAGAGAAACAAAAAACATAATCTAGAAAAACACTTAAAAAACAGACAATTGAGGAAGAAAACAAAGAAGAAGAAGACAACTTGAAAATTAGTTAAATAACCAACATTTAAAAAGAATGTTGATGGTGCATCAACACTTTTCAAAATCCACATGAAAATCAACAACATTAAAAAAATATATCCATACTTAATATATCATAAAATTTAAAGTGTAAAAAATAAGCTCCAAAAAAGGGGTTGATGTTGCATCAACATTTTTAAAAATTGACATGAAAATCACTAACATTTAAAAAAAATATACATAATACATAAGAAAATTTGAAGTGTTAAAAATATTCGAAAACAAGAAAGGTTGATTATGCATCAACAATTCATAAAGCATTGTACTTTAGCTTTTTCTTCTCGTATATATGACACATATATGAAAATATGAGTAAATTTAGTCACCAACTCATCCATTGACATTTGACCAAGTTTTAGATCGTGAAATTCTTTGGCCTTGTCATTAAAGTAACATTTAGTTAGATATTTTTCCTTAAAAAGTCTCTTAAATTCCTCCGAGTTAATGTTCTTTTTTTCTAAATTAGGTAGTGTTTTGACTTCTTCCCACCATAGTGAAGCTTTTCACTCTAACTGGTATGTAGAAAATTTAGCTTTTAATTAAGTAAAATAATTATAAACTTGGAAATACCTATTGATATTAAGCAACCACGTCTCTGTTGCTTCTTCAAAGTCCCCATCATAGGTTGGGGGTATAATTTTCTTGAATTCTCCTTATAGTTCCATTTTTGGCCTCTTTTTATGCCTCATATGTAATTTTTGTGAACTATGCTTGTCTTCTCCCTCATATTTAGCTTCTTTACCTTCAACCACCTCATTAGAGTTCTCTGCTTGGAAGTCTTTCCTCAATCTTCTTCCTCTATTATTATTTCCAGAGCCTTGGGATTGGATTTTTCTGTTAGGTTTTTAATGATTTTTTATTGTTCCCCACTAAATTTTAATAACTGTTCATGTCCTGCATGAAGGATTACTAGCTATGTCCTTAGATTTCTCACCATATTCATCAATTCCAATATATAGGAACTTGCGCTTGTTCACCTAGGTATACCCAGATCTCGTCATCACCTATATGAGTTTCTCCTTATGATTCTTCCATTAGTTGTCCGTTTTCCTTACTCTTCTTTTTATGTGCAAAAATAGATGTTCATTTTGTTAAATAAGATCATGGTCAGCTGATAAGCCACAGTGTTGCAACTTGTTTTTCTTTAATGCCATATGTAATATTCCCCAGTAAAATCACTCAGAAATAACCATGTATTACACAATATATATATATTTTTTAAACTTAATACACACATTACTTGTTACAATGAAAGGTTAGCCATTAATTTTATTTGCACATGAAAAATACCTTATTAAATACCAACATCTATTTTGATTTTCTTATATCATGTAACATTGCTATGTTTCTACATTCTCGAATTTTCACTTAACACCCAAATTTGGAGTTGGAAATTATAATTAGGCTTTACTTGTCTACTCCTTACTATTCAATTCTTTTCAATGCTCTCTTTATTAGTCTCAAGGCCACGACTATGCTAGTTCATTGGCTTAACATAAGTTCTATCCTATAGTATAATGATAAGGATTCATTTTTGTTTTTAATATTTTATAATACTTCATATCTAACCTTATGTACACAATACCACCACATACAATGCATTATTGTGACATTCCTTATGTTAACTATACTCCACATACATACATACATACATATATCAATGTTATTACAATTTTGTTGGGTTCCCTTTTACATTAGATAACTTTTGAGGTCTAAAATGGGCCTCCTAAGGAATATTATAAAATAATAGTGGAAATAATAAATAAGATTAGATTACATCATTAAATTTTAAAGGGAAAAAAGAAAAAAACTATTTTTTCAACTCATATTTTCAACATATCTCCTTATGCCATTTTACTCGGATTTCAAGTGGGAGAACTCATTGGATGAATAATTTAATTCCTCATCTAAGGAGTACCCATGTTGCATAATTTTGATGGACCCTACTACACGAAAATTATAAGTACATGAAAAACATGATTGCAGTCATATTTTTCAACATGGGTACTTCTTGGATGAGGAATTAAATTCTGCATCCAATGAGTGCTCCCACACAAAATTTGAGTAAAATCGTAGGGAGATAAGTTGAAAATACGAGTTGAAAAATCAGTTTTCTTATTTTTTTTTAATTTTTTAATCATTTTAATTTTTTACTCCAAAAATGGTGAACCATCCCCCATGGTTGACATCATCATCATGAATTCTATTGGTTCTTATAAAATTGATTTTGGTTGTACATTTTTGTTTTGAGGCCCATACTTTACCTTAAAATGTCTCTAATGTGGTTATATACTATGTGATATATATCAAATATTTTTAACATTAGAAGGCCCTCGTGGCACCTTGCTCTTATGTGGAGAGTGTATGGCGATCTGTCTAGGTGACAGATCTACGTGGAAGGAGTTCATGTGCTAGACCATACCCTAAACACGTGGTCTCTCATTTTCAACAGTGGTGATTATCTTTAGTTTAATAAATGGCAAGGAAAAAGTCTGGCACCATTAGGCTAACCATCTACCCTTATTCCCTCCTTCAAAATTGTTCCATTTGTGTTTGAACTATGTCGAGAGAAGAGCTCTGCAACCATGATGGTAACTTGGAAAATCAGAGATATTATCATACGTTTGTAATATTTCCACCATGATTTTTTTTTCATGATGGTATTTTAATGAGGAAAATATTGTTTGCTACCTGAGGCATGGTTTTCATACCAGGTCCAAAATTAACCTTGTATATCCTCGTTGCTTGTTTTCTCTTTAATTTTTATATATGCTGTAATTCTTGGCAATGATTTAGCGTAGGTCTCGACGAATAATTTTTTTCATGTCGGTATACTTCATAGGTCAAGACCGTGGCTTCTTTTGGATGTTCTATTGCTATGAACATATTTTATGGGATTTTGGAGTTGCTTCCCTTCCTCATGGAATTTATCCTTAGGAAAATTTTCTACATTTCAATGCTAAGCTTAAAAACCTAACTCAACTCCTTTTCTAGTAAGGTTTCTCTATATTTTTTTTATGAAAAATGAGTGCATTATCTACTATGACTTGGAACAAATGCAAGTATTCTTGTCTAACCTTTTTTAAGGTAAGGGACAATTCATTTACAATATTCTTGTGTATATTTCCTTCAAAACCCCAGACTTGACTAAGGGTTTTTGTGTTTTCAGATTAGTATTGACCATGCTTTGGTTTCTCTTCGAATGGAACATTTTGAGATCATTTACTTATGAGGTCACTATTTTTCGTATCGACCCTTATAGGTACTCATTTTTCTTGGTACCCTTAGTAGTCCTCAAGAATTTTTTTTTTGTGCTTCAACTCTATTTTGTCGAGCTGCATAAATTTTTATAAGGGTTTTTATAAAAATGAAATCATTAATGGGCCAAAGTTTTCTTAATTTATGAGTGTATCTCTTTGAGGGTTTTATGAGGAAAATTGTGGCAAAAAGTCCGACCTCTATAGGTAGAGAGATTGTAAATTTTGTATAATTACGGGTTTCCACTTTTATATTAACATAACCTCTCATATACTTTTATTTCAATTGTTGTCGAACTTGTATGGCTAATTGATGTAACTATTTTCTTTTAAAAATGACTATACTTTTATTTTAAGAAGGAATATACTCTATACACTTGTGTTGTTCCACTATAAATGTTATTTTCATTCAGATTACGAATTTATGGCATTGTTAGTTATATCTTTGGTATACTCATGCGTAAAAGGGTATTCTTTCAATGATTTACAACACACGTTGCAATTTGTTTATGCCATTTTTCAATGTAAATTATTTGCAATGTTGTTATAATTACATACTTGTATAGATAATGTAGTTATTATTCAATTTAGAAAGCAAATTATTGGCTAGAAATCTTGGTGGACTCTTGTCATGGGTTTCCACCTAAGGTATTTCTTTAAGGCCTTATTATTATTAAATTTCCAAGGACTAAATGAGTCTTGGCTAGTCGACAAGATTTTCTTCCTCACCTATAGTCTGTGACATGCTAACCTAGGTTCCAATCTTCTATTCCTATTCAATCGTATAATGTATTGTTATGTAATATTTCCCCTTTTCTATAGCCTAAAAATAGTTTTGTAACTAGTAAAATATTACCATTTAATCCTAGCCATTCACATATATTTGTTTTTCTTACTTTTTGAGCGACCTCTACTATACCAAACTCTCTTCATATTTCATATATTCTCAAAATTTTCTTTCCTAAAAACCTGCACATTAGATACCAAGGTTGGGCCCCTGGGTACGGTCTCCTTTCTCAATATTCTACAATATAAGAACACTTAGATTTTATCTTTTAGATATCCTATATTTAAGTTTTCTATCACTAACCTCCATCTTTCCTGCAACAAATACAACATAGAGATATATACATATATTCTTTTTAGAGAAGACATTAGTAGAATTTAACCATTTATTTTCTTGATACACACATGGTAACATATATTTATAATAAAGTATTTCCTTATACATTCATAACTTTGAACTTTAAAAAACAACTATCTTTAACACATATTTTCCAAATATTCATATACTTATCTAAAAATTCCTAGAGATAGATTAGAGCCTACCATGTTCCTCCCAATCGTTGAACTACGTTTTTCAATAACCCCCCCTAAGTTGTAACTCCTTCATGCTAGGAAAAAAAATTAGTATTTCTTTCTCACCTTACACCTCCTTAACCCCAAGCAACATCCTATTAATTATGGGTTAAGGTCCAATCCTTCTCTCCCACTGACACCTTTCTTTTGTTCAGACTGTGTTTATCTCCCACAAGATATTTTTGAGTCAAAAAACATCCACCCATGACATTTATCTTCAACCATGTATTCTTTTGGTGGTTTGTTCAACCAATAGTTCTCTCTGTCATGGAATGGAGGATTTTTTATTTTTTTCTTGCCCCCTTCTTAGGAATAACCGATATCAACTATATTCCAGAAAATTATGAGTCTAATATTTCACATGATAGCCTTTAATGTATTTCTAAAAATAGTAATACATAATTTTTTTTTTAATTAAAAAAATAAATATTTACATTTTCATAACGTGTTAATTTCTACCCCGTGGATGCGGGTGACAGAACTGACACATATGACAATCATACCTCGCACACCTCGGAGGACGGAGATCTTCTACGCAACACCTCAATTGCTGTGAATCCCCAAACCGTTAGCCATCCACATGAAACTAACAGAATCAAGAATGATGATCTGAGATGCCCAGAATTGCGTCACCCTGTCTGGGGCACCCCGCAGCATCCATCACCTTTATCATGATTAAGCCATATAGCAGCCATTCCCCCTCCCTTGAGCCTACTCAGGTGACCGATCTTGGTACGCAGCTGTGTGAGAGGCTTACTCATTGCCATCCTCCTCGCATGTGTCCATGCCTCTTTAAAAGGATGAGCTCTCAACCTTGAACAACCCACAGTATTTTCCCTCTGCCCTTCGTTTTTTAATCTCTGCTTTGGCACTTCCTTGTTTTCAGAAGGCTGTTCCACACATTCCCCTTTAGGTGGCTGCATCCCAAACTGTGCACCTCTTCCCCAGCCTTTCCTACCCCCTAGCCCTAGCGCTGCTTGCCTCCCTATTGCACACCCCTCCCTTGACATCTCCCCCCTGTATCACTACGCAATGACCCCCAGACTTCGCTAGAGAACCATCCGAGGTGGACAAAGAGGGGCTCTACCTGGCCGTTATCACCATGGCGAGGACAATCGATTGGAGTTGATGGAAGGCTCCTTCTTTGGCACTATTTCTTGCTAGAGCCCCGAACATGAGCAGGAGGAAGCAGCCCCTGGGCACGCTACACAGAGAGGTAAGCAAGGCCCATGAAAGTCCACCATATCTCTCCAGACGCACTCCAGCCTCGCAACACTGACCCACTATCGGTTTAGGAGAAGGAAGATGATTATTCAGATGTCTGGGTGATGGACTCTGATGGAAACTGGATGCGTGTCCCAGATTTAATAGATCCGGAGTCCCCCATCCTCTGTGCATCGGTCCAAAAACCCAGGTGTTCAATGGATAATTCGGAGGAAGCGGCTGCGCAGGCTCCTGCTTGCCCCATTGAGGAGGAGGTCCCCAACATCGATGATGAAGATGAAGATTGAGGCTTGCGTAGCTACAAAACTCTTCCATGTTTCTTTTCAAGCTTTCCATCAATTTTTTTTTTCTTCTGCATATTTTGTGCTACTTAGATACATCAGCGCAACTGCACATAATGTAATTTTATATCTTAAGTTTTGTTCGGGCTGGTTTCCTCCTCTGAGGCAGCTCCGATACCGAGTAACCAAGGCTAGGATTGGGTAAGCATAGCTTGCCAACCTTGCATGTAGCATATGTAATTTCCCTGTTTTTGAATTAATAGAATAGCCCAACTTACCAAAAAAAAAAAACATATTAATTTCTACCGCTTGACTTTTCAGCCATATATCTAATATAAAAGTTATAAAAAAAATTTATTTACCAAGGCTATCACAAAAAAAATATTTAAATTTTATAAATAATATAGGTTTATATTTTAGGAAAGGAATGAAAAAAAAATTAAACATGACAATTATATTTAAATTTTATAAATACAAATATATTTAGATTTAAAAGGAATTTTAAAAAAGGTCATAATTTTTTCAAAAGTCTAAAAACTCATGAAATTATATTTTGAAATGGTATAATTATTATTTTTAATATTAAAAACTATTATTAATTTTTTTTTTTATATACCATCCTCTTCTGATTCATGCTCTAATTTTTTTCACTTGAGGTTGCACTGTTGCGCTCTCTGAGCCCATGCTGTTGCGCTCTCTGAGCTCGCGCTGTTGTGCTCTCCCTCGGATCTTCAGCTAATCTCTGCTCCAGGCTTGGCATGGCCCCTCCGGAGTCTTCCCCGGAGGTGGTTGCATCCCAGATCCAGGCTCTCGCATTTTATGCCCTCGTCAACTCCTTGTCCCCTCCATGCCCTAGGTCGGCGATCTCCAAATTTGTAAAAATTCTTGATGGTCTGCAGGAGGTTATCCTTCCACCTTCTCTTCCTCGTATGGATGCGCTCTATCTTGTTGAAAAGGGTCTTATTGGCCAGTTCACCAGGCTTTGGCCCTCATCGAAGACTGTACAAATATGGGTTGAGCGGAACTGGTCTGATAAGATCAATGGAAAAATCTCTATTTGATTATGCGGCAGAAGGTATTTCACCTTCCACTTTGAATCAAAAGAAGACAATGATCTGATCTTCAGAAATGGACCCTATTTTATGGACACCATAGGCTTGTATCTCAATAAATGGATGCCGAAATTTGATCCAGAATTGGATATCCCAAATGCCATCCCTGTCTGGGTACGCGTTCCCCACCTCCCTCTTAACTGCTGGGGAGATGATTTAGTTAGAGCCATTGGGAACATAATTAGAAAATTCATAGATTGAAGTGAACCAAAGGATAACATGTAAGCCTGCGCCAGGATCTGTGTTGAGGTAGATCTAGGAAAAGGCCTCCCCGAGGCAATCAAGCTCAAAGTGGATAAATAGACAGATATTCAACAGCTCGACTACGAGAAGATCTCATTTAAATGCAAGGTATGTCACAAGTATGGTCACTTTGCTAGTCATTGCTAAAAAATTAGTGATGTTGAAAGCCTTCAATCTGATCCTCAATGGGAAACTGTTAAAAGGAAGAAAACTGCCAAGAACCCTAAGAATACCTCCCATGTTGCTCCTCCCCCCAAGCCTAATCCCTTGCCACCCTCTTCCCCCAAGATCCTGGACCCTTCCCATCAAACTTCTGCTTCTTCTCCCCCACCCACCACACCCAAAACCTCGTTGGATTCATCCAACCCTTTCTCACCAATCTCCCCCCCGGATGAGGATCCCCCCCTTCTAATCCCTCTCTCCCAATCTGACTCACCTAGAATCTCTCCCTCCCTCCTTGACCCCCCCTCCTCCTCCCAAGACCCCTTTACTATCAGGATTACTAGAAATTCAGCGAAGGAACATGGAGCTACTCTTGAAAACCAAAAAAAGTAGGGCCTCGAAAGGAAATCAACAAAGAAACATCGTGATAAAAGCACGCGGAAGGATATAGAAATGGGTACCCAAAATCCCATAGAAACCTACATTCTAGGACAAAATAGCAAGGAAACCAGATAAAAGGATCAAGGAGGGAAAGAAACTCTCCGAACAACCTTTTTGCAATGATGAAAGTCCTCTCGTGGAATAGCAGGGGTCTAGGGCACCCCTCCAAAATAACATCCCTAAGAGATCTAATAAACCAAGAGAAACCATAAATCATTCTTCTTCAGGAAACAAAGAAAAGAGAATCAGAAATGAAAGAAATAATTAACAAAACAAAGCATTATGATGGCGCCCTCTCTGAATCAAGGGGAGCCTCCGGTGGACTAACCACCCTTTGGAATCACAGTATATGGGAACAAAAAGACACCACAACAAATCAGAACTGGATCAAAGTGACATTAGAGAACTACTGAGAGCAAAAAAAAAAATCATAGTTTACAATGTATATGGGCCTAATCATTATAGAGACAAAGAATAGTGCTGGAGCTCCATCAAAGAAGATATAGGCAACGAGAACAACACCAATATCATAATGGGAGGGGACTTCAACCTTATTCTACATGCAAACGAGAAAAGAGGAGGCAGCTTCAGCCAAGACCCCTCTAGAAACCAGCTCGAAGACATAATGAAAGAACACGATATGGTGGACATTGCACCAAAGAATCATAGATACACTTGGAGCAATAGAAGAATAGAGAGAGTCAACATCATGGAAAGACTTGACAGAATCCTGGTAACAGTCACTCTGCTTTCACACTACTCCATAGCCACTGCCAGTATTCTACCCTTTCCAGCCTTGGATCACTATCCAATCACTCTCACTTTTGGTGATCACCACTCTCTTAGCCCAATCCCTTTCAAATATAGTCCTCTTTGGAATGATATCCTAGAAGCAACTCAACTAGTTCATAATACTTGGATTCATCATGTTGAAGGCTCTCCATCCTTTATATGGGAGACCAAATTAAAAAAAACCAATATGGCCTTGAAGGAATGGGCCAAAACCCAATACAAAGAGCCGAACCAAATTAAGGTTGAAATTAAATACAATCTGGAGGATGTCCACAGTAACATTGAAGCTCATGGCCTCAACCAAGAATGCTTCACTCAAGAAAAATATATCTATTGGTAGCTCTATCGCGCCAACAGGAAGGAGGAGGAGAAATGGCGCATCAAGTCAAGAAGTTTATGGCTCCAAGCGAGTGATAAAAACACCGCCTATTTTCGTAAGCAGGCTATTGTCAGAAAAGTTAAAAACAACATTGCCTCCATCGTCGACGCTACTGGCCTTCTTCAAACTGATCAAGAAGAAATTAAAAGTGCTGCCTCCATGCACTTCAAAGATCTTCTAATAGAGATAAGAGATCATGAAGATTACTCTGATATTCTTCATCATCTTCCTACCTCGATCAATGCAGAGATAAACAGTTCTCTCAACGGAGAAATTGAAGAAGAAGAGGTCAAAAGTGCAATCTGGGCCTTGCATCCAAACAAAGCTTCGGGGCCAGATGGATTTTCTATCAATTTTTACAAAGTTTATTGGGATGTAATTAAAAATGACCTTGTGAAAATGATACAATGGACTCATCGCAAGAAAAAAATTAGGGGTTACACCAACTCCACATTCCTAGACCCTATCCCCAAAGAAAACCGCCCTTCCTCCTTCTCTAGATTTAGGCCCATCTCTCTTTGTAACTCCTCTTATAAGCTCATCACTAAAATTCTGGCCACTCGCCTCAAACCCCACCTCCATAGACTCATCTCAGAAAACCAAGGTGGCTTCATATCTCAAAGAAAAATTACTGACTCCATTCTCCTTGTTCAAGAAGCCTTTCACTCCAGCATATCTAGCAAAGAAAAATGATTCATATTAAAGCTTGATCTAGCCAATGCCTTTGACAGGGCCAGGCATTCTTTCCTTATTTCTGTTCTTAAAAAAATGGGCTTTGTTCCAATTTTTCTTGCTCTAATCACCTCCTGCATCTCGGGACCCTGGATATCTCCTCTCATTAATGGCAGACCAGCCCCCTTCTTCCAATCCTCTTGAGGATTAAGGCAGGGATGTCCTATATCCCGCTAGCTCTTCATCCTCATGGCAGAATCCTTCAGCAAGGCCTTGGATCATATGAGATGAGCAGGTCTCATCAGTGGCATCCAATTCAGCAACAGGGTTAAAAATATGAACCACTCTCAATTTGCAGATGATATTCTTCTGATGGGAAGAGCCTCTAGCATCATTGCCTAGTTCTTCAAAACTATCTTGGAGAAATTCATGCTTTACTCTAGAGTTATGATCAACCACCAGAAGAGTTGCATTTATGGATGGAATGCATCTAGCCAAACTATACACATCATTTCTAACATCTTTGGTGTTCCTTACAAACTGAATTGGGGATATTTCACTTATTTGGGTATGCCTGTGAGTGTTGGCCCTTTGAAGGCTGAAGTCTGGAATGTCACTATTGAAAAAATGAAAAGAAAAGTCCATCAATGGGGTTCAGCGTGGCTCAATCTAGTAGGCTATTTCATCCTCCTCAAATCAGGACTCTCATCCCTACCACTGTACCACTTCACCCTCCTTCAAGCCAATGCTATCATCCATTATAAAATTGAAGCCATCATTAGGCACTTTCTTTGGCAAGGCAGAAAGAATGATAAAAGGAAATATAACCTTGTCAAATGGAGGCAGGTAATACAAGAATAGGAACATGGAGGTATTGGATTCTGCTCTCCCAAGCTCTTGAACATGGCATTTGGAGGGAAAATTGTATGGAGGCTCATCAATGGGAATCAAGCTTGGTGAAAAAATGTCCTGGAAGTCAAGTATCTCGATACCACCCGAAAACATCTCCTTGACCAAGAAATACCTAATAGACCGTGCTCCAAAATCTGGACTCTTTGTAAAAAAGCCATCCCCCTCTTAGAAAAAAATATTTCCAAAGTACCCATGGGAGGTAACACCATCAATGTTGGGAAAGATCGAATTATGGGACAGATCCCCATCATTGACAGACCTAGCACTCAGGGCATTCTCTCCTTCTTCAGCAATATGGGTTTACATCTATTAAGCAAATTCTCCAAATGGGTTTCCCAAACCAAATTTTGGACTGGTTGGCACTTCCCAAAAGTTCCAGTCCATCTTGAAGCTAACCTTGACAATCTTCAATCTCATCTTTATGGTTCGACTACTCTAAAAAAAGACAACATTGATGAATTTTTATGGGACCCCTCCAGCTCAACATACACCATCAAAGCAACTTGTTAACATCTCTGCAATGAATATCATCCTGCGCCTATCTGGTTTAATTGGAAGGTTGTATGGAAATAGGAAGCTCTTCCAAAGATCAAGTTCTTCATATGGACCCTCCTGAAAGATAAAATATTAACCTCTTGAAACCTCAAGAAAAGAGGTGTTCTTGGGCCATCAAGATGCCTAAACTATCAAGCAACAAAAGCGACTACCCACCATCTCTTCATCGGGTGTCCCTTTGCAACCCGATGCTGGAACGAGCTTAACCCTTTTTTTCAGCCCAACTGGACGCAACATAGCACAATTGCTAAGGTCCTCCACTCTTGGAAAACCAGCTATCCCTGGGGTAAAAAGAAGAACAAAATTTCGAAGAGATTTTGGGATGCCCTTCCCTATGTGGTTCTGTGGAACATTTGGCTCACCCGAAATATAAGGATCTTCAGGAATAAAGAGCCCTCCTTTAGGAAATTTTGTAACAAATCTTGGAGTCTCATGCTTGCAACAATTTCTGCTAATTGCAGTAGCAAAATCGACTATAGGGATCTCTGTGCGAAGGAAAGGATATTCCTTGGTGACCTTTTGGATAGAAACAACAATATTAATCCCCCTCCAAAACATCCCTACAAAGAAGACACAAGATGGAAGATTCAGCTTAAAGAAGAGGACTCTGTCGACTGGATAAAGAGCAGCGCTAGACCCTCCTTATTTTTCGATGGAGCATCCAAATTAAATCCGGGAATTTCAGGGGTTGGTGGCATCGTAAGGAGCGAAAGTGGTAGCACTATGGCATCCTTTGAATGGGGTTTAGGCACCCTTTCAAATAACAAAGCAGAGGCCTTAGCCCTTTTCCAAGGTTTGTATCAGTTAAAAAAGCTTCATATTACAAATGCTATGGTCTTTGGAGACTCCTCTATAATCATCAGTCTGATGAATCATGATCGGCCAACTGCAAATTTAGCTCTTCGCGAAACCATTAGCAGATGTCGCTCACCCTTGGAAGAAATGAAGGGCACATCCTTCTTTCACATTCTTCGCAATATCAATAAGGACGCCGACCTCCTTGCCAACAGGGCTTGCGCACTAACCTCGGGGCATCCTCTATGCAATGATGTGCTAAATCTTGTGCCCTTTCCATGATCCTGCCTCCATCAGTCTTGAGATTCATCTCGATCCTACATACATAACTCACAACACCTCAAAGCATCTTTCGTACTCGTTCCCACACCTTGCTCATGACCTCCTTGTCTCGTTTCTCCCCCCAAGCAGTCTCATTTCACCCTCCCCATCCTATTTATCTTCTTTCTCCCAGCTTCTCATACCACTCCCCTTCTCCCTCTCTACATTTTTCTTGCCCCCCTATGTTGTTTTCTCCTTGATCTCGCATCCACATTCCCTTTTTCGAGACCCTGCTATCTATAGCGCCTCTATCGCTTTCTCCCCTTGGCCCTCAGCCTATCCCCCCTACTTTGATAGCGCTCCACATTAACTATCAGAACTGACTTCCACACAAAGATAGGGCTCCTTCGCCCCCTCAGACTATCTCTCATTTTTTTGCGCTCATTCTAAATAGCCCTTCTCAGCAGACTTTTTCCTACTCTAATTGCAGAGCTCGTGTCAATATTTTGTTCCTCCTTTTATCAGCAAAATACTACAGCATGGCATGCAGTGAAGATTGCCTCCACTACGCGGATCTATAAGGTGAACTTGATCAGATTAGAGTTCAACAAAAAATTCTGGACGCAAAGCTGCAAACTGAGGTAAAAATTTTGGATGAAAAACATGAAGCAGATATTAATGTCTTTCTACACAAGGTCACTTTTCTCCAGAATCAGTTCAAAACTCTCTCCAATCGTTGTACACATGCTGAAGAATCGGTGCAAATTCTCAAATACATGTTGGAGAAGCACACTGCACCAAGCTCCAGCTCCAACAATCTGAGGAACGATGGCAATGAAGAAAATTCTGAGGACTCTAGTGCTCATCATATTAGCCACATCAATATTGATTAAGCATGTCTTTCAAATTTACACTTCTTCTGTCACAGTTTGTCCGAATATATGCATTATATGTATTTCAGCTCCTTACAAAAATTAGAAAAAAGGAAATGTAGCATTTTGTTGTAGCTACTTCCTTCACTGCACTGCAAGCAGTCTAGTATGTAACCATGGAGTTTTCCTCCTCTTTTTTGGAATAGAAAATAGCAACCGATTATGTTTAAAAAAAAAAAAACAAACAAACATTTTATATACAATTCACAATATTCAAGCATTTAAATTACTAAATTAAATTTAGATTAAAACTTACTTTAAAAACATTTATATTAAAATGACTCTAGATATAAACAAATTATTTTTAAGTACCATAACATTTTCAAGGCTTTTTCGAATGAAAATGAAATATAAATACAAAAAATTAAATTCTAAAAAATTATTAATTTCTGTTCAATATAAAATTTATAATATTAATATTTAAATTTAAATTTATAATATTTATAATAAAATATTTTCTCATTAATTATAATTATAAAAAAAAAAAAAATTATAAATAAAAGCTGTTAGTTGATTTTTAAAAATTATATATATATATATAGGGCATGGTAATATTGTATTAGGAAGTATTACATAAATTATGAAAATCGAAGGTTCAAATCCTCATAGGTGTTTACCTAAGTTAACATAAAAATGAAGATTAGACATACATTCTCATTTTTATTAAATTAACCACTTTTAAACATTGCAAAATAATTGAGTATAAAGATACCTTAATTTATATTAAGTTCAAATGATAATAAATTTAACAATTTTTTAAATTCTAAAAGAATGCTTCATTCCCGTAGGCAAAACTAAATTAATAAAGTTCAAATGATAAAGTATTGGAAGGAAGAAAATTTGGCAATAGTTTGAAAAAAAAAACTATTATTAACCATAAAGGCTAAAAAATAAATAATAAAAATTTAAATGGTATAATATATTTTATTTTATAAATTTAATTGTATTGATATCAAAGAATAGATCTATATTAGGATAGAAAAGATTCAACATAACATTTTATACATTTTTGGTATTACAAAGCAGATTGACTCATCGTCGATTTCTCCATTTTAGGATTTTTCTTATTTACATTAGTCCACCCTCCAAAACTATCAATCATAGTTAAAGGTTGAGCCATATCCTCAACATTTTAATGGAGCATAATGGCTGATGAATTTTCCCTTACAATTATTTCTTTCTTACTATATGAATGGTCATACTCATGGGTTTGATTTTTCCCATAAATTATTGGTACTATCATTGTTGAATCCTCCACATCGACCTTTCTCATCTATGCCCCCTTTACAAAGGGATGAGATACTGCGACTGATCATTGAATCAAATACAAAGACACGATAATGTTAAGGGAATGTTTTTTCTATTGAAAATTGTCCTTCCTAGTATCGACAAAACATCTTGGAGCCAACAACAACCTTTGGATCCCTCCATCCACGACAAAGTCTCTTAGGCTCTTGGGAGCTATAATAGACAACCCAAAATTGGCTTGAGTTTCCATGTAATTACATCATGTAATTGAATCCTAAAAAAAATAAAATGGGTTGAGTCAAGGGGCACAGATTCCAGAAGAGAGAAGGTTATTTTCTTGGGATGTTTAAGCTTTCCTTGTTGCAGGAATTATGGACTATTTTTTATAGTTTTTAATGGACAGTTGATGAGATTTAAATGACCTCGTTCATGAATTGAATTGAACTGAAAAGAAGGATGAAGTCCATGATGCCTTCGGAAAAATTTACAAGGAAGAAAGGATGAAATTTATGAATATTTGACTGCACTGGAAGTAAGGAAAAAGGAGTTCAATCTGAGGAAAATAAAAGTAGTGGGGGGAAATCACTGCATAACAAGAGCTAAGAACCACAAGGAAAGAGAGGATGTTTAGAAAATTCTTATTGAGTGAAGGAGTTTGGAAAAATAGAATGAAAATCAGAGATATCAATTTTCGGTTGGTAATATTGATAGGAAGAAGATCACTCCCAAGTGAGGAACAATGGCCTCTTGATTCCCTATATAGCCAAAGGGTGGAGATGGTACTTCTCTAGATTCCCTTGGTGGTTGGGGTAGAGGTTTGTTCCTTAGATTCTTGAAAGGGGGATATATGAAGCCTTCCTTCCTATTTTTTTAATGGTGAATTTTGGAATCCCCAACGTGGGTGGGAACCACTATATTATTGTTTGAAGGGTGGATACTTGTTCTTTGGACTCCCTTGAATTTATTGGGTGGAGGAAACAAGCCTCTGGATTACCTGTGTGTATTGGTTGGTTACCATTGAAAAAATATAGGGTGGAGGCATCTGGCCTTTGGATTACTTGTAATTTGGTTAACTGTTGAGTGACTAGAGAGTGGAGGAAGGAGGACCTCTAAAGTCCTTGTTTCAGCTAGAAGTTTGTATTTTTAATCCTTTTGTAAAATCCCCTCAGTCTCTGGAATATGGATCGGGGTGATAACTGCAAGTGAGGATTGGATATAACTATCAATGGTTGGGTGGAGAGTCATAGTCCTTGACTCAGTTTCCCTAAAATATTGCAAGATAAGTGCTCTTTCACATTTTTTAAATGATAATGAATGTATGTTTCATTTTTGGTTTGAAATAGTGCCGCAGAGCAAGATTCATGACTAAATTTCAACATTGTAACTATGAATAATATATTCTGCAATGCCTTTACATGATAAAAAATATTATGTTTCATTTCTAGATTGAAATGGTGTGATGGATGAAATGCTTGACTATTTTTTTAATAGCACACAAATAAATAACATATTGTGCAAAGGTTAAATACATTGAAGAGATCTATATGAATATAAACTAAATCATGACAACAATTGATATAAGGACTTATTCTATTGTAGTATGATGGTTACATGGAGGACGACCTGTATTGAGAGGATCTACATGTAATGCATTGAAAGTGATGGTCACCAACCCTTGTTGTTGTTGCATTGCATTGTCATAATGTTGAGGAATTCATCCTTACTTAACTTAATGACCTATGATCCTACATAAGGGGCTTCTTTAGAATGTTATGATAAATTCCCTAGGGTTAGGTTACATTTTTCACTTGACCAAGATTTGTTCCTAGGATCTATGTGCACTCTAGAGTAGGGCATGACCTCACAAAAGGGATTGGATTGTTTCAATTCTTGTATTTTTGGAAAGATGAATTTCTGCCCTAGTTGCAATAATGTTGAACATTGTTAGGCAAGAAGCCATCTTCTTTATAACATCTTGACACTGGTATGTTGTGCTAGCTCCTTTCTTGAATGGATGGAAACGACTATGGTGTTTGAGGTGATAATATCTCATCGAGGAGGGATGGTTTGTGAATTTATGTTAATATTAAAATACCCATAAAACCCTTAATATGTGTCACAGTATTTTTTGCAGGGTTGCCGTGAACAATAGGGGGTAACATGGCATGTGTTAGGAGAGATATAGGCCCTTTAGGAGTCCACAAGTTCTTAGTTGGGAGTAGCCGAAAGGTCACTAGTGCAGTCATGCTTGGATTTCCTTGTCCTTGAACATGGAATGCTTCAAGTCCAGGAACTTACCCATTATTCATCAGTCCATAAGGCTCATTCCTACACTAAGACCCAAAAGAAGAATTCCATATCTCTTCAATGAGAGCTGAAATCCTTGTGGCCTTCTAGACCTCTGATGAATCCCGTGGACTCTGGAAGGTTAAATCTATCTTAAGCTCAACAGGATAACTCTAGCACGTGCTTTAGTAAACCTTATTAGCCATGGAGGGACTTTGCAGTAAGTCTAGACATTTAAAGAACCATTGCATCCAAGCCATAATCAAATCCATGTGTGGATGGCGATGTGAATTGAAGGGGAGAGAACTCATATGAAAATCACCGAGCTAAGGATTGAGCGTATAATTCATAGTATAGAAGTAATTCTTTAATAGGGCTATGGAAATATTCTGTTGTGAGTAGTTGGGTTGTGGATAAACCTCACCTAATAGTATGAAAAAAAACTCCTCGTGGAAGACAAGGATTAGCTGTCTATATTTTCCCTCATCACAGTTGGGCGAAGGCAGGGGTGATGTGTCCCAAAGGATCCTTCCTGAAAGGCTAAAGTGGAGTAGGCAAGGGAATCATCGTGATGGAAAGACTAGGATGACATGTCCTAGAGGTCCCATCTTGAAGGTGCAAGAGGAGAAAGCAAGGAAATTGCTGAGATGGAAAGATTGGGATGATGCGTCCTTGATGTCCCATCCTAGAGGCACAAAGAGGAGCAGGAAAGGAGAATCATCAAGGTGACAAAACTAGGATGACATGTCCTGGAGGTCCTATCCCAAAGGTGAAAAAAGGAGGAGTCAAGGAGAGTTCCCAAGGATGAGAGCATGTTGAGGAAAAAATTAAGTCTTATATGTGGGCCCTAGTCTGACATCACATGCCATGTCAGATATGAGCTAGGGAATGGGAAATGGTGCAATTCCCTACTTGTTGTTATGTTCCTGTTAGCAACCCACAAGTGGTTTTGGAAAACCTAATACTGCCTTCCCCAACACCTCGTGAAGTAGTTTAAAAAAAGGTGATGGAGAGTGTCAAAATTAATCCCAACTGTAGATATGGAAATAGGAAGTTTGATAAACCACTTTATACTCCAACCATTCCCTTGTTAACATCCATGCATGTTGACCCATCAAAATTTGTTGATCTGGAGCATGTGTAGCATGGGTCGTCGATTAGTGTGTGGGGCCATCAATTCATATGTGTAAAACCTATAATGGTTTACCACATTGCGAATAGGGGTTTTTTATGAGAAGGTTTATAGGGTTTATATTGGTAGGGGGTTAAATAATGTGTTTTTGAAAGTTATTTTCCAATATGTATTCAAATTAAGTGTATTGTTTAGTATGCCACAAATGCACGTGATATGTCATAGGTTTATTGAGTGAAGCCTCCATAATAATCACTCTCCACTTGTAATGTGCTACCTTAATCTTTGAGAAAACATCATTCATTGCAATATTTGGTGTATCCTTGGATATCTCCACCACAAAAGCTTTACCTGAGAGTTATTTTTGCATTTGAGATTTGGAATAAGGGTTAAGAGACTCCTTAAAGGATTTGGCATTCAGATTTGATGCTTCCCACTTACCCCTGGCACTACCATTAAGACATGCAATGATAGATATGGATTCATATTTATTGATTCCATAATTTTTGAGAAAATTCGTCATATTGAGTTTCCTATCTTTGAAAAGGAGCCTCATTAAACCCACCAGAATGTCTGGCCACTTTTGAACGTTGACAACCAACATAAACACAGGGCCCTTCTCATCAACCATACAACATAGGGACCTCCCGGATAAGGGCCTAGCAATTTTTTTTTTTGAGAAGACAATTTACCAAATCCTTGATTTGTCATGATTGAGTCTTGCATGACCTCCATGGATAGGGAAGACATCTAAATTATCTTCCTAATAGGCCTCAGAATGAAATATGTCTTGAACATTTTGAATTTTTTTTTTAATGCCAACTCATTCCCTCCAAGAGAGACTTGAGTTGGCATTTTATTAAACATATTATTGGTAAACTCCCCACTCTTAGCCTCGTCGTTCTCGAAGGACCAGACGAGTTCCCTAGCCTCTAAGGAATCCAAACCCTTAGCTTCATCTAAGATCATAACCAAATCACATCGGTAGTCATTTTCACAATTTATTAAGGACTCCCATCCCATTCCATTCCTCTTGCCGAAGGCAACACACTTTGTAAGAACCTTAACTCCTTGTGAAAAATGAAAGTGTAGGCTATACTTTCCCGAAGTGAGAAACTAATATTAAAGGCCTCAAACATAATCCTTTGAACTCTGGTGTTACCATCATTCACTCTCAGGGATGAAATTTTGGCTCCCTCAATCGAAAAATATAAATTATAAAATATTGAAAGGAAAAAATTTGGAAATAGTTGAAATCGAATAGTTATTATTAACCAGATAAACCAAAAAAGTAATAATAAATAGGAATTTGAGTTCACTCTTAGAATTGTTGTGGCTTTCCATAGATTAAAGAGCTTACTTAAGTTCATTCCTTCATAAAATAGAAATTGTATTGCTTATTGAAACTTCATAGCATGAAAACTAAGGCCTTAGACATTAGAGTATTTTTCTTGTGATCCATATGGAATAAGAGATCTAGCTAACACAAAGGGATTAGAGCCATAGATTGCTTTATAAGAAAATAATTTGTTTTTGTCAAATTATGCTTAATAAGAAAGACACTTTCAATTAGTTTATATAGATGGAGATTCAAATATTAATGCTATGAATATTTTTACAATGATATGTTAGTTTTACCTTTTATAAGAAAATTAGTCTAAATATAAATTGTTCTTACATGGGTTAGGGAATAATATTTATAATTAAGAAAGGAATTAAATTTCATCTTGTTGTGAGAATTTAATGCTATAGCAACAAGTAATCAATATATTGTGTTAGAATGATTCCAATCCTAACCCTTTATGGTTATATAAAGACTTTGTTTTGACTAGTAGAAACAAAAGAAATTATGAAAATTTAGTTGAGAATTTGTTTGTGATCCAAAAAATTTCGTGGATATTCTATTGGATAATCCATCACAACAAATTTGATAAAATAGATTGAATTCTATACTATTAGGGTTAATTTCCTTATATTCTATATTTATTAGTTATACTTTTCTACTTATGCATGTAATAGGTAAAATGTGGAAAACAAAGAATAATAAAATAGAATCTCACACCAAACTCAATAAACACAACATATGCTCTAAGAAACCATTACATTGAAAAACCCATCTAGAAGGTGAGGCTACTTTTCTCTATCTTTCTTTGGTATTGAAATAATGCAAGTACAAAAGGAGAAAACAATCTTTGTAGAGTTAAATAAGAAATGTGGCATAATAATTTGCTATAGACACAAAACCCCCTTTGTTATGTTCTCTCATTCCCACTCACAAGTTGTTATGCTTTATTGTGGAACAAGATACAATTAAAATGAATGACACTTCTTTTTCTCCTAGTGGCTCATTTATAACATAACCCAATAACCAACTAAGGTTCATCAACTATAGTTACAATTTTAACTATTCTAGAGTTTTCTTCATACTCCCAATGTGGCTAGCACTTTTGGGATGAATAATGGGCAGTGATGTGGCATCATATTGAACCATGGTGGTTAATCATGACAAGTCAACCTGTAGGGGGCATAAATTTTGCATTAAAATTATAATTAACATGATTTTTACATCGTGGTTAATCATGATAAGTCAACTTGTAGGGGGCATAAATTTTGCATTAAAATTCTAATTAACATGATTTTTACATCGTTGGAAAGGACTCCAAGTTTTGAATAACATCACAAGGTCTAGCATTTTAGTAGGATTTTTTAACCCCCAAATAATATAATTTTAAGGCATTAGCGAAATTTTTAGGTCTAAAATGGGCCTCATAAGGATTCTTATAAAATAATAGTGGAAATAATAAGATAATATTAGATTACATCATCAATTTTTAGAGGGAACGAATAAAAAACTAATTCTTAACTCGTATTTTCAATTTATATCCCTATGGTTTTACTCAAATTTTGAGTAGGAATAAACATTGGATGCAAAATTTAATTCCTCATCTAAGGAGTACCCATATTGCATACTTTTGATGATCCCTGCTATACGGAAAATGAAATATACATGAAAAAATGTGATTGCAATCATGTTTTTCATGTATTTACCATTTTCCATGTAGTAGGGTCCATCGAAGGTACGAAACATGTGTACTCATTAGATGAGTAATTGAATTCTGCATCAAAAAAGTGCTCCTGCACAAAATGTGAGTAAACCCGTTGGGAGCTAAGTTGAAATTTTCAGTTGAAAAATAGTTTTTTATTTTAATTTTTTAATATAATTTAATATTTTTACCTTTTTACTCCAAAAATGGTGAATCATCCCCCATGGTTGACATCATCATCTCAAATCCTACTCATTCTTATAAATTTTATTTTAGTTGTATAATTTTGTTTTGAGGCCCATTTTTTACCTCAAAATTTATCTAATGGCCTTAATATGACCCTAGAATGCTTCAAAAATTAGTTCTCCAAACTAGGTCCCACCGATAAAAATACTCTTGCAAGCTAATTACTTCAGGATTTCCACTTAGAAAACATCATGATCATGCCTCTGCATTTTTGGATTCTTTTAGTGCCCAAAAGGTTCTACCATATGAAGTGAGAAAAAATAATCTTCTACCTTCTCCCTAGAGTACCATTTATGCTTGCTATAAGTTTTTCTTTCAACCCACTTTTCCAAGGTCATACTACCCTTGTCTTATAGTTCTATACCTCTTCTGCAAAACTATATCCTCTATCAATTTTTCCTGAGTGTCTAGTTCCAGGTCCTCTATAGAAGGTAGAACTTGCTTCTCTTCCTGATCCAACATGGAAGGCTCATAGATTTTGATATTTTTCACATTCACCACTAAGTAAATGCACATATATGGGGGTAGAATAACTTTGTAGGTGTTATCTCCCACATTTTCTAGTAACTCAAAATGACGATATTGTAGACCCTTTATTATCTTACCAGGACCTTATAGCCTCTCCTTGTCCAATTGTGACGACACTCTATCTCCCACTTTGAATGACCTCTATATCCTACACTGATAATGAATAACCTTTTATTTTTCTAGTGATTTTTTCAAGGTCTCCTATACTTGTAAATGATTCTATTCTATAAAAGGAGGGAGCCGAGACTGGGGGAGTCGGGGCTCTTTCAAGAAAAATATTGGGGTTCTGAGAAAGGAGGTCTAGCCTACTGCATGTCAAATCTCGGGGGTGGATGGAAACGACTGGTTTCAACAAAACTAGGGGTTCAATTGGTAGTATTTCTTGGGAGCACCCTTGTATTATCATGTTGACATACTAAAGCTGAGTGTGGGTTGTGCCAGAGAGACTTAGCTACTGTCACTGCGAGGTTTGGGGATAAGAATGCTCAACCGAAGAATCGAAAACTCTCTACATGTCGACCCCTGTGACTCAAAAAATTGTCAGTGTAGCTGGCTTGCAGGTCACCTCTTCAGCTGGTCACTCTCGATGCAGTCAACTAATCACATTCTGGGTAACTTTGGATCCTTTTGTACTTATCAAATTGATGCTAGTATTTTTCTTGGTTTCCAATTTTGGCTTCTAAGTTTGATTTTTAGTGGTGATTTCTAGAGTAGGAGAAATATTTTGGCACTGAAATTATATATTCAGGTTAATTGTGAGAGTGGGATTCAATCTTAGCTCTGGGGTGGTGTTTTTTATGCACAAAACATTTTGTCAATATATTCAAGGCGCATTTCACTTTCACATGCATCAAATTTCTTAGTATTTCAACATAGTAGAAAGGTATTGGTCCTGTAGCTTTTCATAAACCACTTTTATGCATTAAGAGTAAGCATAAAAAAATGATACATCTTCAAGATACTACATTAAAGGAACATTAAAACAAAGTTTCCATGAAGTTGTTTTCCAAAAATAATTAACAATATAGGACATTCAAAAATATCATATTCATTAATTCATGTAAAATGACACTTCATTTACGCATATGCTTCTAACCAACAATTATTATGCAACATTACTAAATGCAAGGAAATAAAAAAAAGCTTTTCTTGGTTAATCAAACTAGTAATGCTAACATATTTAAACACCATCCATATTTCATTTAGAAATGATAATGAAGACACCACATGCCCACAACAAAATAGATTGAACTTATTAGATATAATGTAATGTCACCACAATATTCACATGAATTGGCTGAATTCTAAAAGATGTAATTAAAATATTTTCTAGATGTAGGATGCATACTAGTTAGCATCATCATTGCATCATCAAATTGTAAAGTTATAAATTTTGAATAAACAAGGTAATCAACAACATCTAATTACTACTATTTCAACATAATCGATTTCATGCAATTAAATATATAATAATACTATTAAATATTATTGGATATTCTTATCCTTACAACTTTCATTTGTGCATGTTCATATACAAAGCCACAAGTCCCGACATAACAATGCTTCCCTTGTTTTAATGACACTACTATATAATGATCCAAGTTCTTTGTAACCTTCAAGAACTTGTAGTAATATGTATGTATTTACAAACAAGTATTCATGCTCGCAATCATTGTAGTTTCTCGCATACAATACTGTCATGCATAAAAATATACGAAGAAATTTATTCATATACAACACTTATTAATGAGTAAGTGTCGATATCAATTTTGGTAAAAAACCAAACATCCCCAATTTCCACAGTCTATTGTTCCCAAAAGATCAACAACATGAAGTAAACTACCACAATCACATGTTTACAACTTGCAATAATCTTAATCAAAATTGATTTATGCATATAAGTTTAATAGTTAGTCACGCAAAAGTAGTCAATGCTACCAACCATCTTACATTCAATCAAAATCCATGACAATACTCAATCGCCAATTAGCCATTATAGTCAAACGTTCCCACCTGAATCATTGTTTATCTTTAACATATAAATCGGTTCTTTCAATGTTTTTTAAAACATCATATTTTATTCTTCAATTCCAACCTATTACCTTGTACATTCTTTCATTATCACACAAATCAACACATGCATTTATTATTTATAAGTAGTGCATTATAACTTTGGTCATTTTATTTTAATCCACCATAATCATTATTGTAATAGTATGCATGTAAATTTTGGTAGTTAATATAGACTATCAATAGTGAGTGCTTAGGATTTTTCATACATGCAATGGAATTTTTTTATTGTCTTTTATTCACATAAAAATTCAAATTTCATGAGCATAATTTTAAAGTTGACATTATCACTTACTATTCTTCAATGCGATTATTAACCTACATCATGCATCTCATGTCAAATGTATTCTACCTCATATTTCATTATGTAATTTGTTAGAATCATACCTAAGTTGATGCCCACTAGTATCATACCTCTACTTATTTTCTGCTTACCAATCTCAAAGAACCACCAATGCTGCAACATTTTTCTCTGATACCACTTATAACATCCCCTGGTAAACCTTGTGTAAAAGTACATATAATTAGAATTCTTTTATGGAATTACCAACATGTAATAATATGAATTCACTATTTCATATTACTTAACTAATCATTAGATAAAATCACTATCATTACATAAAGTAAAATTTTTGAATGGAATAGTAAATCACATAACATAACAACCATCGTAGCAGTATATTAACATAAGCTTCATATTGTAAACTTACATCATTTTAATCATTCATTTAATTAGGTTTGTTTAACCACTTCTTTGATAGCGTGAATGTCACATCATAAAATGAACCACATAAATTAGAATGGCACAATAGGAAAACACATCGTTGAATACCGATATACCCTGGAAACCCCGTAAGGAAAAACCAACAAATGTTTAATTTTATTAAACTTCTTGTGACGATGTTCATCCCTCAATCAATGGTTGTAAGGGAGTTCATCCATTTACCATATCCATAAAATATTACAAAGAAATATCATCTTAAATACAACATAGCTAGCTATAAGCTATTACAATTAATGATGATATCATTTACCCACAAATCCTCGAACATTATGTCTTTGTGGTCTAGTTATTCCCATTAGTGGATCATATTAAAACCAACATTCCTCAATTTTCATGGACCATTAGTTCTTTTCCTGCCATAACGTTAAACATAATCTATCATTTTCATAAGTCACCATCATTCCCTGCCATTGCTACCATCAACAAACTTTGATATCATGATTAGATAAAATATTAATCAATAAATAATCTTTACTAATGATGCTTCAAACATATTTTCATGTGCATAATTAAAATGCATACAAGTATTGAGACATGCATCTTATCAACACTATATATATTATGCATACAAATGCATACTTATTTTCCAAGAAATCCAACACAACAATTATTCTTTTCATGCATGCAATATGTATTTTTTTCCAGAAATCTAACACTTTAATTATTCCTTTCCTGCATGCAATATATATTTCTTTTCAAATAAATACAACACATTAGTTATTCCTTTATTTCATATAATATATATTTCTTTTCAAATAAATATAAAACATTATTATTCCTTTCCTACATGCAATATATATATTTCTTTTCAAAGAAATATAACACATTAATTATTCCTTTCATGCTTTGAAATATCTTCAAGGAAATTCATACAATAATCTAACTTTCCACACCCAATTCTCTGTAATTTCTTTTTAGCAAAATAACATGGTTTATTTACTTCTTTATCTTTTTACATGTAGGGTTCTTCTTTAACAAGTTACTTATCTTTATGCAAAAGATTCAATAGCATGAATACTTATTTATAAGTAAAAATGTTAACGTGCAATCAATATTTTAAAAAAAATTAGCATAAATAATTATCTTATTCTCACACCATCTATCCTTGTTCCCTTTTCTCCTTGTTCCCTTTCTCCAGATAACAATTGAAAACAAGGAAAAACACCAAGCTATTGAGAAAAACCAAGAGTTTATCATCTTGTAACTTGCCGAAAGCGATACCAATGGATGCAACCATGTACGTTTTTATGAAAATATTCAATGATCAGACTCAAAATCAGTCCCTGGAATGTGATTTACTATAGCCATCCAAGCACCTGCATGTTGGAATTTTTGTTTTCAATGCTCATCTCATCACCAAGCGCTTTTTCTTGCATGGTAATTTCATTATCTAGGTTAGACTTGATGACATATCACTTCACTAGGCCTAGTCTTCCATCTTCCAACTCATATTTCAGATATGTTTTCCTTGACTTATTAGACTTTTCTCCAAGATGATTTCTTGCTAAGAACATCTATTTCCCCTCGCATAATTTATTTTTTATCCGCAGACCATAGATCTACGATGAATAATGAATGAAAAGTGGTTACCAAGGACAACAACTAAATATTGATGGTTAGTATTCGTTAAACAGATAATTTAATAATGAAAGTAGTTATGAGGATATTACAACAAACCTTATTTTTAATGAAAAGCTTGAGGAAAGGTTTACACCTCAAGATATTTTATCTCTCTCAAGAGACAAAAGATCTAGAGTTAATATGGATCTATTCTATTTATTAATAATATTATTTATATAAAGATCTAGAGTTAATATGGATCTATTCTATTTATTAATAATATTATTTATATTTATATAAATTTCACGTTTTTATACACAATAATATTTTTATTTATACACAATAGGGTAGGGTGCATGTTGTCCCCGTTCCTCCTAGAAAAATGGTCAGGGGTTGTAGCAACACACCCCATTAATTTTTTAAACATGTAATGAGATTCCGACATTGGGGACACCTTTCATCTATTGTTCAAGACTCACCACCTCGATCTTCAAAACATTTTTCAAATAATTTTATTTTTCAAATAATATCTATGCATGATTACCTGACTATCTCTTCTCGTGATATCGGTCTAAATTTTCCACTATTAATAATGGGATTCAAAGTCGAGGTCTTGGAAATTCACTACAACAATACCAAAAGAAAACTTCGATAGAAGACTCTCCAACAAGGCTAAGCACTTCATATAAATAATTTAAAAAATATGAAAGGTTAGTCTTATCATATGAAAAGGAGTCGGGTCCTTACTTATCAAATCAACAATGTCCACTCCTCTCTGCCATGTACGTAGCTCTTAGATACTCTATGCTTTCCTTACGAGTTTTAAGGAAAGTAATACCAACTCATTAGCAATGTTTTATCCACAATGATAATGTTTTACTTTCTCAGTTGCAAGTTGAAATTCGATTTCACTCTCAGAAACTATCGTTGGAAAGGGATTTCTCTCATTTCTCGAACTCAACTTGGGAATTCTCATGCAGTGGCAGTTTATTTCAATACTAGGTTCACCTAAATTTATGAAAAGTTTCAATTTTTCTCACCCTTGGTGAAAGCATGGAGTTGAGTTACACTTTTTGAAGAAATGAGGGCGCGTTTTGCTGAAAAACAAATGCTCGATCGAGTTGTTGAGGCACTTAAAAATAGCTTGATCGAACGTTTAATAAAATCCTCAATCAAGCAGTTTTCTAACTTGGGTCAACATCTCGATCGAAATACATGGCTCGATCTAGCGTTACTTGTGATTAAAAAAACCCTAGCCACTACCTGCACAAATCATTTTTCTTAGACCGCGAGATGAAAAGGAATTCGACAGAAGATTTCTAAGCTCGATTGAGATGGAGGAACTCAATCCAACTACCCATCAACCTTGCCATCAAGCCAAGGTAGGTTTCTGTCATTTTTGTATCTTTTTTTTTTTTGCAAAATAAAATAAATTAATTAAAAAAAAAACTAGCATACAAAAACTAAAAAATACAATCACGAAAACCACAAAAAAAACCTCCAAGAAAATCCTTCAAAACCCAAAAAAACATCCTAGAAAACCACCAAGAAAACCCTTGAAGACAAAAACAACTTAGAAAACCCTTGAAAAGCACAAAAAAAACTATAATTTGGGTTTTATTTATTTTATTATTATTATTATTATTATTATTTTTAATTTCATTATATATGTTATCTACAATGATAACATGTTTATTATAAATTGTTTCTATGGAAAAAACTTAATTTTTTAATTATTTTACGTTTTAAAGTTTTTTTTTAGGAATTTAGTGAAATAAAGTTTCAAAAAAAAAATTGTTATTAAAAATTCATTTTAAATTCTGAACAAATTTGAACATAAATATGTCCAATTTTTTTTCAAAAAAGAAAAAAATTAAACTACAGTTCCAATAAATAAACAATTTAGGAGCTTTAAATTGACATAATGAATATAGTTGCTCATGGTGAACTTCTATTAAATTAAATAAGAAATTTTATTTCATTTTTTAATTTTAAATTTAAATAAATTTATATTTTAAATATTTTTTAATTATAAATATAGTAATTTGTTTTATAAAATTGATTGTACTTAAATAAAATATTAACTAAATTATGTATATATATATATATATAAAATTATATATAACATAAATAACATATATATATAACTATAACATGTAATATTTAACACACACATATATAAATATAATATAACATCTATAATAAAAATATATAATTATAAAAATATAAATATATAAAACATATAGTATAAATATATAATATAATTATAATATAAATATATATAATATATAGTATAGAACATAACTATATAACATAGTTATATTTAAAATCTCTCTCTCTCTCTCTCACACTCTCTCACACACACACATATATAACATTTAACATAGTTTTATAACTATTTAACATAATATGCTCTTCATGCTAACATAAGATGGGTGATGCTCAATTTTTTTTTAAGAGTCAAGTTGATCTATAAACTCTACATTTCCTTAAAATTTCCATTACTCATATTTGTAGAATTATTTAATATAATGATACATGACAACTATATATCTCTTGGTTCCCACCCTTATTAAATTTATTAGTTGAGTAATGATTTTGTAACATACACTTCCTATATTTTTATTTAAAACACACACACACACACACACACACACATAAGTTTCAACAATGCATTATTGATACATACATTAAATCCATGTTGAAAGGTGCATTTAAAGTGAATATATAAGAATTTGGACTCTTTTCTAATTTGTACCATATTGTTTCATTATGTAGTTTGTTGTACCATAAATAATGTCTTCATGTGCTTGCACCTAGAACACGTCATGTGCAAAAAAAAAACATTATGAGAACTTGTCTTATGGAGTATTTGGTTGGAATGAAGATTTATTAGTTTTGCAAATAGGTTTATTTCAAAATTTTACATATATTTACATATTTATTCTATATGAATAAAATGCATTATTTATAAATGGGAAAAAGTGTAAGTTTGATTTTCAATCACATTTTTCGATTTTTTTTACATGGAACTCAATACTTTGGTTGATAATTTATCAAAATAGACATTCTATTTAGTTTAGGAAAGTTAGCCTAGATTATTCTACTTGAGTTTATAAATTATTTTCTTGCCAACATTCTTTCTATGTTAACATTTTTTTTCTTGAATTAGTTTATATGAATTATATGTAATTTTCAGAGCCATCTTCCATACACTCACCCAACTGCAGCTCATCAGAGTCTTGGGGGATCTGTTATACATGGTCAGCTAGATCACGTAGTTATACTAGAGTGTATGTTCCACTCATAGACCCTCCCTCTGACACCAATCAAAGTGTCAGAGGAAATGTTTATATCTCTCTTGATGATATTGCTACGAATAATGGACCTTCTTCACTTGTTTCAAGTATACATCTTTCATTTTAAATCGTCTTTAAACTTTATGTGTTTATGTGTTGAAATTTTCTTCAATTGATGTGTTTGAATTTAATGTATATGTTTTGTGCTTCTAGTTTGTTATATATATTAAATTATGTTTACGATTTTCAGACCCTCAGGAAGGTGAAGATGATGATCAAAGTGCATTGTCTATCCCTCCGTGGAATGACACTATAACTAGTATCAAAGTTGAGGATGTTAGGGCCCAACATACATGAATCATGTGAGGGATGTATAAAATATCTTATAGTTTGCCTATAAGGCGTAGTTGTATATGATGTTGAATAACATCAATTGGTTGATTGAGACATATCAGAGGGCAGGCCCATAAATCCACCTCATCTATGCCATACATAAGATTAGGAGGCTAGAGGTTAGAGGCCCACATACTTAGAAGGCACTGAAAGATCCCACCAAGAATATTGATATAAGTGGGGAGTTGTTTAACATCACTGCAGTCTCTCGTGTTATAAATGTTGTCCTGGTTCTGCTAAAATATTTTAGGAATGTTGATGCAAACCCTTTTGTTTATGATCATTTCATTGGAGCTTGGGGCCAGTTCCCTCACCATGACAAGGTTCTGATTTACTTTTAAAATCACATATTGTGGAGTTTGTGCTACATATGAGGCCAAATTAAACTAGCACTAGATCTAATTTTTATGGACTTGACTTGGAACATAGTTACGAACGTGTTGGAGATTGTAGGGACCCTACGAATATAACACCACCTTCGAGATTATTTCCATGACCATCTCGAAGTGTGGTATTTCTGACGAAGCTAAAGTTTTCGTCATAGCTTGGAACTAAGACTAGTCATACCATCACAGATAACATGCAGAGGAAATTGGCCATTGCACATGTCACATTGCATGGAGACTCATGAGAAGACCACCTTCGTTTCCTTGTAGCCTGCCAGTTTCATTAAATTATGATTCATATCTCAAGAGTCTAGGGAATGACCAACTTTTGTCATATGCATGTACGTGTCATGGTATCATCCGTGCCACTTGGAGGGTGCACGACCCGCGTGACACAAAACAGGTACATATATACGAAACTTTTGACTCTTATTGTCAAAATATACATTATTTATATTTGTAAGTTCATATTAGATTGCATTTATATTAATAATTTCATGATAAAATGCATGCACAACCCATCTATGCAGATGAGCTTCTGTGGTCATCTAAGGGGGTAGTTGATCATCTAGAGAAACCTCCTCTAGTGCATGTTTCGATGGCCAAGTCTCCTCCACCTCCACCTCATAACTCTCATGGACTAACAATTGAGGTGAATTTTTGTATTCCTAAGATTTCAATATTTTCTTTTTTTAAGTTACATATATGCATTCTAATTAATTCGCAGATTAATTATAATTTGTTTTTTCCATTGTGTACATAGGCCCAGATGCAGAGGGGTGTTGATGCTACATTTATATGGACACATGAGTGCAATTTTGGGTATGGAGGCACTGAGCCTCAAGAAGGGGAGCAAAAAAACTAGTTTGATCAGACCCCTATCCCACATAAATTCCATTTTCACTCAACTGAGTCACAAGTAAAGGGCTATTTAAATGCATAGTTCAAAATAATTTATTTCCAAATTGTTTATTTTGTAAAAATAATGTTCTAATTAATTTGAATTTGAATGTGTTATATTGCAATACTAGATTATGGATGCTCACTCTGCGCATCAGAACACACATAGAATTTTTAGAAGCAATACTTTCTAGATTGGATCATAGATAGTTTTATATATTTTCAGGCCCATTTTATAGGGCACATTCACATGTGATGTAAATACTTTTTATATTTTCATACGTGGAAAGCTTATGGATGTATGAACATTATTTTATTTTATGGATGCTTATTATTTCAGTTTATGGATGTTCATGTGTATAATATAATTTGTATATATTTTCATATGGATAGTTTATTATCATACATAGCTAACAAGATAACAATTTTGACTTCTTAGGAAATAAACTAAGACAATAAGTACAATCTTAGATTATGATGCAAGTCATTTTAATACTTAAAATGAACTAAAATATATGTTCATAGTTCAATAAAAAAACACAAATAGGATTGAAATTCATTTTAATTTCAATTTTAAAATATGTCTTCAACTAGTAATGTTCAACTAATAACTTGTTTTAATAAATTTTATTTCTTTTGAGGTCATCTACAACAACTTAGTCATAACACATGATCTAAGTCATATGTATTGGAATTTAATATACCAAAAAATAATTAATTATATATTTTTAGATAATTTTATATAATTTTATTTACTTTCCTAAATTTAGTTGGTTATCAAATATTTCAATCAATTCCTTAACTTAAGACATTCAATTAAGAACCTTCAATAAGTAAACTTTTACAAAATAATAATTTTGAATTCTAGTTTCATAGACTAACGAAATAAATACAGTCTTACTATGATGCAAGTCACTTTGATACTTAAAATGAACTAAAGTATATCATGTACATCAATTTAATATTGAATTTGTAGAAAGTATCTTTTATTGCAGTCAATGTATGTTAATTTAAACAATTAATGATATATTTATATAATTTTATGTACTTTACCAAATTTACTTGCCTATCTAAGTATTTCAATCAATTCCTTATCTTAATACCTTTAATTAAGAACATTCAAGAAGTAAAATTTTACAAAATAACAATTTTAGTTGTCACATTGGCTTGTAGAAAGTTATCATTAATAGTCATAACATGATATATATATATATATATATATATATATATATATATATATATATATATATATATATATATATATATATATATATATATCAACTTGGTTGTTACATACTAAATTGGATTTTCTAGAAACGAAATATGTATGGAATGTATATAGATCTATAAAATTTCTTGCATGCTCAACATGAATACTATACACATAACATTTAAAATTTTAAGATCAATTTTTTTTAAATAAATGTAAATATAAATTCCTATTTATTTTAATTTTTAATTAAAGTTTAGATCTATGAGGCTCACATAAGGATCTTATCTCTAAAAGTAAAACCTCCTTGAAATTTGGTGTACTTTAGAAACTTAAGCACCTCAAGGAAACTAAAGCTTATATAACATATATGTACACAATTATAAATCCATCCTAGATGAGAGGGAAACATTTATCTATTCAAAATTACAAAATTGCAAGGGTATTAGACTGTCACATTTATAGATTAAAAAAATCATACATTCTTTTTTTCTTATACTAGATTAGATTACACTTGACCACTTTAGACTCCACTTTAGGGATTTCCATTTGCATCATCTTCTCATTTGGTCAATGGTTCATAGGAATGAAAGTGTCCATAATACGTTCATGGTCTGATTTTGTCATCTTCCATCTCCTTGGTTCACCTTTCTTTGCTTTTATTTTTATGAGATTGATCCAAGATGTTATGACTAGATGATTGTATTGACAAGATATATATTCAAGAAGAAAATCTCTATAAATGATGTGATCAATATGATTTTTAACCTTTTAAAAAAAAATGGCACATCACAACCATGTTACCAATTTGGTATGTAAATTTTCCATATTTATATGGTCTCACCAACTTAATTTTCACCTCTGTGCATCATATCAAATAGTATGCCACATTCTCTTCATTTCCTGCGAGGGGAATGAAAACAAAAAAGATCACCTACAACCGAAACACAATATATGTATTAGTTAAATACATTAAATATTTCAATTTATAGATGAAATTGTTATTGATAGATGGACCAAATACCTTCCCTTATAATATCAAAAACTCAATCATGATCAAGTGAAACGATGGCCTCTTCATCGTGCATATCTTGCCACGCCGGAATTGGATTAAGAGGGACATATTTCCATCCTTTCACGTACCCATGATTTTCAGAGTGATCAAGTCTAAATCCATCAACACCAATGCAAAACTCAGAATAACATGTGATTTTTCTTGTCTTGATGGAAAATATTTCCCCCATGTCTTTGATTCACATTGAGTGTAATTACCTTGTTACTTATACAACATTAGAATACCAACGAATGGATCTATTCACGTCTCTAGAGCTAAGGTGTTGAAATCAAGGGCTTCTTGACAAAGAGACACTCCAAGAAGAAAAAAAGAAGAAGTTTGGGTGAAGAATCAAATTAGTTTGCAAGGAAGACTCTCAATATCTTCATCTCATTCAAAGGAAAATATTTTCAAGAAAATATTATTTTCCATCAAAGTTTTACATTCAAGGCAGTGGTAGAAGAGGACATCATTTATTAGATACATATTCATTCTGAATAAATCCTTGATCATCAAGGATCCAAGATCACCTACTTAGAAATCAATCTAAGAGGGGTTTTCTGCCATCATCTTCAACAAGGAAGCTGATAGAAGAAGAAAAGCATCTTCACAAGAGAAGCAATCTCTAAGATCATCTGCAGGAACTGAGAGAAGTAATGTTTGACACTGATATGACTAAAGTAGTGTTGAAATCTCTGCCAGATGAATGGGGAAACTTCACTTCAGGTTTATATGGGAAGAAAGAAGCCAAACCATTTCAATATTTAGGGTCTCTATGTAAAATAGAGGAAACAAGATTGAAAGCCAAAGGCGTTACAAGATCAAGTGAAAGGAATCAAGACTTTGCAGCCATGTCAAGGAAGAAAGGAAGATTTGACAAGTCTGGTCCTCAGAATAGTATGGACAAAGCACGATGCTTTGGATATGATGAAATTGGGAATTATAAAAAATATTGTCATAAATTTGAAATGGAAAAGAGAAATAGGGAAGAACCCTATGTCTCAGAAATGAGAGAAGAACCTGATACAAATAAATCTAATAAAGAAGAAGCAAGGGATTTCCACTATGGTTAAGACCATCTTCTCCTTTTAAGTGATTTTTTTTGGTTGTATGATACGAAGAAGTGTAGCATCCTGATCAAAGCATGGTAGGAGTTCTTGGTAAAAAATCTCCTAGAAAACCTCTCTGATAACTATACTGATGGAAGGCACCTAGCAAGATCACGGGTCCTCATGAAAAACAAAATTCTGGGATGTGATGACATGTTGATGGAGCAGGCCAAGGGAATGAATCTCTTCATTCTAGTAAAACTGCTGAAGGATGACTTGAATGAAAAAGGTATGAGGTATGTATATATTTATATGTTGACACTGGATGTTGTGAAGTAATGTCATATGGTTGCAGGTAATAGACTTATATATTTAGAAGTATGATCTATGAAGGAGGATCTCTTTGTGCACTAAAAAGATGAAATCAACATTATATATATATATCCTCATGAAATATGAGGTGAATGTATATGAACAAGGAACTGAAAAATGTGTAAGTTTCCGGGAATGAAGAATGTGAAGAAAGGAAGAGATCATGAAGTGCAACCATGTCCAGAGGAAATTATCATCTGGAAGCCAAGAATATGTGATTAGGAGATCTCCTAGGAGGATATGTAAACTATGAAATAAGTCTGGTAAAGAAGAATACCCTTAACAAAACATATCATTAGGAGATGTGTCAATCTAAATAAAGGATGTTGATGCCTATAGTAAGATTTCATGGTGAAAGATCATCACTGAGGTAACTTTTTTTTCAAAATTTCATATGTATATGTTTATCTGGATGAATTTGTGAAGGGATGCTAATCATGAGTAAGGATGTATGATATTTGAAGATGATTCGAAGGAAAGCAGCATGGCATTACGGTGGACCAGATGAGAAATACTGATGAATCACTTTTCGATAGTGGAAATGACTCATGAATGAAAATGATGGATGATATGTGCCCTATGAAGCCAAAATTTGAAGATTCCTCAATATCAAAATCCATGACATTAAGGGGAGGAATTATTCATGAGTAGCTGGATTGCTGCTACAAGACCCTGGTTGAGAGGGAGCTTGATGGTAAGTTTCTTTCTTGGAAGAAACTTGAAGTATGTCCTTCCTATGTTGAGAGGGAGTGACATATGTGATTCTCTATTACATGTGTCATGCACTAGACCAGGACTAACATCCGTAAGTCTTAATGAAGAGAATGGATAGACACATCATTCCGGTCTTCACTTGGAAGACATAATGGAGTATTGGGTAATCATCTGGTATTCGATACTCCTTGAGAATGAGATAGGGCATTGAAGATAAGAGTAGTCATGGACCGATATTCTTTGAGGGTTGGATACCCAAGAGAAGAATAGTTCAATAAGGTCATACTCTTTGAACACCTAGGTGGGGTATGTACCTTAGAGAGACAATAACTATGGTGTCTATTAGCAATGTGTCTCGCCAACATTGTAGCCCATTGTCTCGTTAAGATATGGGGCTGTTAGTCAAGGCCTTGCACTAGGAAAATGATGGTTGATATGATGCTATACAAATGCGATTACCAATCCAATTCTTCTTATGAGATTCTTCAGTTTGAAAGTGACCATGTACCTGTATGAATACCTCCCTAGTTAAGAGGGAGTGTTGAAAAGTGTAACTAGGCCGGTCTTCATATTGACTATATAATTATGTAATGAAGAATACAAAGATAATAAAATGTATTTAGTACTTGCTTCATGGGTTTCATGAGCAAGATTTTATTATAGGTTAAATATAATTCTTCTTGATGTCTATCTAGGGTTTTTTATTCTAGATAAAAATATAATTAAGTGTTATTTATCTATGAAGGACCTAGTAAAAAGAGATGCTCCAAGACCTTGCAAAATAATTCATTAAATATAGCTTGAATTTGAATTAAATTAACGCTGGAAATAGATGATGAAATTCAACCCATATGTGGCTACATGTCAACCTAATTATCAGGTGAAGAAGTTGGCCTTCTAGCTAATTGTATGGTCGACCTAATAAACTAGACACGTGCACTATTTATACTCACCTCTGCGGTTCATTTGAGAAACAGTTTTCAGTGGTCTCAAAAGCATGAATAAGTGCGAGTTTTCTTTGTAATATAGTGCGGAAAATATAGGAAACGAAGTGAGATCAATACATGATATAAAGGTGTGGATAATACATTATATACATCATAGATAAACAATGATAATTCAAGTTAATCTTCCTTTCTTCCTATATATGGCTGCAAAGGTTTGATTCCCTTCAGTTGGTCCTATATCAACTTTGGCTTTCAGTCTTGTTTCCTCTATTTTACATATAGACCATAAATCATGGAATGCTATGGCTTATTTCTTCTCGTATAAACTTGAAGTGAAGTTTCCCCATTCTTCTGGTAGAGAATTCAGCACCACTATAGTTATCTCAGTGTCAAACATTAATTCTCCCAGTTCTTGTAGTTGATCTCTTATTTCAGAAATCCTCATAAAGTATGAAGTGATTCTTTCTTCCCTTGACAATTTAATTTTATATGGTTCTTGTCTTAGAGAGATTGCTTCTCCTGCAGTACTCACAGAGAATAGCTCCACCAGTTTCTCATATATTTCTTTAGCAGACTTTAGTTTTGATACATAGGGAATGAGTGAGTCTTTAATGGATTCTATGAGAATCCTCTTGGCTTTGATTTCTCCCTTCATGTACTTGGCATGATATGGAGCATATTATTTTGATGGTTGAATTGCAGATCCTTTGATGTAGTCCATAACTTCATCTTCAATTAAGTTCAAATTTGTCCTCTTCTTCCATGCACTAAAATTTGATGACCCAACCAAGTTGTTGCTCTCTTTACAATAAGTCATCTTGACAGATTTAAGTAAGGTCATAGATACTTCCTTGAGGAGAGTGGCTTGCAGCTTCCTTGATGATAAAGATGAAGTCAGGAGCTTCTTCTAATATTGAAATCTCCAATGTAGGGTATTTGGATCCTTGATGATAAAGGATATCTTAAAAGATGATGTACTCTTCTAACAATGTATTCCTTGCAAATTGATTTGGATCTCCAATGCAAACTTTGACTTTGACTTTGATTCTTGCTTCCTTGAGTGTCTCCTTACTAAGTAGCCCTTGCCTTTAGCACCTTATCTCTGATACCATGTTCGGAGTACAGATAGAGTCTATATAAAGATGCGTATATTTATGGAATAATACCGCATTTTTTAATGCGGAATGTCTTGAAGTGTATGCATATATAATTTAGTATACATAGACAATGTACGTGGATATAATGTAGTATATATAGACATTGTAATGAGGATATAAAGAGATGATGCAGATTCTCTAACTCAATAGAGAATAACAAATGCGAATTTTGAAGAAGACGTATAGGGTTTTAGTATGGTCATCATATGAATTAATTAAAATTGTCAAAAGGTCTAATGAATAGCATATTCACCTGTGATTGAAATTTGAATCTCAGGTGAAGATCTATCTATGTAAAAGTGCATAATAAAGTGCATATTTCTCTGTATTATAGCAGTGTTAAAGACAAGAAGAGTATGTGGATTCCTATGCAGATCTTAGTGGTAAACAATGCTAGTTTGAAGGAAATAACAGTGTTTACTTCAGATAGAAAAGGGATGTGGATTTCTCTAAAGTGTCAACAATGAAAAGGTGCAAACTCTAATAATCACGAAGTGCTGTAGTCAGCAAGAATGAAATGCAGATTTAAGAAGTAATCAAGTGCGGATCATAGAGGTAAGAAAGAAGGTATAGATTCTGGAAAGTTGAAGTGTATACAAAATATAAGAAGGAGAATCTCAAGATAAAATTAGAGACCGAATTCTCTAAAGCTAATGGAGGTCAGTATACACTAGTGAAGAATAGAAGGATCAATGTTGGAGGAATACTTAGAAGAAGTATCAATGTCTTGGAGGCATTCATAGGTCAAAGGCCTAAGTCTTGGTCATGGTGCTTGTCATTTGAAGGTCTATAAGAAGAATTTTTTGTGGGTTTTCCTCTCCAAGAAGGAGAGGTTTTGCCCTGGCTGGAAGAGCCTAATTTTGTGTCTTTTGTATTTTGGTAATTGACTTGATGAAAGACTAACTAAACTAAGCAAGAGAAGAAATAAGTAACTCAAGTAAGCTCACAAGTAATTATCAAAGAGAGAACTTGAATTACTCTCTAGCTCTCCAAATTCTCAACATGGTTTCAGAGATAAGGTGTTGAACTCAAAGGTTGCTTAACAAAGAGACACTCCAGGAAGCGAAGATCGAAGTTTGGGTTGAAAGGTCAAATCAGGTTGCAAGGAAGACTTCAAGGATTCAAGAACATCTACATTTGACTTTCAATTTCTAAAGATATAATTTATCATCAAGGATTCAAGAACATCTATCTTAGAAGAAACTCTTGACTTCATCTTCAAACATCATCAAGGAAGCTGTTGAAGGAGAAATTCACTCTCTCAAATAAGTATCTATAACTTTATCTAAATCTATCAAAATGTATTCTTTGAAAGGAAAACAACAAACTGGTTAAAGTTTCAAACTTTCCTGCGTGGAAGACAAGTACAATGAAGCCATGCAAAATACATGAAGGGAGATATAAGAGCCCAAAGGATTCTTACAGAATCTATAAAAGACTCTCTCATCTCCGATGTATCAAATCTAAAATCATCAAAAAGAAATATTTTAGAAATTGGTGGAGCCATTCTCTGTGAGTACTGTAGATGAAGAAATCTCTCTAAGATCATCTGCAGGAAGTGTGAGAAGTAATGTCTGACACAGAGATGACTAAAATGGTGTTGGAAGCTCTACTAGATGAATGGGGAAACTTCACTTTAGGTTTATATAGGAAGAAAGAAGCCACACAATTTCAAAATTTAAGGTCTCTATGTAAAATAGAGTAAACGATATTGAAAGCCAAAGGTGGAACATGATCAAGGGAATCAAGCCTTTGTAGCCACGTCAAGGAAGAAATGATGATTCAGTAAGTTTAGTACTCATAATAGTATGGAGAAAGCACGATGTAATGGATATTATAATAGAAATTTTCCTTAATATGAACAAGGATAAGAGAAATAGGGAAGAAGCCCATGTCTCTAAAAATGAGGAAATAACCTAATCAAAGAAAATATAAGAAAGAAGAAGTGAGGGATCTCCAATACGATTGAGATTTTATTCTCCTTTAGGTTATTTCTGCTGATTATATTATAGGAAGCAGAGTAGCATCCTTATCTAAGCATGATAGGAGCTCCTGGTGAATCAGCTATGGGAAAACATGTTCGATAACATTACTAATGGAAAGCAGTCATCAAAAGCAAGGGTCATCATGGAAACATATTTCTAGAATGTGATGACATATTGATGGAGTAGGCCAACGGAATGAAGCTATTCATTCTTGAGAAATTGCTACAGGATGACTCAAGGGGAAAAAGGTATGAGGTGCTGACATTAGATGTTGTAAATTCATGTCATATGATTGCAGGTAATGGACTTATGTATTTATAAGTATGATCTATAGAGGAGTATCTCTCGATGCACAAACATATGAAATCATCATAATATGTCCTCATGGAATATGAGGTGGTTGTACATGAACGAGGAACTGGAAAATGTGTAAGTTCCTGGGAATGGAGAATGTGCAAAAAGGAATAGATCATGAAATGAAAGCATGTCTATAAGTAGTTATCATCAGAAAGCCAAGATGATGTGACTAGGAGATCTCCTAGGAGGATATGTAGACTCTGACAGAAGTCTGGAAAAGAAGAAGACACTTGAAAAAAACATATCATTAGGAGATGTGTCAATCTGAATAAAGGATGCCAATGCCTACAACGAGATGTCATGGTGAAAGATCATCACTAAGGTAACTTTTGTTTCAAAAGTTCATATATATATATATATATATATATATATATATATATATATATATATATATATATATATATATATATATATATATATATATATCTGTGTGTGTTTATTTGGATCAATTTGTGAAGGGCTGCTAATCATGAGTAAGGATGTATGATCCTTGAAGATGATTCGAAGGAAAGAAGCATGGAATAACGGTGAACCAGATGAGAAAAAATGATGAACCACTTTATAATAGTGGAAATGACTCATGAATGAAAGTGATGGATGATATGTGCCCTATGAAGACGAAAAGTTGAATATTCCTCAATATCGAAATCCATGACATCTAGGGGAGGAATTCTTCATGAGTAGCTGGATTGCTGCTGCAGGACCCTGGTTGAGAGGGAGGTTGGTGGTAAGTTTATTTCTTGGAAGAAACTTGAAGTATTTCCTTCTTGTGTTAAGAGGGAGTGACGTATGTGATTCTCTATTACAAGTGTCATGCACTAGACCAAGACTAATAGCCACAAGCCTTAGTGAAGGTCATGTAAAGAGAATGGATAGAAACATCATTCTGGTCTTCACCTGGAAGATAGAATGGAGGATTGGGTAATCATCTCGAATTCGATACTCTTTCAGAATGAGATAGGGCATTCAACATAAGAGTAGTCATGGACCAATATTCTTTGAGGGCTGGCTACACAAGAGAAGAATAGTCCAAGAAGGTCATACTCTGGGAACACCTAGGTGGGGTACGTACCTTGGAGAGACAATGACTATGGTGTCTATTAGTCATGTGTCTCACCAACATTGTAGCCCATTGTCTCATTGAGAGATGGGACCGTTAGTCAAGGCCTTGCACTAGGACAATGCTGGTTGATATGAAGCTATACAGATGCGATTGCCAATTTGATTCTTCTTATGAGATTATTCAGTTTGAAAGTGACCATGTACCTGAATGAATACCTTCCTAGTTAAGAGGGAGTGTTGAAAAGTGTAACTAGGTCAGTGTTCATATTGACTATGTATTTATATGTAAAGAAAAAGTCAAAGATAATAAAATGTATTTTGTACTTGCTTCATGGGTTTCATGAGAAAGATTTTATTATAGGTTAAATAGACTTCTTCTTGATGTTTATATAGGGTTTTGTCTTCCCGTTATAATATAATCAAATGTCATGTATATGAAGTGGCTAGTGAATGCTCCAAGAACTTGCTATAGACCTCGTGAAGAAATGGCTCCTAAATGATACTCCAAGCTACACTTACAATGCTGGAATACAAGTCCTCCATGTCAACCTATGAACATAAGTAAAAGTCAACCTTCTAGCTATTTGAAGGGTCGACCTAAAATAGGGTCATGAAGACTATATATACATGAAGTTTTGCAGTCACTTGAATAAGAAATTTGAAAAATATTTTGAGGTGTTTGGAGTATAGATAGAGTCTGTATAAAGATGCGGATATTTCTGGAATAATACAACGTTTTTGAATGCGGAATGTCTTGAAGTGTATGAGAATATAATGTAGTATACATAGACAGTGTATGTGGATATAATGCAGTACATATAGACAATGTAATGAGGATATAAAGAGATGATGCAGATTCTCTAAGTCAACACAAAACAACAAATGTGAATTTTGAAGAAGACACATAGGGTTTTAGTGCGATCATCGTATGAATTAATTACAAATGTCAAAAGGTCTAACAAACAACATATTCACCTATGATTGAGATGCGAATCTTAGGCGCAGATCTCTCTATGTAAAAGTGTAGAAAACAAAGTGCGTATTTTATGTATTATAGCAGTGTTAAAGACAAGAAGGGTATGTGGATTCCTATGTGGATATGAGTGTTAAAAAATGCCGATTTGAAGGAAATAAAAGTGCATACTTCAGGAAGAAAATGGATGCATTTCTTTGAATTGTCAACAGGGAAAAGGTGCAAACTCTAGCAGTCATGAAGTGTTGTAGTCAACAAGAATGAAATGCATATTTAAGAAGTAATCAAGCGTGGATCATAGAGGTAAGAAAGAAGGTCTACATTCTGGAAATTTGAAGTGTATACAAAATATAGTAAGGAGAATCTCAAGATAAAATTAGAAACCGAGTTCTCTAAAGCTAATGGAGGCCAGTATACACTGGTGAAGAATAAAAGAATTAGTGTTGGAGGAAGCCTTAGAAGAAGTATCAAGGTCTTGGAGGCATTCAAAAGTCAAAGTTCCGAGTCTTGGTCATGGTGCTTGTCATTTGAAGGTCTATAAGAAGATTTTTTCGTGGGTTTTCCTCTCCAAGAAGGAGAGGTTTTGCCCTGGCTGGAAGAGCCTAAATTTGTGTCTTTTGTATTCTGGTAATTGAATTGATGAAATACTAACTAAGCTAAGCAAGAGAAGAAATAATTAAGTCAAGTAAGCTCACAAGTAATTATGAAATAGAGAATTTGAATTACTCACCAGCCCTCCAAATTCCAGCACAATCCTTATATATTTGTGACCTTCATGTCCTAAATGGGATTTTCACCAGTTGACCACCTCTAGTGATGATTTTTCAATCTTCATCATGACTCATTTGGTACTTTCTAAGTGCTTTCTTCACACAAGTACTTGAACCATCATGCTCACCCTTTCCATGTCCCACTTTAAAGTAGCTCCAAGTATGTTGAATTTTTGTATTCTTGTGTAGTCGGCTCAACCAATAAAAAGTGTGTACTAACTTAAAATTCCCTGCACAACCATCTGACCATATGCAATTATTCTTGAATGATATGCCATTTTTTTTAATGATTCATAAATAAGGTCAGAGAATGTTGCATGAACAATGTGTCAGGCTCATGATCATCACTGATGTAAAAGTGACACTCCTTGATCATATCACATGACTCGCCAGTGCTATCCCACCATCAATGTTCAATTGTGCATGTCTATACAGAACATGTACAAATATGAACACTTGTTCTGAGTGATAATACTGACTTTGTATTTATAAAATGTCTAACTCTAAAAAAATTCCACCACTGAAAATATTGTGCCTGGCTGAAATACTTTGCAAGAATACTTAAATTCATATTCTTGCCACATGAGCCTGTGCAAGTGTTTTATATGTTTATAGATTTGGTTTCGAAACACCACCATGAATTGTGAAATAAGAATCTCATCCTCAACATAGTTGATCCTGTTAGGCGGCAGAGTTGAAGAATATGGTTGATTTCCCACAACATGCTTATAATGCTTGCATGTGATGATGACATATAACATCCTAGACTGGTTGGGATCAATAATAAAGTTCCTATGGAACAATTCCAAATCACCACATTCAATGCATCTTCTCCCACCTATACATATTTTCTTGTAATAATACTCTTCTGGCTCCCTTCTGCACAATATGGATGAAAAAAAATCACACACTATAGGAGGGGGAGGGTCGTTGTGATAGTTATTCCACTAGTACAAAATGGGTAATTAGTTACTAAAAAAATGACTAAAATTTTCATATAAACGACTATTTTTCGGTTAGTGACCAATAGTAGTTAATTTACAATATCTTATAACGCGACCAACTTTTAGTCATTTTTATATTAGTCATTACTTGGTTTTATCAATTTTTTTTCCCAGTAGTATATTTGGTCATTGATTTAGTCATTAATTACCACAATTAATGACCAAATATAAAAAAATATTATTAAATGATCACCCGGGAAAATCAATTAATGATCTTGAATAGATATGACCAAAATGTTGGTCGTGTTATAAGATACTATAAATTAGCTACTATACTCATATATATATATGCAAATTTTAGTCACTGTTGGAAACCAATTAATGACCAAAGAAATATTACTAAATTTTGGTCGTGTTATAAGATATTGTAAATTAGCTACTAATAGTCGTATATATGCAAACTTTATTCATCATTTGTAATAAAAAATTTATCATTTGCAATAATAATTTATCTTTTTTTGGTAGTTTCATATTCGTTATATAAATGACTACTTTAGTAATTTATATTCATTTCATTTACTTTCATTAATAATCATTATAAACAACTAATTTAGTCATATATTCATTTTATTTGTGTTCATATTTAATAAACATAAACTACTAATTTAGTAGTTTTAGATTTATTTTAAGTGTTCATTATTAATCAACATAAATTAATTAGTATGATTTTGCAACTAAATTTTAAATAAATGTCATATAATGTACATGTTCATCTAATATGAAAATGAAAAGTTACATATGTTAATTACAATACTAAGTAATATCAAGTGCAACTATAAATAATTCCAACCACATAAATTATATTATATAAAGTGTCAAGTATTACAATATGATTTTCCAACTTAATATTGGTTGAAATACAATTTGCACATGAAATATTGTTTCATAACTTCAAAACATTTTCATCATCTTGTCAAGGCATTGCAAGTGAATTCACCAACTCTAAAGACTTGACCATCAGTCTCTATGTGTGTGTCTTATGCGAGATATTGGTTCTATGGGTACCACTAAACCAATTCTCTTCTCTCTCTTTAATTTTCATTTTGTCACTCTAATGTTATTGTTCTCCTCTTTCTTCAATCCTTGCTTCTTACCATCACTACTGAGTTCTTTTTCTGAAAAAGAAGAAGAAGATACAATGCAGAGTATAAGACATAAAAGTCGAGGAACATTGTAATATAAACTAAAGTAGACTATAAAGGATTTATATGATATATACCTCAACATCAAAAATATTTTTAATGTCATTTCCCCCCATAAAAACATGAAACTCGAATAAGTTTTCTTGAGTTGGGAAATAGCGGCCACTATGTGTCCAGATGACCTGTACAAACAAATAAAATAAAAATGCCACAAATAAACACAATAGAGCTAGAAATTTCTACTAATAATGTCTCATGAACCACTTTTGTAGCTGTATTGTTTCCTCTCCTTCAACAATAAAAATAATCAGTATAAATCTAATGGGTGGAGAAAAGTATTGCTAACACAAGATTACAACAAGAAACTAAAAAAGAATAGGACAAGACTTTGTAAATTGTGATACTAACCGGGAATATAGATTAAATATAGTAATCTTCAATTATCAACATACTATTCTAGGGGGAAAAGGAATCCAATTCCCATAACACAAAAAATTATGTATGCCCCTCATTTTCCCTGTAATTGATTGAGCAAGATTAGCACATGAAATTTCCATTTATAATCTCTAAAATAATTCTATAAATATTCAAAGAAAACTTATGTTGTTCAAGCTTGTCATTGATGTCAATATGGAATTGTTGGAGATGGAAAATATTCTTGTGATGACATCATAGTTGGTTTTTTGAAATAAACCCTAACCCTAGGAGACCTAAAACCTAACTACTTGACTAACCCTAATATGCAATTAAACCATAGCATGAAACCCTAGCTCTATTAATACCCTAACCCTAAAGTACATTAATAAAAGGGTACATTAAATGAAAAGGTGTTAATCGAAAATTCAATGTTGTTGAATTGTGAAAGGAGTCAAAACCCTTGTGGAGGATGACCTAAATATTGGGTATACATATCATAGAGAATATATGCCATATATATGTGAAAGGGTTAAAAGACATAAATAAAAATATATATATATGATATACCATATATGTGATATAATATATTTATATATGACATCCATTTCATGAGTGTGGTCCCTACCTATTCATATCCCACTCCTCGATGGTCAAACATTCAAACTTTATGGTGGCCCTTGCGGTCCCCACACAACACTCTTCAGCACTCATCCACCATTGCATTACGCCGAATGGATTATATATCGAATTCAAAAAAACATATGTTGCCTCCCATTCCAGCCACTGTTTGGCTGCATAAAAATAATGATGAATTCTACACGATATATACATGATTTTTTTTCGGGAGGATGGATTAAAAAATGCATTGGTGAAGATCCGAAGAAGAAAGGACAAATTGGGTAGAATAACAAAGAACCAAATAATTTTCGTTGAAGAAATTTCAAAATCATACCATGGTTCACTAGGATCACGAGAAAGGGTTCAAAGGTTACTTTTTGGGCATAATTCAACATTGGATATCAAATCCTTGGACCTGAACAAGAATTTGTGTGAAGGGTTCATAACAGTCTAGACTAGAACTCAGACTCTAAAGACTGCACCTCAGGTTCGTATCTTTGCAACAACCTGAAGCTGAATCTTAGAAGACAGACTTTCTCCTTGAATCTGTAAGTGGACAACAAGTTGTGGAATTATTAGAGCCCAGACTTGTAGCCTTAGATCTCTTGACTGTACCTGTCACTTCATCACATCTACAATAGTAGCACTGATAGTCTCGGACCTGTCCCTTATCTATGGAAGTATTGATGGCCCAAGTTTAGCATTTGTAGAAGGTAGTGGGCAGTGACACTTGTAAGACTTGGAGCCACAGTATTTTGTAGACCTGTCCCTACATCATTGAGAGAACAGTAAGCTCGGTGCTAGATTACAAACTTTAGATTCCTTTGTATAATGACCTTGTAAACTTAGAACTTGATTTTGTGCCTCTAATAATCTAACATATATCAAGGATAGACAATGGGCAATGACACTTAAAGTTTGGAACTTGGATAAAAATCAATTATTGTGGAAGGATTGTATATTAGACATGTGGAGACTCTAGTTCATATTACAAACACTACGACAAACCTTTTGGAGCTCAACCTACGTGAACTATGGAAATTTGAACCAATAAAGATCTCGTATGGGCATATTATTGGAGGACACTTAATTAAGAGCTATCTAGAAGGCCTTGATTGAACAACTGTTGTAGGAATCCCATAATAGATTTATTAAAGTCTGTTGGATTTGTTTAAGAGTATTGAAGTATCAGATACTTGTTTGAAAGTCTCGGGGCAGCTTATTGAATACCTTGAAGTATCCTTGAAGGAATTTTGGAAGAGAATTTGAAACAGTTGAGGCTTTGAGAAGACATACATTGATGAAATGACATTTTGAAGGCACCATTGGACACATGATGTTGTGCTAAAGCCCTCATGGAGTAAGCTTGGAGAAATTTTTGGGGTACCATGAAGAGATGTGGTGACACTTTCATGTGAAGAATAAGGTTTTCATTAACGAAGTTACGTGGAGACTATTGAAGGCATTGTTGAATACTGTAAGGGCTCATTGAAGAAGACATTGGGAGCTGTGAAATATAACTAAATATATCTTGATGAATTGAACAAGGAGGTTGGAGCCTCATAGAGACAAGGTAGGTGCCTTGGAGGATAGGGTTAAAGCCCTAAAGGATTGGAGTCCTCAAGAAACCAGGTTGGAGCCTATACCATAGATAGGGTTTGAGCGTGATCTAAAAGGAGTGTATTAGTTCTACTGTGCTAAGTGTCATTTCGGTTAAATAAACATGTACAAATTGTCTCCATAAGTTTTCTTAAGGAATGAGTTTTAACCATGAAAATTAGATGAATTAGTGAACTTTAAGCATGTAAATAAGCCTTAAAAACACTAAACAACAATACATAACAGAGAAAAACATTCACACAAGTTTTACACAGTAGGCATGATGAAGCAGTTCACCCCTCCTGGGCTACATCTACTGGTCCAACTCCCAATGGCATGTCCCTCTTTGTCATTATTCTCAAAATTTTAAATTACATATGTTTGTAGGCCTTTAATGGTTGTTTTCTCTGCACCAATGGCTCCAGAATGCTCAAATTAGTCTAGGTAGACTCTTGTTTCACCAAAATTGGTTGAAAATTGACCTCCCAATGCATTTTTCCCAATGACAGCTAGAAAATCTCCACTAAAAGTGGAGAGTGGAACTTAACTGTGGCTAAAAATAGATAAATCCCTAAAATTTAGGGTGCTGCTACTTTTTTCGCTGGATAAGCAGTTTGGATTAACATAAAATAGTTTGGGTGGGGCGGTCACATGCCGACCCCCCGTCGTTAACTCTGGATTGGACCGTTTGAAAACTCCGCATAAGAGGAGTGGAACATGGAGTCTACGCAACATTATGAAACTATTTCGTATAACTGTCATGCGATGTGACTGGTTTAAAAATCCGCCGAAGGTTACGGTGTGTGAAACCTTGACCCGCAACTGTCGCATTTTTGTTAACTCTGCGCATGTGATAGGGATGGTCGGAGCCGCCAATGTTATGATTTGATATAACCATTGAAACCTTGTAACAAATGTCACGGTGTCATGTGAGCAATAATTTTGGGGTGACCGGTGGGTTGGGATCATCGGTGGTATCCCCTCCATATTACAATGTGACATTGTTTAACAATAACCCACACCCGTTATATGTTAAGTATCAAAGGTGACCCAGGTGGTAAGGCACGAGCATGTTCCGCCAGAGGTCTAGGGTTCTACCACTGCTGCCTCACCCATAATTTTACTATGTTATTTTGGGGGACATGTGGCGGCCTCAGTGCTGGCCACGTGTTGCCCCCTAATTGGCCAAAAAAACACAACGTACCACCATATCAATGAACCATAACATGCCACATCGAAAAATCTCATAGGCTTAGGAAAAAGAATATTCCCAAAATATGCCACCTGCAAATTGTACCTGCCTGCTGACTGGGCAGCCCAATCATCCATGTCATGAATTTTTTTTTTATTTAGGAAAATGAACAGAATGCGATAAATCCTTCATCTGACATTAGTTTTTCGAACAGTTCACGGTGTTGGAATCGCAACGACGAGACCTTTCTGGTCGCTCAGGTTTAGACCTGTTTTGAGAACTTTCAATTTTGAGCATAACACATGATCTCCTAATCACACCTCCCCATTGGGAAGCTTTTGGACCCCAAAATAATTTAATCACTCGTTCAGAAGACGAGGGAACAACTTCCTCACCTTTTCCACTTCCATCCATCTTGCCTTACCTGGTTTCTTGCCCTTGAGCCCAATTCGAAGATAATTGACACTTCCCCTTTTAGAAGTGCATGTCCTCCTATCAAGGATGGCATCCTCCTTGAGCTCGTCCATAAATTGTGGTGAGAAGTCTTCTATTGATGGCAGCTAAATGTCACTCCCTTGATCATCAATCAATGTAGGCCCATACAAATGTAAATTCTCCACATTGACAACAGAATACATTTGCATATATGAAGTAAAGTCAAGTTGAAATGCATTATTAACAACTTGTTTAATAATCTTGAATGGACCATAACAAATAGGCTTGAGCTTTTTACCTTCTCCTTCCATCCTTTCTTTTCTAACGTGCAACCATACTTCATCTCCTTCTTGAAACTTGTGATCAACTCTATGTTTTTCATGCCTCTCCTTGTAATTGCTTTGAATCTTCTCAAGCTTTTCTTGAACTTGTTGATGAATAATCTGAATTTTCTCAATGAACTTTCAAGCCTTATCAATATCACTATGCCCATCAATTGCAACATCCTTCTCATAGATGAAGTCTAATGGAAATTTCGGCAAATACCTAAAGCAGGCTTAAAAAGGTGAAGTATTTGTAGAAGAGTGCTTGGCCTGGTTGTAAGCATGCTGAATGTAATGCAGCTGTTCATCCCATAACTTGGGATTCTTGTTTCAATATCCTCTCAATAGATGCACAATGGTTCTGTTCACCACCTTGGTTTGGCCATCAATTTTCGGATGAAAATAAATACTCTTTTTCAACTTTGTGTCCATCATCTTCCAAATATTAGACCAAAAATTCCCAACAAACCTGGAATCCCTATCACTAACAATAGAAGTTGGCAAACAAAAATGAACCCATACATGTTGAAAATAAAGTTCAGCATTTTTTTCAGCAGTAATGGTTTTCTTAAATGGCATAAGTATACACATTTTACTGAATCTATCCACAAATACATAAAATAATCATGATATTTTCTTGACATAGGTAGAACTCCAACAAAGTCCATGGAGAGACTCTCCCATGGCCTTGATGGTACCGGTAGTGGCATGTACAACCCACGCTTCCTATTGCTAGGCTTGCTTGTTGCACACATAGAACATCCTCTTATAAAACGTGATACACTATCTATCATGCGAGGACAATAACAATACCTCTATGAATTCGCCACTGTTTTGCTTACCCCAAAGTGACCAGCAATAAGAGACGAATGAGCCTCTCTCATGACACTAAGTCTCTCTCCTTGTGGTATACACAAATTTCCCAAATGAAACAACAATTTTTTATGCAAGTGATAATCATTTTCCTCAACTTGATTCGCTTCACTCAAACTAGCATACACATCTTTAAAATCAACATTAGATGCATAATGTTCTATGCAACTCTCATGTACAATAGAATCAGTTTTAAGAAAATTAGAAGCACTTAAAATTGGTCTTGAAAGCATATCAGAAACTTTATTGCAAATACCTTTCTTGAACCTTATAAACAAGTGAAATTGTTGAAGAAATCCCATCCACCTGAAATGTCGTGATTGCTGCAATTTTTTTTGCGACTGCAAGTACTGTAGCGGTTGGTGTTCGGTATGAGTAATTGTCTCTTTACCCATCAAGTAGTGTTTCCACTTCTTGACACTTTGTTCCAAAGCATACAACTCTTTGTCATATGTTGGATAATTGATTACAACACCATTGAATGTTTCAGGAAAAGTGATAGGCTTACCATGCTGCAAAAGTACTGTGCCTGTGGCATAATCACTAACATCGGTTTGTATCTCAAATGGCTATCTCAAATCTGGTAATGCAAGAGCTAGAGATAAAATGATCTTGTATTTTAAAGCTTCAAAATCTTGCTGCTATTTTCCTTCCCATTCAAAGTCTTTCTTCACACTTTTCACTGCATGCATAGGAGCTGCTATGGTAGAAAAGTTAGCAATAAAATTTCTCCAATACTAAGCTGCGCCTAAGAAACTTATTACCTCTATTACTGATTTTGGAGTGGGCCAATTCACAATGGCTTCCACTTTATAAGGATCATTCTCAATGCGCCTCCTCATACAATGTGTCCCAAATAAACCAAAGAAGTTTTTCCAAATTCGCACTTAGACATATTAAGAAATAATTTCTCTTTCTTAAGAACATAAAGTACCCTCTTTACATGCAAGACATGCTCTTCTCTTGTTTTGCTGAAAATGAGTATATCATCTAAATAAAAGTACACAAATTCATCAAGAAATGGACACAAAACATTATCCATCACATGCATGAAAGTCACTGGTGCATTACAAAAACCAAACGGCATAACCAACTACTCAAAGGGTCCTTGTTTGGCTTTGAATGCAATCTTCCATATGTCGCTTTCTGCAATTCTTCATTGATGATGTCCACTTCATAAATCTAACTTAGTGAAATACTTTTCTTCTTTCATTTGACCAAAAAAATAATCTATCCTTGGGAGTGGGTATCGATTCTTTACCGTTATCTTGTTCAAAGCTCTGAAGTCGACACACATGTGCGAAGTCCCATCTTTCTTCGGAATCAGGACTATAGGTAACTGCATGGAAAAGTACTTGGCCTTATGAGTCCCTTGTTCAACAAGTCCTTGATTTGCCTCTTTATTTTAGCATTCTCCATTATCAACATGCGATACATGCCAATTTTTGGAAGAGGAAAATCTTGTTGAAACTGAATCTCGTGTTGAATCTCCCTTTTAGGAGGCAATCCTGTTGGCTCCTAAAACATCTCATGATGTGCATCAACTACATCATATAAATATAATTTAAACTTAGGATAATAATCTTCAAATGACTCATGATTAACATCATCTTTAGGCTTGATTATTAGAAGAACAAAATTCTTACTTGAATTCACCAGCCTTTTTACCTGTCCAACATTTACCATTGCAATATTCGTCTTCTTGTGATGTGCTATAACAATGTAATCCTTGCCATATTTAAATAAATGGTATTTGTTCTCATGTCAATGGAAGATATCTTTCTTGTCATACAAGTAAGGACTGCCCAACACAACACCTCTAATATCAAGCAGAACCACATCTAATTCAACTATGTCAACAAAATGTGTAATTATTGCAAAGCGCAATATGCACTTCTTTGAAACCTGTAAATTTGCATCCTTACAAATCCACCCAAGTGGATATGGTTTCAGATGTGGAATGATCTCGAGATTAAGTTTCTTGACCAAGTCTTTAGAGATTAAATTTTCTTGTGAACCACTATCAAACAATGTATCAATCTTGGTATGTTTGGATATGACCCTCACATGAAACAATTCAATTCTCTCTTCTTCATTTGGAGCTTCTATGTGACAGTTTGAAGTACTAGTAATGGTTTTTTTTTCAATTTATTTCCCCTTCATGTTATTCAATCCCATGGCTGTAATTTTAGTTTCATCACCTGAATCTTCTCCTAAGTTATGTTGAGTTGTAGCTACAGTTTTCTGCTTCCCTTTGTTTCTGTTAAAATTGGGTCTCTTTTTAGGATGTAGTTTCCAACAATTTTTCTCTTCATGACCATTTCTTGAAAAAATTTTACAAACCACTTTCTCTCCCTCTTTCTTAACAGATTCATTCTTTTTTCCTTTTCCTTTTGAGGTCTTCTCTTTGTTTTTCCCCTTAAAAGGTTTGTTTCTACCCTCTTGAAAAGTATTTTTTCCTTTAGCTTCTAAATGTGTAGCTTGAAAAAATACCTCATCTAGGCTTGAAGGATTAAACATGAGGATAGTATGTTTAAAGTAGCTATGTAAACCCCCTATGTACTTGAGCAAAGTATCTTGAATTTGAAAATCTACCCCTTGTTGGTTCCCCGTGTTTTGACAGTTTGGCAAATCAAAAGACATGGCAACATCAGAACCAATCTTTAGAGTTCCAGGATCTAGTCCTCCTGTTCTCAGAGAGGGATCTCTCAAATATTTGTTTGCAAAGGTTTATCTTGTTTTCTTTGGTTATGGAATTTTAGACTAGTTATTACGTGCAGATGTTTGTTTGGTTGGGTTGAGTTGATACATCAGAATATGAAAGGTCTAGGAAAGATAGACATAAAGAGGAAATATCTGGTTCATTGGGCAATGGAGTCAAAATAAGATCATGACAAACTCTTCAAGGGATATGGGATATCAAAGGGCAAATCTAACTTGGCCACAGGATCCTTTGTTTTGGAATGAGATGGACATTAATGATTTGGAAAAAGAAATTTAATTCTCAACAAAGGGAACTTGAGAAATATAACTTATCAATAAAGAGATATTTGATAGACAGGGCTAACCATAAATTATACAAACATTCTTTAAGAAAATAATGATTTCAAGACAACTTCTAAAATGAAATCTAAGATTCGGGGAACACCCTATTTCCTCAAAGATCTTATTTTAAAGGATTTAGAAAACATAAAAGATTCACTGATAATTGCATTCATAGAAGAGGGAACACCTAAATAAAATCTGTGTTTGCAACTATAAATACCTTCAAAACAACTGTTTAAGCAGGGGCAAAGGGTAAGATCAAAACCGACCTCTTTGGTTAACTTAAGACAATGGTACTTCGAAGGGAGATTTCAATAACGGCTTTCAAGTGATGGCAGACAAGCAGGGAGAACCATAACATGCTGAAACCAACTATTTGAGCTATCAAGGAAATACACGAGCATGAAGATTAAAGAGAAGGTTTAAAGCCTCTAAAATACTTCAGCAGAAGAAAACATAAAACAGTGAAGGGTGAACAAGTCTAAGGTGCTTCCAGGAGTCATTTATTAGCCTAAAAATTTCAGCCTACTGTAGTAAGAAATTATGGAACATAATGAAAACAAAGGAAAAAACATTTAACAGTTCAGAGCACTTCACCAACAACCAAGCTCATGGATCCAATGATAGAGCCTTCTCAGGAACAGACATGCAATGGCATCATCAAGACATCCAAGACTCCAAATTATTTTCAACTTCAACAAACTTGTATATTTATTTCAGAGAGTTTCAATATTACAACTTGTGATCAAACAGCAACCAACCTTCTCATCTTATGCAGAAGTACTTATAGGAAGATGAGGAGGTGAGAACTAACAAAAATATCTCGTGAACTATTAATACAGATTAAATGACTTCTCGGTCTCTTGAGGGGTTCGATGGAGAAGTGTACAGGTGGATCACTGTATTAATGTTTTACAATTAATATCAAAGCTCAGTGGGAGCTTTATTTGACTTTAAGGCTCTATGTTCTGTCTGGAGCAACTCTGCAGCTATTTTCTATTACACTCCTTTGGCAGAATTAACTTCTTGGCAGCGCTGGAGGCAGATATTTCCTGAATCAATAACTTCGGCCTCTGTTTTGAATGGTTTGAGGCGACAGGTGGCTCTTTGTAGTAGCTGAGGAATCAATTCACCTCAGTTGAAGCAGTGGAAACCTTTCTGTCTGATAAAACACTTTAGGTTTTCCTTTAAACTGTGTTTTAGATTGGGGATTAGGCTTTTGATAACTGTCTTAGCCGTAATCCCCATAAAAATTGTCTTCAATCTTCATCTGCTGTGCTTCTGTCTTCAAACTTATACTCTTTAACTGTGTTTGAATTAAAACAATGTCTTGTCGATGTGCAGACCCGCATTGGGCTTTACGGCATCAATACTCATAGAGTACTGACGAAACATGGAATGGAGCCCCGCGGATGGCTTCTTTTTAATGAAACGAGGGCATGAGAATCGTCATTCCCAGCTCTTGGCATTTCTTCGTTATACAATGGAAAACCATTTAGAACACTTGCATCAAACACAAAACAATTAAGAAATCCTGCGAAAAATAGGTTTAAACTGCTTCAGATGGCGGGGGAGGAGCGTAGCCGTCGGATAAAAATATCTAACGGTGGAGATCGGCGTAAAACAGAAAAATGAGAGCGGGGAGAAGAAATAAGGCGGGGTGGTTTTGGACCGTCCGATCTGGACACGTGGACGGTCCTGATCTAATCGGAGGATCTCAATCGGGGGTGGCAGGCAAGTGCATGCGATGTAAATTTCCAATGCGATTAAGCGCTGGCCGTTGATCTGCAGATCAGATCGACGGCGGAAGGTTAATCGGAGGGTTTTTTAAACGAGGCAAGACTTGTGATCGGAGGGAATAAGGACCGTTGGATCTTCGGGAGGATGGACGGCTCAGATTGGATCGGGGATCGGCAATCGGGAGTGCAACAAAAACGCATGCAATTTGAAACTTGCGATTGAGCGTTGTCCGTCCGATCCTCAGGGAGATGGACGGCCCAGATTTAATCGGAGGATCACGATCGGGGAGGGCAGAAAAGGGGATGTGATTGAGCGCTGTCCGTCTGATCATCAGGGAGATGGACGGCCCAGATTTAATCCGAGGATCACAATCGGGGAGGTCACACAACAACATGCGATTGAAACTTTGCGATTAGAAACTTGCGATTGAGCGCTGGCCGTTGATCTGAGGACCAGATCAACGGCAGGGAATGAATCGGAGGGATCGCAATCGGAGGTCGCAGAGATGGGCATGCGATTGCGCAAATAGGAAAAAGTTGCGATGCGATTGTGCGCGGACCGTTGGATCGAAGGACTAGATCAACGGTCAGGATTGCTTCGACCTACGCACCGGCGGAAAAACCTTTAAACATATGAAAACCAAAGTTTTTGCAATTAAAACAAGTTATAATGGATCGGGCGGAAAATATATAAGTAAAGGAAAAAGGCGCCCGATTGCGGGGCCGGTGGTTTTCACGGAATGTAATATGCCCGGGAGTATAAAGACAAGGGCCAATCGCAATCGGGCCATTGAGCCTGGCCTTTCCGATCAACCCATTTGTGTTATTTCCGATTGTGATTAGCGCCGAAAAGCTTTGGCGTTTGGTTTTAACGTATGGGCATGTGGGGGGAAGTGGTTTAGGACTTAGCCCAAGGGGCTTAGGTCCATAGCAATAAAACTTTTTTTTTTATGAAAAATTTCAAGGTTTTAAATGGATTTGAGGGTTTCGGCACAACTCAAAAAGAAGTTTTAAACCATGTCAGGAAGATCTTTACGGATGGAGGGAGAAACTTATAAAAAGTAGAGGAATAATATGGAGAAAAAAGGGGAAGAAAATGATGGTTTCTTTAGCAGTTTGTTATATGAAAGCAGCAAAATTTTCTGAGTATAAAATGGGACAGCAAATGAGTATTTGGGACAGAGGCATGAGGCCTTAAAGAGACTTCAAGAGCTAACAATTTTTAGTGATAAAATTTGTTCCTTGGAGGCTCAAAAAAGATCTTAGCCACATTTTGGTATAACAAAATATTATAGGTGGCTAACACCCCTAATAATAAAGTTCTTCTCCTAAATTCTTGGGTGTAGTCTTGTACATTTTGTCCTTTCAATTGTCTCAAATTTTTCCAGTTCATTATGGATTTCTGCATGTGAGCTAATGGATAAAACTGTTGTTTTATTGCAGTAATGAAATCAGTCCATGATAGAATAATCTTACCATGTTTTTTGATCTCATCTTTTGTCTTGGCTTCCCACCAAACAAGAGCTGCACCTTCCATCCTCAATGAAGCTAGTTGGATTTTGGTGTCATTACCATGAAGGTTTTTGAATTCTCAAATAAACCTCCAATTTCCTAATCCAATTATCAAGCTTTTCTACATTGACTTCACCATTAAACATTGGAAATTCAAACTTAACATCAAGTTTTAGGAAATGACTTTTACCAATGTTCTTTGACTTGTGTGACTTGTGTATTGAAGATGAAGTAGAAGAGGATGATGATGAGGGTGAGGATGGTGACTTCCCATTGCCTCCATTTCCTCCATTTCCCTTCTTTGATTTGTCTTCATCATTGTGACCTCCTGATGATCCCTGACCTTCCTTGTGAAGTTTGGATCCTTCTCCTTCTAGTCTTTCATTCCTTTCTTGATAAAGGACTCTCACCATTTCAGTCATGTCAAGGAATGATTTCCTAAACACTCTTTCTTCCTCTTTGGGATCCACCTCTTCATGGGTTTCTTATTATCCTCGAGGCATTCTTGATGCTGCTTCTACTTCTTTTGGAGGTGAACTAGGTGGTGGAGAATGTGGCAATCCTGCCTTCCTTTATTGTGGCTCACTTTGAGAACCTATTTCTTCCACCAATTTTCCTTATCCTCTCTTAAGATTGAGCCTAGTAAGCATGAAAACACTTGCAAACAGTTAACAAATACTTTCACATAAAAACACCAGAGATAAAACTCCAGTTCTAATACCAACTTGATCTGAAAGGAGTGAATTAGTTGTGCTGTGCTAAGTGTCCTTTCAGTTAAATAAACATGTACAAATTGTCTCCATAAGTTTGCTTAAGGTATGAGAGTTTTAACCATGAAAATTAGATGAATTAGTGAACTTTAAGCATGTAAATAAGCCTTAAAAAACACTAAACAGCATTGCATAACAGAGAAAAACATTCACACATAAGTTTTACATAGTAGGCATGGTGAAGCAATTCACCCCTCCTGGGCTAAATTTGTTGGTCCAGCTCCCAATGGCATGTCCCTCTTTGTCATTATGATCAAAATTTTAAATTATATATGTTTGAAGGCATCTAATGGCTATTTTATCTGCACTAATGGCTCTAGAATGCTCAAATTAGTCTAGGTAGACTCTTGTTTCACCAAAATTAGTCGAAAATTGACCTCCCAATGCATTTTTGTCAATGATAGCTAGAAAAGCTCCAATAAAAGTGGAGACTGGCACTTAACTGTGGCTAAAAATAGATATTTCCCTAAAATTTAGGGCACTGCTATTTTTTTCACCAGATAAACAGTGTGGATTAACATAAAATAGTTTGAGTGGGACGGTCACATGCCGAACCCCTGTCGTTAACTCCACATTGGACTGTTTGAAAACTTCACATAAGAGGAGTGGAACCCAGAGTCTATGCAGCATTCTGAAACTATTTTGTATAACTTTTATGCCATGTGAATGGTTTAAAAATTCGCTGGAGGTTACGGTGTGTGAAACCTTGACCCGCAACCGTTGCATTTCTGTTAACTCTGTGCATGTGATAGGGATAGTTGGAGCCGCTGGTGTTACAATTTAATATAACCATTGAAACCTTATAAAAAATGTCATGGTGTCATGTGAACAATAATGTTGGGGCCGTCGACGGGTTGGGACTGCCGGTGGTCCCCCCTCCATATTACAATGTGACAATGTTTAACAATTTCCTACACCCGTTATATGTTAAGTATCAAAGGTGACCCAGGCAGTAAGGCGCGGGCATGTTCTACCGAAGGTCGAGGGTTCAACCCCTGTGGCCTCACCCATAATTTTACTATTTTATTTGGGGGACACATGGCGGCCTGAGGGTTGGCCATGTGTCACCCCCTAATTGGCCAGAAAAACACAATGTACCACCATATCAACGAACCATAACATGCCACGTGGAAAAATCTCATAGGCTTAGGAAAAATAATATTCCCAGAATATGCACCTACAGACTGTACCTGCCTGCTGACTGGGCAGCTCAGTCATCCCTGTCATGACATTTTTTTCTGTTTAGGAAAACGAACATAACGCGATACCTCCTTCATCTGGCATCAGTTTTTCGAACCTTTCACGACATTGGAATCACAATTACGAGACCTTTCCGATTGCCCAGGTTCAACCCTATCTCAAGCACCTTCAATTTTTAGCATAACACATGATCTCTTGATTAGAGCCCTAGAGGTTGGTGCCTCAAATTTACAAGGTTGGAGCCTTGGAAATACCAAGTCGGTGCTTGGAACAATACAGGTTGGAGCCTGGAAGATTGGAGTCTTCATCTAGGGTTGGAGGCCTATATCATTATTGTACTTTACTTACTGTAAAAAAGAAATTAATAAAAGTATCTATTCCATCATTGTTCATTTTGTGTTCTAAATATAAGTGATCTAACTGGTAAAATTAACAATTGAAAATAAATATTGATTTACCCCCCCTCTCAGTATTTCCAACAATTGGAATCAGAGCTAGCACCTTCATTCAAAGCCTAACAACTTGAAGGTTTATTAGTAGAACATAAATGGAAAATCCAAGGAAGAAAGTCTCCAATCCTCCTAAAGACGTGTCTTCCTCAACCATTGAAATTGAAGTCAATAAATTTGCGAAGGCTCCATTGTTCAATGGAAATTTATATATATGGGAGGAAACAATGAGGAATTTCTTGAAGACTCAAGAAATTGAAGTTTGGAAATCAGTGATTACTAATGACACGATGGACGAAGAATCCAAGGAGTAAAATACAAGAGAAATGAAGGAATATTGAATGGATTATCAAATTATGTGGTGGACAATTTCGAAAAATGTTCATCAACAAAATTCATATGGGACAAACTTCATGATCTTCACTCAAAAGGAGCGTTGACAATGATCTCTAGTCAAGAAGATGATGGAAAACAAGAAAGAAGTCTGGAATCCCTCAAGGAAGCTAAAGATAAGAGAGATGAAAACAAGGCTAAAGAAGACCTAGAAGATGAAGAGAACAAAAAAGACTTTAAAGAATATCTTCTAAATAAAATTATGGCTTCCATGGAAGAGACTAATAGGTTGAAAAAGTACAATGAGGAACTTAAGAAGAAAGTGCAAGTTGGTGACCAAAACAAGACAAGGAAGGAAGTTGACCTTGTCAAGCTTCAAGTTCAAGAAAGAGATGAAGAGCTCGCGAAACATAAGGAGGAATTTAATCAAAACAAAAGAAAGCACCATGAAGAAGTCATATCCATGAAAAATCAGTTGGATAAGGCAAAGAAAAGGGAAGAAACTTTGTCAAGCCACCTTGAACAAATACTTAAGATCTTGAACAAATTTGAAGCAGAGATTGGTCAATAAAATGAAGAGGTCCCCTCTCTTAGATCTGAACCAGGAGAAGCAAGGAAACAAGCTCAAGGAGTTGAGAAGGCGATGGAATATTTGGCATTCATAGAAGGACAAGTTAATGAAGCAGAAAAGGAGAGAAACACCATGATATGCCAACTAAAATGAAAGGATGAAGAAGTCTTCAAACTAAAATCAAATATAAATCTTCTCAAGGCTGAAACATGTGAAGCAACAAGGATGATGGAAGAAATTAAGAAGCAACTAATCATGAAAGATGAATATTATGAATTATTGAAAGGAGAAATTGTCACTCTATAAAAGGAATTTTTCTCGCTAAATAAGACCTTGAAAAACTCTCAAACCCTAGATGACATCCTAAGTCGTCAAAGATATTCTCTTGATAAATTAGGTCTTGGCTATGCAGGCGAACCCTCAAGCAAGAATTATAATGTTTCAAACAACAAGGATGTCAAGAAGCTAGGAAGAGATGTTGATGCTCCCAGTTCCAGCAAAAGAAATAGTCAATATGAAAATGGAAGAGATCCTACTCCAAGGAGAATTACAGATGATATAAAGAATACAAAAGGCGATGAATATCATCAAAGAATCCCAAGGAAAAAATACTTCAGAAGTACATCAAGGAAATATTCATCTCCTAGGTACCAAAGTATATTTCTTGGTTATTTCTATTCTTGTACAAACTTTGGGCACATGGAAAAATATTTTAAGGCATGTCACAAATAAAAATATAATGGTCCCTGTCAATCTTCTAGAAACAATTTAAGAAAAAAAAAAGTCACGATTACTCATTGATGAACAAGATGGATTGCTTAAATTTCCATAACATTGGACATATGACATGTGAGTGTAACTTGACTTGGGTCCCTGAAAGTATAGCAACCATGCCAAAGAAAAAAATTGCACAAGTATGGAGAAGGAAACAAGTTGAATCCGGAAGTCTCTTAAAAATTCCAGCCAACAACACATGTCGTTGATTTGATATGTGGAAAAGATTATATTACAAGTGATATATAACGAAACTCTGCAAAATGAGACCATGCATACATTTAGGGGGAGTTTGTGATTCTTGAGCTTTCTTACAGAAGCTATCCATGAAAGGGATCTATGAAATCCTTGATGAGTCATACATGGATAATCATATTTTAATATATTGTCTCTTAGAAGAAACTCCATTGAAGAACATAATCCCTTCTCATTCGATGGACCATTGTTGAATATGTATTCCATTAGATCACAAAGAAAACAATCTTTCTTGAGCTAGAGGTGTTTATGCAGGAAGGGGGAGTTGGCTCATCACATGACGAAATGCAATCTATCATGAACCACATTGCCAAAAGGAAGAGCACCATGACAGGGGGAGTAACATTCGTATGAATAATTACTATTGATGAAGAAGAGAAGAAACTTGTTAGGTGGAGTACTTGGGCACCCCATTTTCCGTTGATTTCAAAGGGGAAGAGAATGTTGGAAGTGCAAGAATATTTCCATTAGTGACAAAGGGGGAGATTGTTGGTCAAGGTTGTCATTAATGTTAATATGTCATTGTTGGAGATGGAAAATACTCTTGTGATGACATCATATTTGTTTTGGTCACACAAAGCCTAACCATAGGAGACCTAAGACCTAACTACTTGACTAACCCTAATATGCAAGTAAACCCTAGCTCTATTAATACCCTAACCCTAAAGTACATTAATAAAAGGGTACATTAAATGAAAATGTGTTAATCACAAATTGAAGGTTGTTGAATTGTGAAAGGTGTCAAAAACCTTGTGGAGGATGACCTAAATATTGGGTATATATATCATAGAGAATATATGCCATATATGTGTGAAAGGGTTAAAAGACATAAATAAATAAAAAAATCAGTCATACGAAGTATATATATATATATATATATATATATATATATATATATATATATATATATGACATATATTTCATGAGTGTGGTCCCTACCTATTCTTATCCGACTCCTCGATGGTCAAACATTGAAACTTTATGGTGGTTCGTGAGTTCCCCAAAAAACACTCGTCAGCACTCATCCACCATTTCATTATGCAGAACGGATTATATATCGAATTCAACAAAAAAATATGTCGTCTCCCATTCCAGCCACTGATCAACTGCATAAAAATAATGATGAATTCTACAGGAAATATACATGAGGAAATATGAAAAAATGCATTGGTGAATACCTAAAGAAGAAAGGACAACTTGGGTAGAATAACAAAGAACCAAATAATTTTCGGTGAATAAATTTTAGAAGCATACCACGGTTCAGTAGGAAGATGAGAAAGGGTTTAAAGGTTAATTTTTTGGCATACTTCAACATTGGATATCAAATAATCATACCTAAATAAGAATTTGTGTGAAGGGTTCATAACAGTCCAGACTAGAACTCAAACTATAAATACTGTACCTAAGATTCATATCTTTGCAATAACCTGAAGCTGATTCTTAGATGACATAATTTCTCTTTTAATCTGTAAGTGAACAAAAACCTGTGGAATTATTAGAGCCCATACTTGCAGCCTCGGATCTATTGACTGTGGCTTGAAAGAATCTCGAGCCTGTAGCTTCATCACATCTACAATAGTAGCACTGATACGCTCGGACCTATCCCTTATCTATGGAAGTATTGTTGGCCTGATTTTAGCATTTCTAGAAGGTAGTGGCTAGTGACATTTGTAAGACTTGGAGCCACGATATTTTTTAGGCATGTCCCTACATCATTGAGAGAAAAATAAGCTCGGTGCTAGATTACAAACTTCAGATTCCTTTGTACAATGACCCTGTAAGCTCAGAACTTGATTTTGTGCCTCGGATAATCTAACATACATCAAGGATAGACAGTGGGAAGTGACACTTCAAGTTTGGAACTCAGATCAAGATCAATTATTGTGGAAGGATTGTATATTTGACCTGTGGAGACTCTGATTCATATTAAAAACACTACCTCAAACCTTTTGGAGCTCGACTTGCCTGAACTATGGAAATTTGAACCAATAAAAATATGGTATAGGCATCTTATTGGAGGACACTTAATTAAGAGCTATCTAGAAGGCCTTGATTGAAAAATATTGTAGTAATCCCTTAATAGATTCGTTAAAGTCTGTTGGAGCTGCTTAAAAGTATTGAAGTATCGAAGACTTGTTTGAAACTCTTAGGGCAGCTTATTGAAGACCTTGAAGAATCCTTGAAGGAAGTTTGGAAGAGCATTTAAAATAGTTGAGGCTTTGAGAAGACATGCATTGATGAGCTGACATTTTGAAGGCATGATTGGACACGTGATGTTGTGTTGAAGCCCTCATGGAGTAAGCTCGGAGAAATTGTTTGGGTACTTGTTGAAGCCTAGAAAATATCTTCTTCAAACATTGGGGAAAACCACCCGATCGGGACCTTAGGACAGCTCCTTTTCCGTTTGGTATGGTGGCTTCGACTGTATTTAAAGGACCAGTTTCATTATAACTAAATGGGTTGGTGATAGGTTGATTTGGATGAGTGGAAATGGGACTAAATTAACTGAAATAAAACTATCTAATTAAACTAAATGCTGATAAATAAATTCTAACACTAACCCGGGTAATTATATGTGAATACAACTTAAGATTGTTCCAATTTAACAATAACCATGAAAATGTATTATTATTTAAATTGAAATGTGCAGAAACAAATAAAGATAACTCTGTTTAAGAAATTAAACAGAGTTATATTAACATATTGCATTCATCATTGTATACCATCTATATATGTTTATGAAAGATAACATTTCAATTATACTCAGAAATGATATATAAAAAGAAATGTTATGAAAACCAAATATATATAAATGATAGCAAATTTTAAAGCGAATATCATATAACAAAGGAAATCAACAGTGAACGGATAGAAATACCTCATTCATCTTGAAGATTTTCAAATGAAATCTGATACTCTAATCCAGTAACTCTGATGTAAAATCAAATCCAAAGGTACAGAAATGCAACACTTCAAAGATAATTTCAGCACAAAATCACCAGATGTGATCCTTTATAAAATATAAGAGGCAATGGAGTACAGAAATGTAAGCTCCAAGTCAAAAATATTACAACTCTGGATCCCTTCTCTAAATGCATGAGAGGGATTTAAATAAGAAATTACATAAAAACAGAATCCTACTACTACTGCTACAATCTATCAAATTAAAAACAGAAATACTATCTTAAAAATGAAACTGATTCATTGCTTTTCTTTCTCGCTTGATGTAGCCAAGTTGCAAATTTTTAGCATATCTTGGAGCCTCAGTGGATGACTCATCTCGGAAAGTAACTGTCCAGCATATGTGGCATCGGAAAATTTTGGAATTAAACAATCAACATCATTTGAAAGAAATTTAATAGCCATTTGTTGATTGTTTGGCTTAATTAAATAAGTCCACATATTGTCCCAAGATATTGCTTGAAGTTTTTTGATCTGCTGACTTTTATTCATCATTTCTTCTTTCCATCTGTTTTCGGTTTCTTTCACTTTAGGAAAACTGCCAGGAACACAATCTGAAATGAGATTAATTGAATACAAGCTGTCATTGATAAATTGCGTTATATTACTCATCATGCTCCTAGCTCTTGATATTTCTCTCTCGGCTTTCATTATCTGATGTTCCCATTCTGTAAACAAGATTTCTTTATGTCTTTCTTCTATCCTAGGAAGATTAGCTTCTCTTCCTTTTTCTGTATCTTGCCAAGTAATAAATTCAGAAATATTTTCATCAGCATCATCAATTTCTTGCCTGAGAGTAATAATGTTCTGGATCAAGGATGATGTAATATCACAAAATGGTTCTGCCTGTGATAATTTTGTACAAAATTCATTTAATTGCTGGGACATAATTTTATTAACTTCAAGAGCTTCCGATTTGAATTCACTTAATTTAGGGAAATATTTGAACCTCTCTAAAGCTGCTTGAAATTCTTTTTCCTGTACGATCTTTGCATTCTTCTCATTTTGCAATAAATCTTGTAACTTGGAAATTTCTTGATTCAATTGTTGTTGTTTGCCTAAAACTTGCTCATCAACTTTCTTCTTTTCTGTGGCAAGTTGTTCTTCTAACTCTTTAGATCTGAGTTCTTGATCCTGTAATCGTTGTTCCAATTGAGCAATCTTTTGTTGACTTTCATTAGCTTGTTCTTCAAGAAAATCTATATGGAGATCTTTTTGAGTCATTAACTGAGAAAATTCTGCAACTTTATCTATTGTTGCAGCACTATATGCTCCTTCATATTGAGACAACTTAGTGAGATCCTGAGATGGATTCACTTCAGTATTCTTGTAGAAAATATTCATGAACTCCTCCTGTGGAGTGGAAAACATGTCCTGATTCATCTTCCTTCTTTTTCTCTGTTTTCTAACAACAACTTTATGTTTAGGGCTATAAAATACATCCAAAGGAGGGATCTCCTCAATCTTCAATACAATCTGCCCTGTAGGATGTTCAGGAATGATTTCGACGTCCTGATCTTCTTGCCCTTTATCTTTATCCTGCAGTCCTAATTGCTGAGCAAATTGATCATATTGTTTCAACAATTGAGAAGAAACATTAAGATCAGCAAAGTCTATAATTTTCTCAGTATTTTCTTTTCCTTCCAATTGTGTATCTATTTTCTCTGTATTTGTTCCCTGCTCAATGGTTTTGCTATCTGATTCTCCTTTTTGATTATGTACATTAGTATCAGTACTTGTGCATCTTTCCTTCGTTTGAGCTGTGGACTGCTAATCAGTATTTCCTTCGGATTTTCCATCAGTATTTCCTTTCTGAACATCAGGTTTGCCATCAGTGCTCACCTTTTCAGTATGTACAGTAGGCTGGTTAGTAGCCGATTGTGTAGTGACTTTACCGGCAAATGTTTCTCCTAGTGTTTTGCCAGATGTACCCTCTGTTTCTGACCCTTGTATTGGAATTCTCAGTTGGTCTAGAGGAACTTTCAACAATCTTTGACTTCTAAATAAAAAAAAATTATTCATTTCTTCCTTCTGGAATTTAGAATTGGCTAAATCATAAACTTGAGGAAAATCATTCAATGAAACAAACAAATCATCAAACTCATCTGGTTCATGCTCAAATCGAGCAATCGAAACTGAAGCAGTAACATTGAAAGCTATCTGTCGTGGATCATACTATCTCCCCGGAATGGTCGCAAATTTAAAACCCTTTATTTTGGCGACTTCCTTTTCTGCATGTTTGAAGTCATTCAAAGTAAAATGACCACAATTGAATGGGAATGGAGGCCACATTATTTTCTTACTATTGTTTAGAGCTCTGGATATTCTTTCAACTGTTAATTGATAGGAGATTTCCTGGGCGAGAAGTTTGTATGGAACAATAAGAGGGAGAACATGGGGTTCCACAATACTCCCAAAAATCCCGATGTATGTGAATTTTTCTTCTCCAAACCAATCTCCTATTGAGGATAAGTCAGCTTTAGCTTTGTCGGAGAATCTAGGAGGGAAGCGATTGAAAATGGTTTGAAAGACATGGATAAGGAAACCATGGCATATTCTATACACATTATCTTGGAAATGAACTTTCCAAAGAAGTTTATGATATATATGAATTGGGGTAGGATCTTTGGGAGTCCATTTCCATCCTAACAAGGGAAACTCGGAATTAAAACAAAGAGTGTCTAGAATATAAGCACAAAAGAAAAAAGGAGTGGAATTTCCAGCGGTTTTATCTTGTCTGTACTCGAGTATTCTATTAGCCATTCTATCAAAGAGAATAACAGCCCAGTCCATAATGTCGGAATTGACAGCAGCTAAGATTAATGGGACCATTTGTATAGAAAACCTAGCAGAATTATCATTACCAAATAATCTACACATCATGGCAGCGGCATAGCAATACGGAGGTAAGAGGGAATCTACAGAATACATACCGGATGCTTCATTTCTATGCTTCTCAGGATTTTTTCTCCAATCTTTGATAGGATCGGATTGAACTTTATTATTATCAGCAAACTCTTTGATAAATTCTTTGTTATACACCTTCTGCGGATCAGGAAGATGATACATTGCCTTAATGTCTTCTGCTTTAAACGACCCAAAAGACACTCCAGAAGCTGAAACAAATGTTCTGTCCTTTATTTTCACACTATCGATGACCCATCGAATCACATCATAATAAGGCATGATGCTTGCTCTGGCTGAAATTCGATGTAGAAATGAATTTGCAAGTGATTTTTCAGTAACCTCAAAGTCAGAATCTGAGCTATCTTCATCTGGAACTGATGCCTTTTCCACTGTGAATTTGGGGTTTTCTTTCTCCAATATATTATAAACTCCTTCCCACGTCATTCTTCCGAGCCCTTGGCATGATGTATCTGTAACTAATCTCAATTTTGTTGGCTTTTCTTTTGAGACAGTAGGAGTCTTAACAAACTTAACGGGAACAACAGTCTTGGTTCTCCTCGCTCTCTTCGACGTTTCTATGTTTGATACTATTTCCCTTTGTCTGTGAACGAAAGGGTTCAGTGTTCCTTGATTCTGCAAGAGAATAAAATTTCAGTCGTGACAAACAAGCAACTTGAACGAAATGATTATGAACTCATGATTCATTATTTATTGGTCTCGTATAACACTTAAATGTTCTTTTTGGGTCACACTCATGTATTTAAAACCGAATCATCAACCAATATTCATTTGATTTTCTATTGAATACCAACGTATAATTAGAGATTTGACGCTTTGTGAAATATTATAATATTTACCTATCTTGAATTATTCGAACGTAATAAATATCATGTATCAATCGCATCGAAAGTTTTCAAATGGTACATAAATATCATAATACAGATTTCTCGATTTTCCGATTGCGATTGCAAACTTTTCCGATTTCCGATTAGATGGTTTTAGATTGCAATCGGGGAGTTTCAATCGAAAAGAATTGTTAATGGCTTTCTCCGATTTCTGATGGTGGGGTCTACCATATAAAATTTTTTCTCATTTAAACGAAAAAATGTTTGTTTTCCTTTTGAAAATTGTTTTTTATAATAACGCGCGTCGCATCGGAGAATTTGAAATTGACCGCAAAGAACTTATTAAAAAGTGTTCTGATCATGCGATTGCGATTGGTCGCATCGCATCGAAGGTATGTAAATAGATAACTTAAACCCTTTGCGATTGAAGTTTTGCGATCGAACTAATCGCATCGGAGGATTTGGGTTTCTATGTTAAATTTTCCTCTAAGGGTTTTCTCCGATCTCCGATTGCGATTATTATTCATTGGGCTTTTACACTTGACTTGTTTTTTATGATAAGGTATTTTATATTTGATCGGGTCGGAAGTTTTGAATGTTGTATTTGGTTTGTATACAAACAAAGATGAGCTTTTTTCAAAACAATGAATCTTTATTTCTATAAAAAGAAAAAGGGACCCTATTTCTAAATGAATTTTATTCTAAAATTAAGAAAAATGGAGGGTTGTTGTATAGTACAACAATTGGCGATTCACTGAAAGAACCAGTTATCTCTGAAAAATAAAATGAACACTATATTTTTAGTAAGTAAATATTTTTAAAGATAATGAAAACTATCCTGGGATAATCAAAAATAAAATCTAACTTATGAAAAAGAATAAAAATTATTTACAATTTCTTTCTAGTTTCTTGAGAAAAAAAACATTTTTGGGTTATCTCAAGCTTTGATTGGTATTAATAATGAAGTAAGTGGATTTCTCCAAGTTTGGTTTTATAATATACTCTATTCTCATAGGTATTGCCTCTACTGCTCGCAAACGTTCATAGTTTTGACAGGGTTACCTTTTAACCATTAACTATTCATTGTCCCATCCAACTAAGATTATGACTTTTTAAAAGATAAATTCATAAGACATATTATCTCATGTTTTTTGTCTTTTATTTATTTTTTATTTTTTATTTTTAAGAGCCATTGTTCTGGTTTGGTAGCCAGTTAATAACAATGCCATTCACTAGTTGTAATTAAACTGAACAAGCTGGCTCGTGATGAGACCCCTTGTCTTATATTTATAAGCCATTACCCTGTTTTGATGTGCAGTATTGGTAATGTCAGTTTTATTACTTCTTATGAATATGGTAAGTCGGCTCATGATGAGACCTCTTATCTCTTAAATTTTTTTTTTTACATAATTTCTTAGAATTACATTCTAAAAAATCACAACCTAAATGGATGGGGTGAAATAGTTTTATCCTTAAGAATCAATGGATGACAATTTTCAGAGTTTTTTGAGTACCAAGACTTGAATAATATTTACTTTTATAGATAACCTTTCTCTGCTTAATAAACTTATAATAATTCACATTTCCCTCAAGTTTTCAAAAGATCATGCAAATAATTGGAATAATCTTTCAAAGTTTAACATCTTATTTAAAACTATCAAAATAATATGATCATTTCTTTAAAAATTCTTACATACATAAAATAAATATTTATAATATTCTTCCTAAGAATTTTTCTAACAAGTAAACAGTCAATTAGAGACTCATTAACAACCTTTATTTGCAAAAACAATTAAAAACTTTGCAGAAAGGAATATGTACAGTCTAAGAAGGGGTTACCTCATGAAAAGAATTTCTTCAAGATAAGCCCATTTACAGGAAGAGATTCTCTCTTACCTGTTAGATCTTGGAGTATAAATGTATTTGAGCCTATCTTTTCAACGATCTGAAATGGTCCAAGCCACATTTTCTGAAACTTGGTATGCTTACCTTTTTCTTCATGTGCTTTATCCCATTTCAAAACAAGATCACCAATTGACAAAATTTTTGAGCCGGTAGAACTTGCATCAAAAGAAGATTTTACAAGCTGTTGATGTTTTTCATGAATAATTTTTACTTTATCTCTATCTTCTTCTAGTTTAAGGATTTGATCATATCTCAATTGAATGGATGAAGAAGGATTTTCTTCAATAAATTGCACTAGGGCTAATGATGGAAGAGCTAAATTTGATGGTATTACAGCTTCTTTTCCATAAACCAAATTGAAAGGTGAAGTTTCAATTGAAGCTTTTTGAGTAATACGGTCAGCCCATAGTGCAAAAATTAAAGACTTGTGCTAATTCTTTTGATTTTGATCAATGGTCCTTTTAATGATTTTGATAAGATTTTTGTTAGTGGATTCAGCCAAACCATTACCTTGTGGATAATAATTTGCTGAATATTTCAGTTTAAAACCTCTTTTGACTGCAAATTCTATTAAACTGTTTCCAGAAAAATAAGATGCATTATCAAAGACAAGAGCTTGAGGTACACCAAACCTGGTTATGATAAATTGATCTATGAAATCAATAATCGCATCAGAATTGGCTATCTTCAAAGGGATTGCTTCTACCCATTTTGTAAAGTAATCAGTTGCAGTAAGAATGTACTTATGCTGTTTGGAAGAATGAGGTACTATCTCACCAATAATGTCAAGCTCCCATTGTTCAAATGGTTGCTCAATACTCACTGGTTGCAAAGGAAAAGTTGGTTTCCTTTGTCTTCCACTTGCAGTTTGACAGATTCTGCACTTCCTTACATAGTCATGTGTATCTTTAAAAAGAGTAGGCCAATAATAGCCAGCACGAATTATTTTGTGAGCTATGGTATCACCTCCAAAATGACCTCCTGCTGGTCCATCATGCAACTCCTGCAAAACCTTTTCAGCTTCAGTCTTTTCAAGACATCTTAATAAAATTGAATCATAAATTTTCCTAAATAACACATTATCAATGATCTCATATTTAATAGCCTTTAACCTTAAAGCACACTTTCTCTTATAGCTGAGATTAGAAGGAGCATACCCATTTTTCAAGTAATAGATGAGATCATCATACTGAGATTCAGAATCTGTAACACTTATCTGACTTACTTGAATATCTTGATTTGAATCTTGATTTTCTGGTATGTTATGAGCTCCTGCTAATAATCTGCAAAAACCTTGTCCTCTAACAATCTTAGCTGGTTTAATATCAACATAAATATTCTTGCAAAGCTGTTACCCAGTTAGCTCATTTTTCTCCTACTTCTCTCTGAATTAATAATTGCCTCACTGCAGAGAATGGGACAATGATTTTTGTATGAGTTTTCAAGAGAAAAGGTCTAAAATGCTTGATTGATTTAAACACAGCAAAGGCTTGTTTTTCAACATCGGAATAATTCAGCTCAGCTCCTTGCAGATTTGAGCTAAAGAAAGAAATTGGTGCTTCAATTTTCTGATCATTGAGCTGTGTTAAAACAGCAGCATAGGATGTTTCGGTGGCCAAAGTATACAAAGTAAAATCTTTAGAAAAATCAGGGGTATTCAATGCTGGTGCATTAATGATCGCTTGTTTGATTGCCTCAAAGGCTTCTTTTTCTTTATGCCCCCATTTGAATACTGAGTTTTTCTTGATCATATTTTGCATAGGTAAAACAATTTGAGAAAAATCAGGAATGAATCTTTTTACAAAATTGATTTGCCCAAGAAATGATTGCATGGATTTTTCGTTATGAGGTAAAGAAATATCAGAAATTTATTTCACTCTATCTGGATCAATATATATACCATCTTTTGACACAAAAATTCTTAAGAGTTTTCCTTCATCCAAAGCAAAGAAAGATTTCTTTGGATTTAAGGAAATACCAAACCTTCTACATCTTTCAAATATTTGCTTTAAATCATGTAGATGATTGGTTCTCTTTTTTGAAAATACTGTTATGTCATCAAGATAAACAACAACTGATTTATTGATCAGACCTTTAAATGCTATGTCCATGGCTCTTTGGAAAGTCGCTCCCGCATTTATTAGACCAAAAGGCATTTTCTGATAAGCATAAGTTCCCCATTTTGTTCTGAAAGTTGTTTTCAATCTGTCATCTGGATGAACTAAGACTTGATTATAGCCTAAAAATCCATCAAGAAAGGACATAAGTTCAGAACCAGCTACCTTTTGAAGTATCTGTTCCATGGTTGGCAATGGGAAATTGTCTTTTAAACATGCCTTGTTTAAATTTATGAAATCAATACAGATTCTTATATCACCATTCTTCTTCCTTACTGGTACCATATTGGAAACCCAATTGGAGTGCCTGACAGGAAAAATGATTTTGGATTTTAAAAGTTTATTAAGTTCTGATTTGATTTGTCCTTCGAGATTTGGATGAACCTTCCTTAGCTTTTGTTGAACAGGTTTAATATCAGGAAGCATTGAAATTGTGTGTTGAATAACCGAAGTATCATACGTTTTTAAATCATCATAATTCCAAGCAAAAACGTTTTTATATTTGTTCAAGAGTTTAATGAAAGCATTCCTTTCCTCTGGTGTTAAATTGAGTCCTAAATTAACGTTTTGAGGTTTGGAATCAGAACTAAGATTTACTAATTCAAACTTCAAAGTGGAACTTTGAAGTTTGGCATTAGTGACTTTCTTGAATCTGTCTTTAATATCATATAAGTCCTCCAATTTAACAACAGATTTCGGAATGGGATTTTCATTACCTTTTGAAGAAATTTGTAAATCATGATCATTTTCATCAATAATTTTCTCATCATATGATTTCTCTAAAGTCATGAAATTTAAAATATCTTGATCATGATAGAAAACTCTCCAATTTGTGACATTGTCTGGGACAAATGCACGAAAAATTAATTCTACAGAAAACCTATCAGGACTGCAATCTTCAGCAGGTAGGAGTTTAGATGCAACATTAGCTAACAAGTCAGCTGATGTATTCTGATTCCTAGGAATAGGAGAAATATTGAATGCTAAAAAATGAGTGGTGAGATCTTGTACTAGGTTTTGATAGTGTTTAAGATGTCCTGAAAGGCAATGAATAGTATTCCTAACTTGTTTTATGACAATTTCGGAATCACCAAAGACTTTCAAGTATTTAACATCTAACCCTATAGCTTTATAAAGTCCTTGAACCAAGGCTTCATATTCTGCGGTATTGTTAGTACACTCAAATTCTAACCTACATGACAGCATGGTTTTCTCTCCATATGGATCAATTAAGATGCATCCTGCTCCAGCTCCATCGCTAGACTTTGATCCATAAAAATATAACGACCAAAATAAAGACTTATCTAATGACTTATCTACAATTACATCAGAAATATTTACAATTCTGGAAGAATCAGATTGTGAAAATTTTTCTATTTGAGAAACAAAAGTATTTACAAGAAAAAGGTGATTGGGGTGCTTTGAAGTTTCCAAGAAACGATTCAGCAGAATAACCTCCAAGAATATTGTTGTTGAATGCCACAGGTTCATTAGGTTTTTCAAATTCAGTGACAACGTGGGTCATATGTTTTTCTCGTTCAATTTTGATTTGATTTGGTTTCCCTTTGTAGGGAAGCCACATATGTGAATAATCAGTCGAGATATAACCATTAAGTTTCGCAGACCAGTCCCTACTTAGGATTAATCCATAGAATTCAAGAATATCAGCAATCAAAATATCAATTCTTTGGACAATTCTAGGATTAGAAGCTAATCTGATAGTAACTGAATTGATTTCTCCTACAACTTGAACTTTAGAGATATCCAATTGAACAATATGAACTGCCGATTTCTGTGGTTCGATATTCAATTTGGCACAAACAGAAGTAGGCATTATATTAGAGGAAGCTCCAGAATCAATCAAACAATTATGCAGATTCTTATTGTACATTTCATAAGTCAGAAGAAAAGGAGGAGTTTGAGAGTTTGATTTTTTTCCAATGAGCACGGTATCAGTAGCATCTACCTTATCTGGTGGTTTACCAGCTCCCCTAGCTTCTTTTGCAACTACACCACTTGGTAAAGGAGCAATTGGTGTAGCGTTTAATTCTTTCAATAGCAACTTCTGCTGGTGTTTTAGTTTGCTGAGTTCATGTAAGGAAATGTTGGCTTTAATATTTTTCATGTCTTCAACAATGTTATACTCCATAGGATCTGACACCACTAAAGTCTTTGTTGTTGATGAAGGAGGATTAGAAGATGATGGCTGATTTTGGGTAGGTAATGGAGAAACTTTCTTTGCAGGGGATTTGTCTTTGGTACTTGGAGTTGTGATTTTCTTTTTAGGAGCTGTTTGTATAGGCTCTGCTGTAGATTTACTCCTAGTACTTACAGGCATAGCTTCTTGTTCTACCTCACTATTAGAATTAGGGAGGATAAAATCCCACATTCCATGTAATTCAGCTATTTCTTCATTCTCATCTTCCTCATCTGATACTAAAGATGTATCTTCTTCTTCTTCTTCTTCCTCTGATTCTGCATTAGAGATTGCACTAGGAGGTCTAGATTCAACTTGGTTTCTTTTAAAATTTCGGAATGGTTTTTTAGTAGAAGTTTCAGCTACTTGTTTTTTAATTTCAACCATTTCATTTGACATGGTTTTAAGAACTTTCTGTAAACCCTCCATGTCATATGGATCTTTGGCCTTTTTATTTGAATCATCTTTGAAGCTGACTTTCTTCGATTTCCTTTCCTCAATAGCATTTTTCTTTTCTAGAGAAATAATTCATTTTTCTACTGCAATAGCCTCTTTCATATTCTCGGCTAATGTAGGTTTTGCAGCTCTATCTACAAAAATTTCTATGTTTGAGGGTAAGGCAGTTATGTACCATTCACTCCTGACTTGTTCACTAGGCCTTGAATCTGTGTGAATTTTGTTCAAAAGTTTGTTGAATCTAGCGTTGAATTCTTTAATGGGTTCCTTGGGTTCTGCTTTCAAATTTGAGAGATCGTTGATTAAAGTAGCTATTGATCTGTCATCTCCAAATTTGGTTAAAAAATGATCTGCAAAAATGGCCCAACTTGTTATGGATCTCGAAGGTAATGAAAAGTACTAGGATCCTGCTGCTCCTTGAAGAGTATAAGGGAATAGTCTGACTACAACATCTTCATGTGTGACTCCATTCAAATTTACAGCCAGCATAAAGTTATTGATATGTTCTTCAGCTTGAATGTTAAGATTTGGACTGAACTTTGGAAGCCATTTTCCAGGATTGTCTGGTAAATCATGTAAAGGTGCAACCATGTTGACTGCCCCTGGAGTAGCCAATGGTCTAGCCATTATTGGAACGACTATTGGAGGAGTAGTAGAAACTGGTGGTGTTTGAATAGAATTTGTTGGAATAGATGATGTTGAGATTGATGATGACTGAGCAGATGATGATTGAGGAGATGATGATTGAGGAGATGATGTGGAAATAACTGTACTTTGTTGAGCTGGGATTTCGAAAACAGGTAATTGAATATTAGATGTTGAACTTATATCAGTTTCTGATTTCGATTGAATTCTTTTTGTCTTTCCCTTACTAGGTAAAGGAAATTCTTGTGGAGGAATACCAAGTTTTTCACTTTGCAGCCTAGTAAGAGGTTTTGAAGGAACAAATTTTGAGCTTACACTACCTTCAGATATTTCAGACTCTTCAAAAGATAATGAGAATCCTTTCAATTTATGGATTAAATCTTGTACTTCAGGAGACTCAAGATATTGCTTTTCTGAATGTTTTGAGATTTTGGTAGTGGGTGTATGAATGTTTTTCTCAATTTCTTCTCTAGGATTTTGAATTTCAGAAGAAATTGAAGAAGTTGATGAGGGTGTTTTGCTCTCAGAATGGCCTGTGGATAAATATTTACTTGCCATTCATAGCTCAGGCCCTCCTTCTAGCGCCAAAAATGTTGAAGCCTAGAAAATATCTGCTTCAAACATTGGGGAAAACCACCCGGTCGGGACCTTAGGACAGCTCCTTTTCCATTTGGTATGGTGGCTCTGACTGGATTTAAAGGACCAGTTTCCTTATAACTAAATGGGTTGGTGATAGGTTGATTTGGATGAGTGGAAGTGGGACTAAATTGACTGAAAATAAAACCATGTAATTAAACTAAATGCTGATAAAGAAATTCTAACACTAACCCGGGTAATTATATGTGAATGCAACTTAAGATTGTTCCAATTTAACAATAACCATGAAAATGTATTATTATTTAAATTGAAATGTGCAGAAACAAATAAATATAACTCTGTTTAAGAAATTAAACAGAGTTATATTAGCATATTGCATTCATCATTGTATACCATCTATATATGCTTATGAAAGATAACATTTCAATTATACTCAGAAATGATATATAAAAAGAAACATTATGAGAACCAAATATATATAAATGATAGCAAATTTTAAAGCGAATATCATATGAAAAAGGAAATCAACAGTGAACAGATAGAAATACCTCATTCATCTTGAAGAATTTCAAATGAAATATGATACTCTAATCCGGTAACTCTGATGTAAAATCAAATCCAAAGGTACATAAATGCAACACTTCAAAGATAATTTCAGCACAAAATCACCAGATGTGATCCTTTATAAAATATAAGAGGCAATGGAGTACAGAAATGTAAGCTCCAAGTCAAAAATATTACAACTCCGGATCCCTTCTCTAAATGCATGAGATGGATTTAAATAAGAAATTACATAAAAAAAGAATCCTACTACTACTGCTACAATCTATCAAATTAAAAACAGAAATACTATCTTAAAAATGAAACTGATTCATTGCTTTTCTTTCTCGCTTGATGTAGCCAAGTTGCAAATTTTTAGCATATCTTGGAGCCTCGGTGGATGACTCATCTCGGAATGTAGCTGTCCAACATATGTGGCATCGGAAAATTCTGGAATTAAACAATCAACAGCATTTGAAAGGAATTTAATAGCCATTTGTTATTTGTTTGGCTTAATTAAATAAGTCCACATATTTTCCCAAGATATTGCTTGAAGTTTGTTGATTTGTTGACTTTTATTCATCATTTCTTCTTTCCATCTGTTTTCGGTTTCTTTCACTTTAGGCAAACTGCCAGGAACACAATCTGAAATGAGATTAATTGAATACAAGTTGTCATTGATAAATTGCGTTATATTACTCATCATGCTCCTAGCTCTTGATATTGCTCTCTCGGCTTTCATTATCTGATGTTCCCATTCTGTAAACAAGATTTCTTTATGTCTTTCTTCTATCCTAGGAAGATTAGCTTCTCTTCCTTTTTCTATAACTTGCCAAGTAAGAAATTCAGAAATCTTTTCATCAACATCATCAATTTCTTGCTTGAGAGTAATAATGTTCTGGATCAAGGATGATGTAATATCACAAAATGGTTCTGCCTGTGATAATTTTGTACAAAATTCATTTAATTGCTGAGACAGAAGTTTATTAAATTCAAGAGCTTCCGATTTGAATTCACTTAATTTAGGGAAATATTGGAACCTCTCTAAAGCTGCTTGAAATTCTTTTTCCTTTACGATCTTTGCATTCTTCTCATTTTGCAATAAATCTTGTAACTTGGAAATTTCTTGATTCAATTGTTGTTGTTTGTCTAAAACTTGCTCATCAAATTTCTTCTTTTCTGTGGCAAGTTGTTCTTATAACTCTTTAGATCTGAGTTCTTGATCCTGTAATCGTTGTTCCAATTGAGCAATCTTTTGTTGACTTTCATTAGCTTGTTCTTCAAGAGAAGCTATATGGAGATCTTTTTGAGTCATTAACTGAGAAACTTCTGTAGCTTTATCTATTGTTGCAGCACTATATGCTCATGCATATTGAGACAACTTAGTGAGATCCTCAGATGGATTCACTTCAGTATTCTTGTAGACAATATTCATGAACTCCTCTTGTGGAGTGGAAAACATGTCCTGATCCATCTTCCTTCTTTTTCTCTGTTTTCTAACAACAGCCTTATGTTTAGGGCTATAAAATACATCCAAAGGAGGGATCTCCTCAATCTTCAATACAATCTGCCCTGTAGGATGTTCAGGAATGATTTCGACATCCTGATCTTCTTGCTCTTTATCTTTATCCTGAAGTCCTAATTGCTGAGAAAATTGATCATATTGTTTCAACAATTGAGAAGAAACATTAAGATCAACAGAGTCTATAATTTTCTCAGTATTTTCTTTTCCTTCCAATTGTGTATCTGTTTTCTCTGTATTTGTTCCCTGTTCAATGGTTTTGCTATCTGATTCTCCTTTTTGATTAAGTACATTAGTATCAGTACTTGTGCATCTTTCCTTCGTTTGAGCTGTGGACTGCTGATCAGTATTTCCTTCGGATTTGCCATCAGTATTTCCTTTCTGAACATCAGGTTTGCCATCAGTGCTCACCTTTTCAGTATGTACAGTAGGCTGGTTAGTAGCCGATTGTGTAGTGACTTTACCGACAGATGTTTCTCCTGGTGTTTTGCCAGATGTACCCTCTGTTTCTGACCCTTGTATTGGAATTCTCAGTTGATCTAAAGGAACTTTCAACAATCTTTGACTTCTAAATAACAAAAATTTATTCATTTCTTCCTTCTGGAATTTAGACTTGGCTAAATCATAAACTTGAGGAAAATCATTCAACGAAACAAACAAATCATCAAACTCATCTGGTTCATGCTCAAATCGAGCAATCGAAACTGAAGCAGTAACATTGAAAGCTATCTGTCGTGGATCATACTGTCTCCCCAGAATGATCGCAAATTTAAAACCCTTTATTTTGGTGACTTCCTTTTCTACATGTTTGAAGTCATTCAAAGTAAAATCACCACATTTGAATGGGAATGGAGGCCACATTCTTTTCTTAATATTGTTTAGAGCTCTGGATATTCCTTCAACTGTTAATTGATAGGAGATTTCCTGGGCGAGAAGTTTGTCTGGAACAATAAGAGGGAGAACATGGGGTTCCACAATACTCCCAAAAATCCTGATGTAGGTGAATTTTTCTTCTCCAAACCAATCTCCTATTGAGGATAAGTCAGCTTTAGCTTTGTCAGAGAATCTAGGAGGGAAGCGATTGAAAATGGTTTGAAAGACAGGGATAAGGAAACCATGGCATATTCTATACACATTATCTTGGAAATGAACTTTCCAAAGAAGTTTATGATATATATGAATTGGGGTAGGATCTTTGGGATTCCATTTCCATCCTAACAAGGGAAACTCGGAATTAAAACAAAGAGCGTCTAGAATATAAGCACAAAAGAAAAAAGGAGTGGAATTTCCAGTGGTTTTATCTTGTCTGTACTCTAGTATTCTATTAGCAATTCTATCAGAGAGAATAACAGCCCATTCCATAATGTCGGAATTGACAGCAGCTAAGATTAATGGGACCATTTGTATAGAAAACCTAGCAGAATTGTCATTACCAAATAATCTACACATCATGGCAGCGGCATAGCAATACGGGGGTAAGAGGGAATCTACTGAATACATACCAGATGATTCATTTCTGTGCTTCTCAGGATTTTTCCTCCAATATTTGATAGGATCAGACTGAACCTTATTATTATCAGCAAACTCTTTGATAAATTCTTTGTTATAAACCTTCTGCGGATCAGGAAGATGATGGCTTCTGCTTTAAACGACCCAAAAGATACTCCAGAAGCTGAAACAAACATTCTGTCCTTTATTTTCACACTATCGATGACCCATCGAATCACATCATAATAAGGCATGATGCTTGCTCTGGCTGCAATTCGATGTAGAAATGAATTTGCAAGTGATTTTTCAGTAATCTCAGAGTCAGAATCTGAGCTATCTTCATCTGGAACTGATGCCTTTTCCACTGTGACTTTGGGGTTTTCTTTCTCCAATAGATTATAAACTCCTTCCCACGTCATTCTTCCAAGCCCTTGGCATGATGTATCTGTAACTAATCTCAGTTTTGTTGGCTTTTCTTTTGAGACTGTAGGAGTCTCAACAAACTTAACGGGAAAAACAGTCTTGGTTCTCCTCACTCTCTTCGACATGTATGTGTTTGATACTATTTCCCTTTGTCTGTGAATGAAAGGGTTCAGTGTTCCTTGATTCTGCAAGACAATAAACTTTCAGTCGTGACAAACAAGAAACTTGAACGGAACGATTATGAACTCATGATTCATTATTTATTGGTCTCGTATAACACTTAAATGTTCTTTTTGGGTCACACTCATGTATTTAAAACCGAATCATCAACCAATATTCATTTGATTTGCTATTTAATACCAACGTACAATTGGAGATTTGACGCTTTGTGAAATATTATAATATTTACCTATCTTGAATTCTTCGAACGTAATAAATATCATGTATCAATCGCATCGAAAGTTTTCAAATGGTACATAAATATCATAATACAGATTTCTCGATTTGCCGATTGCGATTGCAAACTTTTCCGATTTCCGATTAGATGGTTTTAGATCGCAATCGGGGAGTTTCAATCGAAAAGAATTGTTAATGGCTTTCTCCGATTTCCGATGGTGGGGTCTACCATATAAAAGTTTTTCTCATTTAAACGAACAAATTTTTGTTTTCCTTTTGAAAAATGTTTTTTATAATAACGCGTGTCGCATCGGAGAATTTGAAATTGACCACAAAGAACTTATTAAAAAGTGTTTCGATCATGCGATTGCGATTGGTCGCATCGCATTGGAGGTATGTAAATAGATAACTTAAGCCCTTTGCGATTGAATTTTTGCGATCGAACTAATCGCATCGGAGGATTTGGGTTTCTATGTTAAATTTTCCTCTAAGGGTTTTCTCCGATCTCCGATTGCGATTATTATTCATTGGGCTTTTACGCTTCAATTGTTTTTTATGATAAGGTCTTTTATATTTGATCAGGTCAGAAGTTTTGAATGTTGTATTTGGTTTGTATACAAACAAAGATGAGCTTTTTCAAAACAGTGAATCTTTATTTCTAATTTTTTTTATTTCTATAAAAAGAAAAAGGGACCCTATTTCTAAATGAATTTTATTCTAAAATTAAGAAAAAGGGAGGGTTGTTGTATAGTACAACAGTACCATGAAGAGCTATGGTGACACTTTCATGTGAAGAATAAGGTTTTCATTGATGAAGTGATGTGGAGACTAAGTGAAGGCATTGTTGAATATTTCCAGGGCTCGTTGAAGAAGACATTGGGAGCCGTGAAATATAAATAAATATATATTGGCGAATTGAAGTAGGAGGTTGGAGCCTCATAGAGACAAGGTCGTGCTTTGGGAGATAGGGTTGGAGCCCTAAAGGATTGGAGTCTTCAAGAAACCAGGTCGGAGCCTGTACCAGAGATAAGGTTGGAGCCCTAGAGGTTGGTGCCTCAAATTGACAAGGTTGGAGCCTTGGAAAGACCAAGTCGATGCTTGACACAATAGAGGTTGGAGCCTGGAATATTGGAGTCTTCATCTAGGGTTGAAGCTCTATATCATTTTTGTACTTATTGTAAATAAGACATTAATAAAAGTATCTATTCCATTATTGTTCATTTTTTGTTCTAAATATAAGTGATCTAACTGGTAAAATTAAAAATTGAAAAGAAATATTGATTCAGCCCCCTCTCAGTATTTCTAACAACTTAATGTTACTCATTCATTTTTCTCTTATGCAGACAAAACCGAATATGTTAACTTGTTTTTGAGCTCGAGAGTTCTGTAATTCATTGTGTCCAAAATCATTGCTTATTTTCATGATTGATTTTTCTAATGATTAGAAAATGGACTTATATTTTATCAGAAAAGATAGTTTTTTAAGAATATATTCCATTTTTCTAATTCAAAGCTAAATTTCCTTCCAGTTTATGACGTTCAAACAAAATGGAATCATTTTCCTTTAACAAGTCTTTGCTATAATATACTACTAAAATGATAGCTAAGTAATGAAGTTATTAGTGGTGGAATACTAATAAATCATAAATACAGGTAAGAAATAACACCACTATGTCCTAGGCATGCCAAGTATTTATCCTCTTGGTTGGAAATATTACTTTATGAAAAAAACATGTTTGAAAAAGAGAACTTTTCTAAAACTAAACAACACCAATGTATCAAAAAACATTGAAATTTCTATTGGCATGCCCTCAAAATGTGTGGAAGTATCAAACAAGTGCAACACACTTCCGTGTAAGTTTAAAGTTTGGAAATGGAATATGTTGTCCCTTAGTCATGTCAAGTATAACACCACTATGTCCTAGGCATGCCAAGTATTTATCCTTTTGGTTGGAAATATTACTTTATGAAAAAAACATGTTTGAAAAAGAGAACTTTTCTAAAACTAAACAACACCAATGTATCAAAAAACATTGAAATTTCTATTGGCATGCCCTCAAAATGTGTGGAAGTATCAAACAAGTGCAGCGCACTTCCCTGTAAGTTTAAAGTTTGGAAATGGAATATGTTGTCCCTTAGTCTAATAAGGTTTTAAATTTCCTTTGATAACTTATACAGAACGGGAATCCAATGTAGAACAATGACATAAATATTTTATTCATTCACCCTTACCTAGATCCTAAACAAGAATTGAAGCACTATACAAATCCAATCATGTCTCACATTCCAACAGGAAACAAAATTTCCAGATTTTGATTGTAACCCTTGAGGATTTCTCAAATCTATAAACACGTAACATCATAAATATTATTCCTTAGTTCTCAAACCTTCTCCTGTGTGGAGATTGAGAAAATATGTGCATACACATATCACATTATAACATGTTGTGGAGTACATTTACAAGAAACAAAAAATTCAAAATTTTATATTCTGTTAATATTGAGGCATGTGTTAAATTCCCATTATCTGCATCTCTGCACAATGGTGTCATTAATAATTTGAAGGTTCTTGTCTTACTAGTATGATCTAATTATTTCTTTGTGAAAGATGTTTTTTCACTCACATTATTAAATTTTTTATGTTTACGAACAATATATAGATAGAATAGATGATTTTAATAATAAAAGAGGCAATTATTTTTCCATCAATAGTGTTTAGTTTTTGCATTTGGTGTAAATTTAGTAGTTCTACTGGTGGTTTTTTCAATGACCTCTCTTGGAGTCTTACACCATACCTACTTTCCCATGCTAAACCATAGTTTTGCGTCATCAACAAGCCCTCTTTGGGCAGTCCATTAACCTATGCCTTAAATTATCTATAAATGTGATGGAATGATATCTTTAATAATTGTGCCTTGAATGTATTCAGCTACTCAAAAATGGGTTTCGAAAACAGTTTTTCCATCCTAAAGCTACCATTCAACCAATTGATAACCAAGGAATCCCCAAAGACCTTGAATTCAGTCACCTCTCCTCTTAAGCTATTGTTCACAAAAATTTAGTGCCTTTATTTCATCATAGTTGTTAGAGCGTGTACCGATAAATTATTTAAATTTTGAAGATATGAGTATAATAGAATCATTAAGGTATAGGATACCTCCTACAACATATTCTTCTTGTTGACCTTGACTAGCATTGTTGAAAATTGTAATAACACCATTCCCACTCTTAATAATAAAAGGATGGATCAATGTCCTTTATTTACCAGTGTTAGGGGATTTTTTTATTTGAAAGCTCAGTCATGATTGGGAGACACACTGAAACAATGGCTAAAACTTACCTTGAAATATATTAGAGTTTCTGGCAAGGTAGATAGATCAAAACACCATAAGACAAAATGCATTACAACCCTTTAAGTCCTTATTCAAAACCCAATTTTTAAAAAATTGAACGTAATATACCTCATAGGTATATATGCATCTATTCACTTAGATTTTTGAATATTTTTAAACTTATAAAGCTTCTTCCACTAACAGGATGCTCCTCATGAATTATCTACAAATACAACTTTATATACTAGTCTCAGAGTATATACCCATATGGAATGATTCTTTGACTAGGAAAAACAATCCTCCTCTATAAGCTTGATGTAATTCTTCTTGATAGGAATATCACTTGCCTGTGTATGAATTTCTTAGAAATCAACCTCAAACTCTTGGTTTTCTAAGCCCTACCAAAGGAATGTATGTTTTATAAACCCAATCCACTAAAATCCTTTGGTTTGGCTAATGACTTCCACTTTACTAAAGGGATTCCCTCTTTTTATCTCTTGTTCACAATAATTTCAAACATTTCTTTCTAATGAGGTAATAATGGAAACAAATGTAATTAAATCTTGATTGCAACAAAAAAACATTGGATTGATCTAGATAGGTAGAACACCATTGATATCTTGAGCTTGTAGGGTGCAGAAAAAAAATTGTATCCCTTGGAATAGTGACAAAGCCTCCAAAGACTGGTTGAACTAATAGCTGTGATGCAGAGGGAAAAATTAACAACAAAGAAGAATTCACCAGGCACTCCAAAATCTTGGAATAGTTTCGCATGTCTCTAAAAACCAAGGGGAATGCTCTTGCTTGTCATTTTCAATATCTTTGTCATTTTCTGTTTCCATTCCTTGCTATGACATAATGGTACTATCCACGGTAAATGAACCATTGCTTCAAAAGTAGACAAAAAGACTTAATTGTACCATAATCATAGAAATAATTCATCGTTGTTGTATTATACTCTTGGTTGCTGCACTACACAATCCTATATCATCATGATGTCAATTGAGCACTACTAAAACCTTCACAAGAGTCACATAAGACGAAAAAATTGCAGAAAAAACATTATTCCTAGTGTCAAAGTCCAGGAGATCAGGTGACATCCTTTTAATATCTTGGGCTTGAGATGTTTCTCCTGCACTTACATAGCCTCCAATGCCAACCTATGATGCATCTGCATGTCTCCCAATATGACCAAGACACATTATTTAAATCTATTCAATACCATTGTCTATTTTTTATGGTGATGAAGTATTTTTTGTATAACATAAATATATGAGGGTTCAATGGACCAATGAGAAGCAAGCACATTACTCATATACACTAGGTTCACATTCCGAACAACTGGAACTATGTTAGTTCATTTCCAGCTTCTGTACTTGCTACATTTGGTGCCAAATTTTAAATTTAAGGTCCTTTTCAACCTCTTTATTCACATATACTTTTGAATCACTAACAGAAGATATCTACCAAACTATTTCATTTTACACAATCCCTACATCCTTCAATATATCTGCATCCCCAGAGCCAATTTCAGGCATCATTGTTGTTGTGTTTTTCAGTAAATGTGTTGACAAGGATAAAATATCATCTAGACTTGAAAAGAATCTCAAAATTCTTATGTGTTGTGCTACCTCAATATTTGTGTTGTTTTAGCCAACAAATCCATGAATTCATTTGCAGGTTTCATGTGTTCTCTCAAAGTAGTACAAACAACCCTTGTGAGAGGACATGAGTGTTGCGGTCAAAATTTCTTAAATGCAACAACAATATTCTGGCCACCTTGAAATGACAATGGTAAGAGGTGTAAATAAAACAGTTGAAATATAGCCTCTATACCCTTTTTTCTCAATAAACACCCATGTATCTATATTATGCAGAATATTCTCTAAGAGACGTGTAACATTGCTTATACAATATGAGAGAAAGGATTCCAGGTTTGAAGAAAAATATTTAGCAAAAGTATCAACCCCTAAATGAGATGTCTTTGTTGATGATTCATATCTATCCATTGAACTAATTGTTTTATGTTCTAAATCAGTCTCCATGGGAGCATACATAGAAGAGCTAGAAAATTCTTGCAATAGGGAAGACAGTTCAGAGCCAAATCTAATTTTTGCAATAGTATTTAATATTTAAATCAATACATCCACCCCATTCCCCTTCAAAGAAGCAACATGTTGTATCATCTCATCCAAGGCAGATGATAAGGACCTATGAGTGTCACCTGCCAAAGCCCGTAAGTAGGCTTTTGATGTAAAAAAATTCACAAAATATCTTAGAGCACCACAATCATTAATAACTTGATGTCTGAGGTTATAAAGTCACAAAGCATCTAAGCATTGTGGTATACAAGCTACTACATATGCAGAAGGGAGGTCACCAACCATTATGGCATAAAAAAAAGCATTAGGCAGACCAAAAACATCTAAAACATAATATCAAGTTGGAACTTTGTGAATAAGATCACTCGTGACTATAGTTGCAAGTGAAAAGAGTCAAAGAACCCACCAAAAAATTCCTCTAATATTATGATATAGTGCACAAGCAAAATGACAAAGAACTCTCTTTAGATCATATAGTCGTGTAGTATTTCCAGGAGCATATGTGCCAAGAGATAGAGCCTAAGGAAAAGCCTTCAAATAAGTCTTATATGATAAGGAACCAATATGTCAGGTTGAGAAGTTTTCATTGCCTCTGACATAGCAACATTTTTTTGAGGAGACTTTCCCTTGGAACCTGATTGTGATTATCCACTTTGCTTCCTTTCTCCTAAAAAAGGCAGACTTCAAACATGCTATGGTGTTGTCCAAGGCTCTTAAACCCCTAAAGGAGGTTGCAACAAGATTACTATTGTCCATAAAATCCTCAAGAACATGCACAATAGTTGTTACCAAGTGTATATGTTTGTAGGTTTTAACCCTGAACAGAAATTATCTACACACGAATCTTATAACAGAAAATAAACAATAGCGAGAGCATAAAACATAAAACAGATAAACACCGAGATTTTCCCCTGGATCCCAAATTGGGACGACCAGCTTGATTTTTCATTATATTCCTTTTAGTGTTACAACACATATATATACATGTCGAAGCATACATAAACCCCAATCCATTAACCCTGGATTAGAACATAACCATAGTTCCCTTGACCGGATCTACAAAATACCAGGGGCTGAAAACCATCGAACCCAAAAACCATGTGCAAAACCATGCACAAAACCATGGTCGGATCCGCCTATGAGTGGGTCCGCACAAAAACCAATTTTGGCCGGGGCGCTGCCCCGGACCCCAACGGTGGGGACTGCTTCGCCCCTCGTGACCCCCCAGCTACGCCCGACGCAACATACAGCGCGTGGGGCTAATCGTGGAAAGAATATAACACATACCCAACATTCTCCCACTTGTTGTTTTCTTTCCACAGGGGGCCACGGGAGAGCTTAGTCATTGGGCCAATTCTTCAACACCCATTGTTTCTCTACACCAAGAGAACTTCTGAGTGCTCACAGACTTCGTCAATGCATCTGCAACATTCTTCAAAGTGTCCACCTTTACCGGCAACACCCTTTTAGCCTCAACCATATCTCTAACAAAGTGATATTGAACATCAATGTGCTTTGTCTTTGAATGGTAAGCAGGGTTCTTAGCCAAGAAAATTGCACTTTGGCTATCACAGTCTATCCTTATAGCTTGTTATACCAACCCCATACTTGAACACAATCTCTGCAACCAAACTGCTTCCTTGCTTGCATGAGTGGCTGCTATGTATTCTGCCTCTGTAGTTGAAAGAGCCACTACAGACTGTCTTTTACTCATCCAACTGACTGCACCTCCAAATAGGCTAAACACATACCCACTTGTAGATCTTCTTTGGTCCGGATCTCCAGCCCAGTCTGCATCAACAAAACCACGAATGTCCAACATTCTTTCCAATCCTGGTCTTCCCTGGTAGCACAAGCCATAATCACTAGTGCCACGTAAATATCCGAAAACCCGCTTCACTGCTGTCCAATGCTCCTTCCCTGGGTTTGACATAAACCTGCTCAATACTCCCACTGCATGTGCAATGTCTGGTCTAGTACAGACCATTGCATACATCAGGCTACCCACTACACTTGCATATGGAACACGGGACATATACTCCTCTTCTTCTTATGTCTTGGGACATTGTTCAGCAGACAACTTTACACCTACAGGAATAGGAACATTCACCGGTTTACTATCCTGCATATTGAACCTCTGCAATATAGTCTCGACATACTTCCTCTGGTTTAACCAGAGCTTCCTCTTTGCCCGATCTCTCTTAATTTCCATGCCCAAAATATAATTTGCAGCACCCAGATCCTTCATGTCGAATTTGGAGAACAGTTGGGTCTTCAAATCTTGGATAATTTCGTTGTCATTTCCAATCAACAACATATCATCCACATACAAGACCAAATAAATAACACGGTCACCAATTAATTTAAAATAAACACAATGATCCTCCTTGCTTCTGCTGAAGCCAAGTCCCCGTATATAGGTATCAAATTTCTGATACCACATCCTTGGTGACTGTTTTAACCCATACGGAGACTTCTTCAACCTGCATACCAGTTCTTTCTTACCCTTCACCATAAAGCCTTCAGGTTGCTTCATGTAGATCTCCTCTTCTAGATCCCCGTGAAGAAAAGTTGTCTTCACATCCATCTGTTCTATCTCAAAATCAAATGCAGCAGCAACAGATAAAAGTAATCTAATAGAAGTAACCTTGGCAACAGGAGAAAAATATCACCAAAATCAATTCCCGGCACCTGGGAATAACCTTTCGCTACCAACCGAGCTTTGTATTTCTCCACCTTGCCTTCTACATTCATCTTCTTCTTAAACACCCATTTGCTCCCAATGGGCTTCCTTCCAGCCGGCAACTCCACCAAATCCCATGCATCATTTTTGTGCAAGGATGCCATTTCATCAACCATGGCCTCCTTCCAGAGTTTTCCATCCTCTGAATCTACTGCCTCCCTGACAGTTCTGGGTTCATCATCAGTTATAGTTAAGGCAAAACCTGAAAAGAAAGCAGATGGACTATACCTTTTTGGTTGCCTTCTTTCCCGAACCGATCTTCTCAAAGCTGGAGTTTGTGGCTCTTCATCTTCTGAGTCTTCTTCTGTTGTAGAGTCTGATTCATCCTCCTTTAGCTCAAACTCTATCTTCTCAGGTTCCTTTGGTATGACTTCATGTGTAACAACATATTTTACCTCTCTAAACACCACATCATGGCTGTACACAACCTTCCTTGTTTCTGGGTTCCAAAGCTTGTAACCCTTTAAACCATCCTTATACCCAATAAAGATGCACCTTTCAGATTTATTATCCAACTTGGTCCTTTTCTCCTTTGGAACATGTACATATGCATCACATCCAAATGCCCTTAGATGTGAAAGAGAGGGTTTCTTACCACTCCATACCTCATGTGGGGTCTTATCCTCCAACGCTGATGAAGGTGATCTGTTAACTAAGTAACATGCAGTCTCCACTGCCTCTGCCCAGAATTCTTGTCCTAACCCGGTACCACTGAGCATGCTTCTTGCCTTTTCCATCAGTGTTCTATTCATTCTTTCTGTAACTCCATTTTGCTGAGGTGTGTATGGAGTAGTCTTCTGCCGTGCTATACCACACTTCTTACGGAACTCTTCAAATTCCTTCTTGCAGAACTCCCCACCATTATCTGTCCTCAACGCCTTTATCTTCTTCTCTGTCTGGTTTTCCACCAGAGCCTTAAATTCTTTAAATTTGTCAAAGACTTCAGATTTCTTCCTCAAGAAATATATCCATGTATTCCTTGAGAAGTCATCTATGAATGAAACATAGTACACGGACTTTCCCAGTGATGGAACCAACACAGGCCCAAACACATCACTGTGCACAAGTTCTAATATCTTGTTTGCCCTCTTAGCACCAGAAGGAAAACTCACCCGATTCTGCTTCCCATATACACAATGTTCACAGAAATCGAAATCCAGAGAACAATTAGACATACCTTCTACCATACCATCTCTGTGCAGTATCCGAAGGCCCTTCTCTCCAATATGTCCAAGCCTTCCAAGTGCCGCAATATGCCTGCTTATCGAGGCAGTGGGCTTTAGTCCCACTTTCGGGGAACCACGAGTAGCCCCACACATGACTAATAGTACTGCAACGAAAACGTACGAGTTCCGTTACGACTCCCGCATTAATACCCGGTGCTCCCGAATCTTGCAAGCATCTTTCTCGAACACTGTTTTTACACCTGCATCATCCATCTTGCTTATAGAAATCAGATTTCTGGCCAATGCAGGAATATGCAGAACACCAGGAAGTGTTCTAATCCTTCCACCTTGCAGCTTCAGCTTGACCTTTCCACGTCCGATGATTCTGGCCTTTCTATCATCCCCTAGGAAGACATCACCACCATCATATTTCTCATACTCGCAGAACCACTCCCTATGGGGAGTGAAGTGAAAGGATGCACCTGAGTCAATCAACCATGATTCATGATCTACATGTGTATTTGAAGAAGAAGCCAAATACACATCCCCACCTTCATCCGAGGTGGTTTTTGCCTCTGCAGAAGGACCTTCATCAGATCCCTTTCCTTTCTTAGGAGCTTTAGATCTGCATTCCCTTTTGTAGTGCCCTTCCTTTCCGCATTTCCAGCACACCTTTACAAACTTTCCAGGAGATTTAGATCTCCCTCTAGATTTAGATCTCCCACTCGAAACCTTATTCTTGTTTCTGTTCTGGGACCTTCCTCGTACAGATAAGGCATCTCCATTCTGACCCTCCATATTTCTCCGTCTCATTTCCTCCGACAGCAAGGCGGAGACAATGTCATCAAAATTCAAGGTAGTTGTATTGCTACCTATTGCAATAACCAGACTGTCCCACGAGTCTGGTAGAGAGCACAACAAACTGATGCACTTATCTTCATCTGAGATTTTAATATCAACAGACAACAGCTGACTTACCACAGTATTGAAGGCGTTCAGATGCTCTGTCACCGAGTCTCCATCCTTCATCCTCGGGTTATACAGCTTTTTCCGCAGGAACAACTTATTCACCAGAGACTTAGATTGGTACAAAGTCCCAAGTTTTTCCCACAAATTCTTCGTCGTAGCTTCCCCAGATACATTCAACAATACTGAATCTGACACACACAACCGTATTGTGCTCTTGGCCTTCCAATCCAGTTTCTTCCAGTCTTCATCTGACATTGCCGTTGGTTTAGTACCTGGATCTACCGCGATCCACTGATCTTTATCCACCAGCAGATCCTCCATCTTGAGCTTCCACGACTCAAAACTCTGACCATTAAATTTCTCGATCTCTATCTTTCCGCCGCTCGCCATCTTCTTTCACCGCAAGAATCGATCCCGCAGATCTCCCCGCACGGGGGTCTACCACGAGGCAGAAACAAGAAACCCTCAACAACAAAGGCGTCCTTGGGCCTGAAAGCTTGACTCCGATACCATGTGTGGGGTTTTAACCACGAACGAGAAATTATCTACCTTGCAGAATCTAATAACGAGAAAATAAACAATAGCGAGAGCATAAAACATAAAACAGATAAACACAGAGATTTTCCCCTGGATCCCAAATTGGGACGACCAGCTTGATTTTTCATTATATTCCTTTTAGTGTTACAACACATATGTATACATGCCGAAGCATACATAAACCCCAATCCATTAACCCTGGATTAGAACATAACCGTAGTTCCCTTGACCGGATCTACAAAATACCAGGGGCCGAAAACCATCGAACCCCAAAACCATGTGCAAAACCATGCACAAAACCATGGGCGGATCCACCTATGAGTGGGTGCGCACAAAAACCAATTTTGGCCGGGGCGCTGCCCCGGACCCCAACGGTGGGGACTGCTTCGCCCCTCGTGACCCCCCAGCTACGCCCGACACAACATACAACGTGTGGGGCTAATCGTGGAAAGAATATAACACATACCCAACAATGTTGTGGATCCAAATAGTTGAGAAGAGGGAGAAAAGTTGGCATTAAACCCACATCCCATAAAGAAGTGCAACCAAAAGAAGAAGAAACTAGAATTGTTACAAGAAAAATCACTGCTTCTACAAAAGATACCGAACAATAGGATGATTCACCGGAAAATTGTTTCCATTGACCTCTAGGGGATTATGGATTTATGGTATAGTTATCTCAAATAGTGTCTACAATTCTTCAATGTGAGGTTAAGCTTGGTGATTTTCATCTTGTTTTTCTGGTTGATGGTTTCAATTTCTCTCCTCAAACACGTAAGTTGTCACCATTACCTTATTCCTCTCTTCCTCATGGTGTGGTAAGTATTGGGTTAGCTTCTCATCTCAATTTTGGGGAGCTTAATTTTGTATTTTTCAATGGGGATTCTATCTCTCAATTCAAGAATTTTTAGTTCATTAATGGTAATAGTGGTGTTTAGGGCTACTTTGTCCTGAGTCCTGGCTATTGGCAACCTAAAGTGTGATAAAATGAGAACCAGTCTAAACCTAATCAAAATTATGACTGGTTGTTTATTTCTTGTTACTAATTTGGGTGTACAGAAGGTTTACCATGAAAATTTTGTTGCTTTCTTGGATTCACCAGTTTTTTATGTCTAAGTAGCACTTATTGGGACAATAATAATCTAATTTTTCTCCTGATATAGTGCAAGTGACCCGCTTATTGTGATAAGGTTTGAAAATTAATAATTCTAAGGAATTTCTTCTTGGATATGCGATTTTTCTTATTTCTCTGTTCAGATGGATTACATATAACTCCAAGAGTTTCAAAAAGCTCTACAAAGGCATGAGGAAGACATATTGAGCAACCAAAGCTCACTTTTTCCCAAGTCTTTTGAGAAAATATGTGAGTAGTACAAAGTTACAAACATGTCACCTCCCTAATTGCAACTACAATGGGTAACTTGGTGGAGCAGAAACATTATATAAATGTGGTGGAGGTAGCATGTAACACACTCAGGAATATGGTAGGTAGTTCCTCCAAGGGTAAGAAGTCTAGAGCCTTTAACAAGGTGCAAAAAATTAATTCAAATTGTGGAAGAAAAAGGTAACATAATTGAGTCCATCTGCTTCCCAAATAATTTAGAATTGGTTAAGCAAGCTTTGGATTCAGTCAAGGAAGAAGAAAATGAAGCCTCCAAGCAATAGGTATTCTATCAAGTTTGAAGGTATTTCAAAATTATTAGGCTTTTAGGTCAGTTCTATGGAATGTATACTATTAGGGTTTTTGGACTGTGATGTATCTGGAACTACTTATGTTGAAAAAATTTATGCTGGTAGCTGTTAGCACCATTTTGGACTTTGTTGGCACTATTCTAAAATAGACTATGATGTACTCTTGTTGTGAGCATTGCTACAACTTTTTCTTAATATAGAAATTTTCAATTAAGTTTATAAATTTTATGCCAATCATACAAACATTGATTTTTCAGTATCAATCAATGTATAAAAGCATACAATAATTATTTACTACAATTTTATTGAATGGAAATATTTTCACATGTAGCTACATGTTGTAGATGTGGTCCTTGCAAAATTAATTATCCTAGCACGTAAGTAACACAAACAAGGCTGCATTTTTAATCCATGCTCGATTTATTTTTATGTAAATGGAGAACTCCTCATCTAATGAATATAAGGTGAATATAACATAACAATAATAGTTATCCTTTAATATAATTAGATAGCTATCAAAACAATATTTCATTCTATATTGGAAATCAGAAAAATGAACACAGATAGATAGGTCAAAGGGCTACAATAATTTTTTTTTCCAATGAAATGCACATCCCATGGAAACCCATCCAACGGTTCTCATTATTCTGAGGATGGTACCTAGGGTAAACCATCTAATTACAGTTTTAGAAACCCAAACTGGTGGGGACATGAGTAAGACCCATAATATTCACAAAGGCAGCCACCCAAAGGACTTGACCCCACAACCTACTGCAAATTCACAACACCCAACCAATCAATCTAAACCACCAAGATAAATTTCCTTAGATAATCAAAAAAAAAATTCGGGAGTAAATTATCTGGATTTTAAATGCAGGAAATATCGATCATTTTCAGTCAAAACTCAAAATAAAGAACAAAATTAGAAAATATTGGAGGCAGTTCATAGTATGCACTCACTAAACATGATGAATAATAACTATACCTTTGGTGGCTTGAATGGATAATTAGGTGGAAAATGAATTGTCACCAGAAACACACACGCAATATATAGACTACCAGGAGGCCCCATAATTGTTGCTTACCAATGGAACATATCATATGCCACCGGTCCTATACAAGCATGGAAGTAAATAAATAAATTTTGACATAATTCATTGAAGTATAAAATATAACTAGAGCAAGTACATAAGATTGTTCTCTTTAAATCCAATCCTTCTATTTAATTAGAGGTAAACTCTTTTCCTATTATTTAATTAACCAATTTACAGAGACCAACTTGCATGGGTGATAAACATGCCAAATTATCATTCAAATGTGAAACTAACATTCACAAAACCATAAGCACAATAGTCGAGAACTCAATGATGCTCAGAGATAATATTTTCAAGATAGCACTCAAGGGTACCATTTTATTTACCTCAATAGTAGCTATACTACATAAGCTATACAACAAATGTGGCCCCCTCAATTTTAGGAGACTATTTTCTTAAGAAGATACACAAACAACTGTATAACCAGAACATTCTGGGATCAATGACTATAATTCCATGTACCTTAGTCAAATAATTTATTGGTGCTAAGGACTGGGATTACTAGTAAGGGTAATGGAATATTAAGCCATCTATTGATGTTCCATTCTCATTGTGGTCTGCCTAGTGCATATTTGCAGTCCTATAATGTCAGACTTAATTCCTGTTACAAGGTACCTAATTTTCCTTGATGACTTCTCTAGGAAGATGTGGGGTCACATTTTTATAATAAATATCACGCTTTCATTGAATTAAGATGTTTAAGGAAACATTATATCAGGAAGAAGGTACAAGTATAAATGTCCTTCCATCAAACAATGGAATAGAGTTCCACTATAATCAACTGGCTAATTTTTATAATAATTCATCTAGACTCTAGAGACAGTTTTCTGTGCACACACACCCAAGCAACATGACGTTGCGGAGAGAAGAAATAAGACAGTTGTTGAAATGGCCATTAACATGTTACATGGCAGGGCAGTTCTAGATAAGTCTTGATTAAAAGCATATTGCATTGTACGTGCATTGTACCATGTAAATTAAAATAATTATTCATATTCTACACCAGTATATTTCTTAACTTCATATTTAATTTTAATTAATAAACATATAAAATTATGAGTTGTGATTTCAGGAAAACCATATCCATATGAAAGAACCTAGAAATTGGAGTAGCAACGTTGGATATATTTCAATTATAAGGTCAACATGGAGACCATTCTCCAAATTTAAGCCTAAAACAACAGGTCAACTTAAAATTGAATTATATTTACTAGAGTGTCCAAATTAGGGTTTAAAGGCATTAAAAAGAGGAAATAGATTGTAATATCTATGAAAATTTAAGTAAAAATTGGGATAATCATTGTAAAGAAATTGTATTTCAAACTTATACATCAAGGAAGAAGCCTATTGTTAATGTTTTCTCAAGTTAGATAGATAAGGAAGATACTAATGTACTAAAAGCTTCGAGAAGAATTACAATAGACAAAATTGAATAGTAGGAAGGAAATTGAAAATAAAAAAGATGAAGTATTCAAATTGCAGAAGAAAAACTAAGAGCTTTGCAGAAAAGGAATCAGTTCTTCAAGTTGCAAAGCCTTAATTAATTAGAAACATAATTGGGGGCAAAAATTTGCTAAAAATTCAAAGTGCTCAAAATCAATCCAAACTAGAATGAATAGATAGGTATTGTCTTCCTGATTCTGCCACGCTTCATTTCATCGAAAACCGACTTTGTATGTGAAAGTTAGAGCCTATTGTTCGCTTGACCAAACAGGGAAATTTTCATAAAAAAAGTAAAACAGGGTCAAACGGGTAAATTTCTTGTGCAAAGTTGGTTTTCCTTTGGCCAAGGTTGTGTTGAAAAGTGTCAAATGGTGGTAGGCCCAAATTTCTGGTTCATTGGTAGTTTTTGGTTGGTTATGAACTAGCCAATGGGATGTTGACATGTGGCTAGCCCAGAGGTCGCCACGTGCCCCTCCAAAGGCCAAATTTTTATGGTATGGTTGAATTTCATTTTTATTTGGTGGGAAAAAATTTTATGTGGTGGAAGGGCGGAGGTCGGGTTTGACCCTGCAACCTCCCCTGCACAAACCCATTGCTCTACCAACTCTTCCATGTATTCGATCTTAACATGTATGGGAGACCACATGTATTTAAGGTTTAGATAAAGTGGGGATAAAAGGAAATGGGGGCTAACCCCAATGCACTGAACCTTGAAATCATGACCATGGTAGAGGGATTATTCATTAAGCGGAATATTACCACAAATGCAGGTTTTATTAACCCATAAACTGTGGTTTAAAGCACTAATCCAATTTTTAATTCAGATTTTGGTTAAACATGGTTAGAGCACTAAACTCATAGTTAAATGTGTGCTTACCATAAATTAATCTCTAGTTAAAATTTAAGTGCGACTTAGCACTAATTGGCAGAGTCCTCCATTTTCGGCAGAACTCCCAAATGTGGCGGAGTTAACTGGAGTTTCTCGAGACTTAGTGGAGGTTTCCTAGGCCAAAATTTATTAGGCAATAATTGGAGCATTTTTTGACCAAATTAGGCTTAGAAAGAGTCAATCCTAGATGATTTGGATGCTCTAAGCATGGTGGTGCAGGTTGCAGAGGCAGAGGAGCACTTCTATAAGTGATTTTTCTATTTTTAAGATTAAAGAAGCCTAGGGCCACCATGAGAGGAGGCCATGTCTAGATCACCTGAAGACCATTTGCAGAGCCAGAAGAGGCTACCTAGGGGTTTTTGAGTCTTCTAAATCCAATGGAGCACATTGAAAATCCATTGGAGAATTGTAGGTGAATGTAATCATATAATTGACCATTAATCCAAAGAGGACCAATCCATTGAAGAAGTTCCGTGGATATGTAGCCCAGGAGGGGTGAAATCTGTTATCAACTACTGTGTAATGTGTTGCTATGTATTATTTCTCTGCAATTTACTTCTTGTACATTTGTTTTGAACAACTAATTTACTTAATTAATTTCTCATAAAATACACACAAACTTGACACATAAACGATGTCATAACTTTCTAGTTTGATACGATCCTTAAACACAATTATGTTACTTATGAGGAAGCTAGCACAACAAAGCTAGTTTTTCCATATTCAGATCAAATTGGTATCAGAGCACAGTTTAGCTCATTTTAGCCCTGATATAATTTTCCAAGGTTAGCTAGAGAATTATTTATTGGTTTTGTACTTGTGCAAGGATAATTTAACTGTGTGCAAGTTTATGTGTGTAAGCTGAATAGAGGAGAAGGTCAAGATTGAGGAATTAGCACTCAAATCACATTAAAGAAGATTTTTATGCATTACAAGCATGATGACAGCCTCATCAAGAATTGCTTTTAATCAATATTCATTAGCAATAATCTTTGATAAAGAGATGTTGCAGAAGCTCTACATCATGAGAGATATGGTGCAAGAGATGTATGAGGATAATAAGGAGAGAACTATTCTTCAAGAGAAGTTGATTGCCATGAAGGAGGAGAAGAAACAACTTCTTGAAATGATTCATGAGATGGAAACTCAACTCCATATTGCAAATGAAACCCTAGCAAAATATGCACATGAAAAATAGGTATGCATTTAAACTTTATCTTTTATTTCCTCTTGATATGAATGTGTAGGTGCTTTTGAAAGACACACTAGAGGAATAGGGTCCAAATTATTGATGAAAATGAGCTATGAAGGTAAAGGTTTAGGTAAACATGCATAAAGCATAGTTGAGCCAATTGTTGTTGAGGAAATACCTAGGTATTTGGGTCTTGGTTATGGACAACATGATGGAGAATCATTCCAAAGCCAAGGAGGCACATGAAGGTGTTCCAAGAAAAACATTCATTACATGTTCATTACCTCAATCCTGTGAAGTTTTTTTTCAGGAGGAATGAAAAAGTTTTACACCCACTTTGCAAGAAGATGCACATAAGAATGCAACTAATGAAAATAAAAAACAATAGGATGTTGAAATCTCTAAAGAAATTAAAGCCATTGTTGGTATTCCAAAAAGAGCCACTACCTCATCAAATTCACCTCCTCAAGAAGGCGACAAACGTGAATGTGCAAGGTATAAATATTCCTTTAATCAAGTTGCTTTTAACTATGATAAACATGGAAAATCCTCACATAAAATTTGAAGAAAGTTTACATATTCCTTTTGTGGTTTGAATAACCATATTATTTAGAGGTGTTAGAAGAATATAGCCATACACAAGAATATTTTAAAACAAATGAGACAGAAATCCAAAGGTCGAATGGATAATGCAAACCTTGTTGAAAATAATATGCAATTATCTTTCACTCATTTCCATAAGCAAGGTCATCTTGTAGACAAGTGTTGGACTTTTTATCCAACAAGTCATCCATGACATTTGAAGAAGGTGGAGAGAGAGATTGACAAGCATGGAAAAGAGGATTCCATAATTGATGTGGGTTAGGATGATTCATATGATGAAGTGCAGCTGAAAGAAGCACCATTGAAGTGCTTTGGAAAGAGATGATTATATTTCTTAACCAATGAAGTCCTTGCATTTCTTTTGATGTTTGATACAAATATTGCATTATTGATGCATTTATTTTCCAATTGAATGCATTTATTTTCTCTTGAAAGTATGTTTCATATTGTGTTAGGTCCCTATATTACTATTATAGCCCCTTATTGTTATTAGTGTAACCCCCTTATTGTTATTGTTGTACTGCTGTAACCCCCATATTGTTATTATTGTGCCCTTACATTATTATTGTTAGGTCGGCTAGGATTACATTGTGGCCCTATGGACTCCTATATATATAAAGGAGGTTTTGTCAATTGTATCATCCAATAATTTTTCATTCATGTAATGTATTGGAGGTTTCCCCCTCGAAGTGGCTTATTTCTAAGGCGTTGATATCTCTTTTCTTCTATTTTTGGAGCTAGTTTCACAACATATTGCACGAAGCAAGATGTTGAAAAAGTAGAGTTATGTTGACTCACTTAGATGCAACAAATATGGCAATTTGTACATGCTTTTGTTTGACTTGTGAGTTATTTGTTTGAAGAGACATGTGTTGAAAATGCAACAAGATGATGGAGCTTAGTGAAATGAATTCGCCTTCACTAAGTGGGCCCGCAGGAAAATTTTGGCGCAAAGTCTATTTTTAGACATATGGAGCATGGTCCAGGGGTTGCAGTATGTTATTCTTGGAGTATTGGTCATGTTGGTAAAAATAGATGGACCTCTATTTTTGGACCTATAGGTCGAAGTCTATTTTTAGACTGCCTATCCTAAAAATAAGGAAGTCAAATATTATTTACCCTTAATAATATTTGGACTATAAACTTCAGTTTACTCTCTTGGAGCACTTCAGTTCGAGCCTTGGAAGTGGCTCATGCATCTGACAGAGGAATTACGCTATTCCTAGGGTTTGATGGCATCATGCATGGTTGACTTCAGTTAGGACTTCAGTGGCAGAAGTTTGGTGGAGTTAATGAGACAGCTAGTGGAGTTGTGTTCTGTTTATTTTAGTTGAACTGATTGAGATTAGTTTAACTAGCTAATCAATTAGTTATGAGTGGAGTGAATTAAATATTATTTAATTCATTAATTAGTAACTCATTATTCAACTCAAGAACACATCAGTTCACTACGGTGCATGATCAGTTCAGTGGAGACCAGTGAAAGAGGTAGATGAAAGGGTGGAGTTAGCTATCAGTGGCGACATCAGTTGTGCATGAGATTTGCACCACACTTGGAGGAATTTCCCATGATGATTGCGCTTTCAAGCCAAGGAGATTCGAACCTTGGATCTCTATATCGACAGGCTTGGATTGCGCAATAGAGGCAAGGCAATTGGCGGTGAGTTTTGAACCAGTAACCTGTTCAAAACCAAGCTAGTTTGTGTGTAACTTCATGAGATAGTACTGAGTACTTGTGAGGAGTATTATAATGAGTTTGTTACATGTTTTATCCATTATAATATACACAATAGCTGCGGGGTTTTCAGCTATAAGCTTTCCCCATACATACTGTGTTAATGTGTATGATGAATTGATGTGCTATCGCTTGTTTTATTTCCGCATGTGTGATGATCTGAGTGGAAGAGATTATGTGTTGCATATAAATTCGAATTGTATGGGATCAGGATAGTCTCGGTGGATAATTAATCATTATTCAGCAAATTTCTACATGGTATCAGAGCTATTGAAGCAGAGATTGATCATCACAGTGATTACAAACCTATTTCGGTAGACAGAGTCTGCATGCGGGCCAGGTAGCCTCTGGATTCATATTTCTTAGAAAAGTGAAAGGTCTGGTAAATGCCCCTTGCAATAAATATCTGTGCTAGAAATAATTTGTTCTCACAGATCTAGAGCGGTTGAGATTTGAGGTGGAATTCGAAATTTTGTAGCAGTTTTGTTTTCTTGGTGCCGGTGTTGAAAATGTCTTTCAACGGTTTGCGACTCGAATATGCTCTTAAAGGTAGTTCGAATTATGTTTCATGGAAGGATCGCATGGAGGCAGTATTAGAAGATAATGGTCTGAAGGAGTTTGTAGATATGGATGTCCAAAAGCCCACTGATCCTGCTGAAGTCGAAGCATGGCAAAAGAAGATGGCGAAATGTCGAAGGATCCTGTTGGAGGGCGTCAAGGATCATATTGTATCCAGCCTGCATGGAAAGGCTTATCCATATTTAATGTGGAAAGCTTTGACGGATCTATTCCAGAGTAAGAGTGACCAAAGGAAGCTGGCGCTCAAAGATAAGCTCGGGAACATCAAGATGGAGAAAGGCGACAGTATCGCCAAATACCTCAAGAAGTTCACTCAGTGCAGAGATGAGCTGGGAAGTGTGGGGGTGACTGTCGAAGACGAGGACATGGTCGACCTGGCTCTCCTTGGTCTTTCGAAGGCTTGGCACTCATATCAAGATAGTGTCAATGGTCGGGAGAAGCTGCCGGGATGGGAGTGCCTTTGGGCGGATCTCATGCAGGAGGAGATAAGGAGGACTACTCGAGATGGATCTTCATCAAAGGGAGCTGATGAAGAAAACTACGCTTTGGTTGCCAAAGCAAAGAAGGGGAAGGGTAAGAAAACTTCTCATTCCGGTGCAAAGGGCAAGAAGCAGGATATGGCGAAAGTGAAGTGTTTTCACTGCCATGATCACGGACATTATACTACCAATTGTCCAAAGAAGAAGAAAAACAAGCAAGCGGGAAGATCTGCAGATGGAGAAGCTTTGGCTTCACAGTTCGAGCTTGACTTTTCACTGATCGCATGCTTGGTTTCAAGTGTGATGGGATCGGTGTGGTTCTTGGACAACGGTGCATCATTTCATATGACGGGAGATCGGGATTTGTTCTCAGATCTGGAGGACAAAGATCTGGGTGTGCACATCGAGATGGGCGATGATGGTAGATACAATGCGACTAGTATCGGTACCATATCCTTTCAGAGGGAGTCTGGTAAGCCCTTTGTATTGAAGGATGTCATGCATGTACCTGGATTGAAGAAGAACTTGATCTCTGTGGTGATGTTGGAGGATAAGGGGTATGATGTGGTCTTCAGTGAAGGAAAAGCCTTCCTGCGCAGTAAGACTACTGGAGAGACCCGGAAGATAGGGGTTCGAACCAAGAACCTTTATCAGTTGCAGGTAGATGGCTGCGCAGTTATGGCATGCAAAGCGGGAGAAGTGGTGAGCCGGGATGATGAGGGCGAACTGTGGCACAGGAGATTGGGCCACCTTCACCATGGAGCTTTGAAGATTCTGCAGCAGATTTCTACTGGGCTTCCTAAGGGCACTCTTGCGTAGTCAGATCAATGCAAGGGGTGTACCTTGGGGAAGTATGTGAAAGCCACCTTTCACGAGAAGGATAGTCGCGCCACGACGATCCTTGAGAGAGTTCACACAGACGTGTGTGGTCCTTTCTCAGTTGCTTCGACAGCAAAGCACAGGTATTATGTGATCGTTGTTGATGATTTCTCTCGAAAGTGCTGGATCTTCTTCATGCAGAAGAAGAGCGATACATTCGCGAAGTTCTGTGAGTTTAAAGCACTGGTCGAGAAGGAGTCGGGGAAGAAGGTGATTGCTCTAAGGAGTGATAACGGTGGTGAATTGATCTCGGCTGAATTCAAGGAGTTCTGCAGCGCAGAAGGGATTCGGAGAGAGCTCATCGCACCCCATAACCCACAGCAGAACGGGGTGGCTGAGCGGAAGAACAGAACGATCGTGGGTGCTGCACGGGCGATGTTGCATGATCAGGGCCTACCCCTTCACTTGTGGGCTGAGGCATGCAATACAGCAGTGTATGTGCAGAACTGTTGTCCTCACAAGGTTCTTGGCATGAGTACACCAGAGGAGGCTTATTCTGGCAAGAGGCCTGATATTTCCCATTTGCGGATTTTTGGTTCTCATGTCTACATGCATGTGATGAAGGATGCGAGAAGGAAGCTGGATCCAACTGCTGAGGTTGGAATATTTGTGGGGTACACTGATACACCTCACAACTACCGGGTGTATTTTTTAGACAGTCGAAAGACTGTTGTGCGACGGGATATAAAATTTCAGGAGGAGAAAGCCATGCAGTGTTCGCTTGAGAGGGAGCTACACTTGCATGTAGATGAGGAGCTGTTAGTTCCTAAGGAGGAGCTTCCGGATGTGGATCAGCCACAAGAGGAGGTTCAGGAGGTGGAAGAAACCACCCAGGCAGCGACAACCATTAGAGGGCGCATGTGCACTACAGAAGCTGAGCGACTGGCTCGGGATGCAGAGAAGGTTGTAGGACCACCTATAGCACAGTGCAGACAGAGACAGTCACCGGATCGGTACACTGGATACATGGCTCTTGTGAGTCAATGTGTTGTGACGGAGCCATCCTCTTTTGAGGAAGCTGTGGAGGAACCCGCATGGGTTGATGCCATGATCGAAGAATATGATTCGATCGTCAGGAACAGTGCATGGGAGATTGTCCCAAGACCGGTGGGGAAATCGGTGGTGGGTTCGCGATGGATCTACAAAGTGAAGCAGGCAGCTGACGGGAGTGTGGAGAAGTACAAGGCGAGATTTGTCGCCCGTGGCTTTTCACAGATCGAGGGGATTGACTATGAGGAGACCTTTGCACCTATCGCAAGGTACTCTTCCATATGGACGATCCTTTCTCTCTCAGCGCAGATGGGGTGGCACATTCATCAGATGGATGTGAAGACTGCGTTCCTCAACGGAGTCATTGAGGAGGAGGTGTACATAGAGCAGCCTGAAGGTTTCGAGATCTTCAGAAGTGAGTCGCATGTGTGCCGACTCAAGAGAGCACTGTACGAGCTGAAGCAAGCACCTCGTGCTTGGTACACTCGCATAGACAGCTACTTCACCGGGCTTGGATTCTCCAAAAGTGAGGCGGATCCTAACTTGTACCAGATTGTGGTGGAGGGGAAGCTGTTGATCATCGTATTGTATGTAGATGATCTGATTTTGACTGGCGATGAGCAGTTGATACTTTCATGCAAGGAGGATCTTGCACGAAAGTTTGAGATGAAGGACTTGGGCATCCTTCATTATTTCCTGGGATTGGAGATTTGGCAGCGCAACGGAGGACTGTTTGTTTCTCAGGGCCAGTATGCCCGGGAGATTCTGGAGAGGTTCAACATGCAAGGCTGCAAGCCTGTTGACACTCCTCTTCCTGGTGGTTGGAGGAAGGAGGATGCTACCTCAGCGGAGGTAGTGGATGTCATTGTCTATTGACAGTTGGTGGGGTCGCTTATGTATCTGGTCAATACACGACCCGATATATGTTATGCAGTTAACCAGCTTTCGCAAGCTATGCTTAAGCCTACCTAGCTCTTTTGGAAGGCAGGAAAGCATGTATTGCGCTATATTAGAGGCACATCGGGATATGGATCGTGGTACAAACAGGAGGATGAGTTGAGGCGGCAGTGCTTCAGGCATCGGTATCATCATATCGGAGATTGTGTTCAGTGGAGAATCATGATGCTTTCATATGTTCCCACGGAGGATCGAGATGCTGACATCTTGACGAAGGCGCTCACCAGGAGCAAGTTCGAATTCCACAGAGGCAGGATAGGGGTTGCAGATAATCCATATCTTGCTGAGAGGGAGTGTTGAAAATGCAGCAAGATGATGGAGCTTAGTGAAATGAAGTTGCCTTCACTAAGTGGGCCCGCAGGAAAATTTTGGCGCAAAGTCTATTTTTAGACATATGGAGCATGGTCCAGGGGTTGCAGTATGTTATTCTTGGAGTATTGGTCTTGTTGGTAAAAATAGATGGACCTCTATTTTTTTACCTATAGGTCGAAGTCTATATTTAGACTGCCTATCCTAAAAATAGGGAAGTCAAATATTATTTACCCTTAATAATATTTGGACTATAAACTTCAGTTTACTCTCTTGGAGCACTTCAGTTCGAGCCTTGGAAGTGTCTCATGCATCTGACAGAGGAATTACGCTATTCCTAAGGGTTTGGTGAGCTCATGCATGGTTGACTTCAATTAGGACTTCAGTGGCAGAAGTTTGGTGGAGTTAATGAGACAGCTAGTGGAGTTGTGTTCAGTTTAATTTAGTTTAACTGGTTGAGATTAGTTTAACTAGCTAATCAACTAGTTATGAGTGGAGTGAATTAAATATTATTTAATTCATTAATTAGTAACTCATTATTCAACTCAAGAACACATCAGTTCACTACAGTGCATGATCATTTCAGTGGAGACCAGTGAAAGAGGTAGATGAAAGGGTGTTAGCTATCAGTGGCGACATCAGTTGTGCATGAGATTTGCACCACACTTGGAGGAATTGCCCATGATGGTTGCGTTGTCAAGCCAAGGAGATTCGAACCTTGATCTCTATTTAGACAGGCCATGATTGCGCAATAGAGGCAAGGCAATTGGCGGTGAGTTTTGAACCAGTAACCTGTTCAAAACCAAGCTAGTTTGTGTGTAACTTCATGAGATAGTACTGAGTACTTGTGAGGAGTATTGTACTGAGTTTGTTACATTTTTTATCCATTATAATATACACAATAGCTGCGGGGTTTTCATCTATAAGATTTCCCCATACATATTGTGTTAATGTGTATGATGAATTGATGTGCTATCGCTTGTTTTATTTTCGCATGTGTGATGATCTGAGTGGAAGAGATTATGTGTTGCATATAAATTTGAATTGTATGTGGTCAGGATAGTCTCGGTGGATAATTAATCATTATTCAGCAAATTTCTATAGCATGTTTTGTTGACTTGTATTTGGTTGATGTTTTTGTACACCAAGATGTAAGAATGCATGGCGATGTTCACAAGATGTGACAATTTTTTCTTTGAAGGAGAAAAAGGAAGAGGTCGTGTAGTTGTGTTCTTTTATGATATGTTTTTCAAGTTAGTGGTTTTTCTTGTGACAAGATGTCTCAGGATTTTTTAAGGTCCACTATTGAGCGAGAGGCTCATGATTAGCCTTCATTCTAAATCATGGCATGAGAAGCATGTTAATATTGGAGGATGATGGAATGAAGAAGAGGAAAGTGGAAAAGATGCCAAAAATATTGTAGCAAAAAGAATAACCATTGTAGACCATTTGATGTGTTGATGCCAAGAAGCGAAGGAGATGGAAAATGCATTCTTCTAGATTTGGAATTTGGAATTGTGGAGGTAAAAAGAATGGTTAGTTATTTTCTTGTGATTACTGATATTGGAAGTCATTGTTGTAGTTCACTCAGATGGGCTTAACCTGGAAAAGTGGTTTCCAAGGAGAAGCTTGCATCGAATGCATGCATGTGAAAAGGAGGAACATGATTCTCAGTGGGAAGACATCAGTCAGTTGTCAAAGCACCAAGGGATCGCTTTGGTACAACAAAGTGTTTAATTAGTCAGAAATAAGCCAACAAGTGTTGGATTGGGTCAACAACGAAAGGAGGACATTGGTTGAAGTGCCAAGCCATTTGCAAGGCAAGGCATTTCAGTGAACCCAAGTGGTTTTCATGAATATTTTTTGAAGTAGAATCAAGTTGATAGAACTTGGAAAAGAGAAGAGTATTCATCTCTCATCAGATAACCAGATTTTTTGGATCCAAAAGCCTGTCCATTAGGGGAATTTTGAGCTCTAAAATGGGCCTCCTAAGGAAAATGTACAATCAAAATTCACTTTATGAGAACCAATCACATTTTAGGGAATGACCTCATCCCTAATGGTTGAGGTGGCATTGCTTGAGTTAAAGGTACTTACTTGTCACATTCTCAATGGTGGATAAAAACTCATGGTTAACCATGGAAGTGCTGTAAGTACTTTTAAAGTCAAAGTAAAGTAATCATAATAAATGTTATTTCACACTTTTTGAATAAAAATATATTATTTTCATTTCATATTTCTTGAAAGAAATAATGCATATACCTATACATTTATTATATTATATTATATTATTTTTATATAGTATATTAATTACATGTTATTATACAATTTAAATAATATAAATTTTAATTAATAGCATATAATATAATATAATTAAGAATTTATAAATTTATATTTATATTTTATTTTAAGTTATTTAAGTACAAAGGACAAATGCATTAGTTGTTCAATGATAATGATTTTTTCTTGAAAAGCTCATTCTTATTTATAGTCACATCAATACAATTTTTTTATTAATTCTATTTTGGTACAATTTTTGAATTGAATTTAACTAAGGTTATATGGATTGTGGTGCAAAAAGTGAATTGAAAATTCATAAATATTATTTTATTGGTTTTGCTATTATTTTATTATTTCCTTAGGAGGTTCATTTTAGACCTCAAAATTCCCCTAATGAGTGGGAAGGAGTCAAATGAATTGCTCCAAACCAGAACGAATGGATAAGTATCATCATCCTAATTCCATTACTCTTTGTTTCATCGAAAACTGACTCTTTATGTGAAAGTTAGAGCTTGTTGCCTTCTTCACGAAACAGGAAAATTTTCAAAAAAAAAGTCAAACAGGGTCAAAGAGGTCAATTTCTTGGTCAAATTTGGTTTTCCTCTGGCCAATGGTGTGATGACAAGTGTCGAATGGTGGTTGGCCCAAATTTCTAGTTCGTTGGTAGTTTTTGGTTGGTTGTGAAGTAGCCAATGAGATGTTGACACAAGGCTAGCCCGGAGGCCACCACGTGCCCCTCCAAAGGATGAATTTTTATGGTATGGTAGAATTTCATTTTTATTTGGTCAGAAATTTTTTTATGTGGTGGACGGGCAGAGGTTGGGTTCGACCCAACGACCTCCCTTGCACAAACCCAAAACTCTACCAACTCTTCTATGTATTTGGTCTTCACATGCATGGGAGACCACATATATTTAAGGTTTAAATAAAATGGTGGTGGAAGGAAATTGGGGCAAGCCCCAATGCACCAAACCTTGTGCTCAAGACCATGTTAGAGGGCTCATTCATTAAGCATAATATTACCACAAATGTGGGTTTTATCAACCCATAAATTGTGGTTTAAAGCGCTAATCCAATTTTTAATTCAGATTTTGGTTAAACACGCTTAGAGTGCTAAAATAAACATTAAATGTGTTCTTACCATTAATTAATCTCTAGTGAAATTTTAAGTTCAGATTAGCACTAATTGGCAGAGTCCGCCATTTTCGGCAGAACTCCCAAATGTGTTGGAGTTAAATGGATTTTCTCCAGACTTAACAGAGGTTTCCTAGGCCAAAATTGATTAGACCATATCCGAAGCATTTTTCGACCAAATTAGGCTCAAAAAGAGTCATTCTAGATTATTTTGATGCTAGCATGATGGTGCAGGTTTTAGAGGTAGAGGATCACTTATGTAAGTTATTTTTCCACTTTGAATATTAAAGAAGCCCAGGGCCACCAGGAGAGGAGGCCATGTCTAGATCACCTGAAGACCATTCGCAAAGCTAGAAGAGGCTACCTAGGGGTTTTTTAGTCTTTTGAATCCAATTGAGTAGGTTGAAAATCCATTGGAGCATTTTCAGTGCATGTAATCAGATAATTGACCATTAATCCAAAGAGGTCCAAGCCATTGAAGCAAGTCCATGGAGATGTAGCCCAGGAGGGGTGAACTCCTTTATCAACTACCGTGTAATGTGTTGCTGTGTATTATTTCTCTGTAATTTACTTTTTTTACATGTGTTTTTAACAACTAATGTACTTAATGAATTGCGTATAAAAGACACACAAACTTGACACATAAACTCTCTCGTAAATTGTTAATTTGAGATGATCCTTAAACAAAATTATTTTATACTGATGAGGAAGCTAGCACAAAAAAAATAAAAATTCCATGTTCAGATCATTAATCAAGTTCTAGGAGGTTATGAAATTAAAAGATTGAAAGGTGAGAAAAGTCAATAGGGACAAGGATAATTCAACAGGAAGATACTATGGGTAAAAGATACCAAATTATGAAACCATACTCAAACACAACATGAAGAAGTTAAAAGATTAAAGAAAATAATTATCATTAGTAAACCCAAAAAAATGAATGATCATAGATGAAGAGACAACCAAGAGAATTGAAAAGTAAATAAGTAACAAAGTTGAAGAAGACCTCAAAATAGATAAATTTCAATAACCAATGTAGAAAATACTAGAAGGAGCACAAAGGAAATTGATGGATAGTATCAGCTTTCAACTTCAAAAGGAGAAGAAAAATAAGGTACAAGAAGATCACTATAATATTATTGAGTAAGTCGAAATAAGATTAGTGAAGACTCGATTTAGGTTGTCACTGTTTCCTGGGCAAGACAAGATTTCATTTTATCAAATATTTTATTTTTCTCTTAATGGAAGAGGCATTCTCTTTGGAATGGAATAAATGATTAACAAGATCTGGCATGCTCAATAGTTGGGATTGAATGCTTCATGGTCATAATATCTTATCTCAATGCTTTCTAGGGAGAGTGCATGCATGATATTTGAATATAGAATTCCAAACTCCAGATTCCATTGTGTTGAGGGTTTACAATCTCTCAAAAAATTATGTGAGGGTTTCAACTCTCAATATAGATATGCTAATTATACCTCCTCGAGGATGGATTTATGCAGTGTGAAAATTGAAGACCAAGCTCAAACATGGTCAGGTAATTCTTACTGCTAAACAACATATTATATTTGAAGGGAAATAGCTGGAGGATCCTTCGCATCCAACCAATTATCATATAGGAAAATGTTTTGACACTTTTTAGCTATGCGTCTGTGTTAGTGAGTAGTGGGAATAGGTGTAACCTCTTCTTCATATACATTTTCATTCAAGGATGCAGTTCAATCTAAGACATCTCCTTCAAATAGATCAACCCCCTTTTAATCCAAATCCATACATCACCAGTAAAACTAATGAGGTGACAACAATGAAGATCTCTTAGCTAGAGGCCAATAAATACCTTGATTCATATAAAACAATAGCTGTAATTTGTTATTTTAATGGTTTTTTTCATGATACAACTAATTAATCCAACAATTCCATCTATTTATGTTCCATTCTCATTGTGGTATGCCCAATTCATATTTGCAGTCCTATAACGTCAGCCTTAATTCCTATTGCAAGGTACCTACTTTTCCTTGATGACTTATCTAAGAAGATGTAGGGTCACTTTTTTATAACAAATATCATGGTTTCACTTAATTAATATGTTTAAGGCAAAACTATATCAGGAATAAGGTGCAAGTATAAAGGTCCTTCCATCAAAAAATGGGGTGGAGTTACACTATAATTAGCCGGCTAATTTTTTTAAGAATGCATCTAGACTCTAGAGAAAGTTTTCTGTGCACACACACCAAAGCAATGTGACGTTGCGGAGAGAAGAAACAAGATGGTTTTTGAAATGGACAATAACATGTTACAAGGCAGGGCAGTTCTAGATAATTCTTGATCAAAATCATACTGCATTGTACTTGCATTGTATCGTGTAAATTAAAATAATGATTCATATTCGTCGCAATTATATTTCGTAACTTCATATTTAAGTTTAATTAATAAAAATATAAATTTTATGAGTTGTGATTTCAGGGAAACCATATCCATCTGAAAGAACCTAGAAATTGGAGTACCAATATTGGAGATATTTCAATTATAAGGTCAACATGGAGACCATTCCCCAAAGTTAATCCTAAAACAACATGTGAACATAAAATTGCATTATCTTTCCTAGAGTGTCCAAATTATGTTTTAAAGACTTTAAAAAGAGGAAATATATTGTAATATATGTGAAAAGGTAAGTAAAAATTGGGATAATAATTGTAAATAAATTTTATTTCAAAGTTAGAGATAAAGGAGGAAGCCTATGGTTAATGTTTTCTCATGTTAGATAGATAATCAAGATAGTAATGTGTTGAAAGCTTAGAAAAGAACTATAAGACACTAAATTGAATTGTAAGAAGGAAATTGAAAATAAAAATGACGAAGTATTCAAATTGCAGAAGAAAAAATAAGAGATTTGTAAAAAAGGAATCAGTTCTTCATGTTGCAAGGCCTTAATCAAGTGCTAGGAGGTTATGAAATTAAAAGGATGAAACGTGAGAAAATTCAATAAGGACAAGGATAATTCAACAAGAAGATATTGTGGGTAAAAAATACCAAATTATGAAACCATGCTCAAACATTACATGAAGAATTTAAAAGATTAAAGAAAACAATTATGATCAAGAAACCCAAAAATATCAAATATCATAGATGAAGATACAACCAAGAGAATTAAAAAGGAAATATGTAACAAATTTGATGAAGTCCTCAAAATAGATGAAGCTCAATAATGAATGCAGACAAGATTGGAAGGAGCACAAAGGAAATTGATGGATAGCATTAGTTTTCAACTTCAAAAGGAGAAGAAAAAGAAGGTAAAAGGAGGTCATTGGAAGATAATTGAGTAAGTCCATATATGATTAGTCCAAACTCCATTTAGGTTGTTGATTTTTCTGTTCTGAAACCAACTCAAAAAATAGAATAAAAGAGAGACCAACGACTTAAAAATTAGCCACTTCGAGGGGGAAACCTCCTTTACATTACATAAATGAGCAATTATTGGATGACAAAAATGAAAAAACCTAGTTTCTATATATAGGAGTCCATGGGGTCACAATATAATCCTAGCCGACCTAACAATAATAATGTAAGGGCACAACAATATCAATAGTGGCCTATTATGGGGCACAATAATAACAATATGGGGACTACATGGGTACAACAATAACAATAATTGGGCTACACTAACAATAATAAGGGACTACACTAGTAATATAAGGCCCTAACATGCCCCTCTCCTTCAAAAAATTGTTGTCCTCAATGCTTGAGTAGTTTTGGATGCTTCTGTATAAAATTATCATCCTCCCATGTGGAATCTTCAATGGGTAAGTTCTTCTACTTGATGAGATACTCTGAAATTGATCAATTTTGTAGTTGTCAAGTTCTTATTTCCATGGCTACTTCAAGTTCCAATATGATTTATCCTTCCTCATCAAGTTCTGGCAATATTGTTTGAACCATAAATTTGTCACCTGTAACCTTCTTCATGCATGAAACATGGAAAACTGGGTGCACTCGGGAAGATGCAGGAAGTTACAATTTGTATTCCATAGTACCAATATTTTGCAACACCTTCTAAGGACCATAGTACTTTGGCGATAATTTATTATACTTCTTAGCTTGATTGAGGGACATTTGTTTGTATGGTTGTAGCCATAAAAATACCTAGTCATTTGCATCAAAACTTCTCCTGTTGCGATGTTGATCTGCTTGTTGTTTCATTCACTTATGTGCAAAATTTAGTTTATCATTTAATAGTTGGAGAAATTTGTGTTTATGATCGATGTGATCTTCTAGTTATTTAACCTTAGAATTTTGTCTTAAAGATGATGTGATGGACAACAGATGATATCCATAAAGTTCCATAAATGGGGTCATTTTTGCTGTAGTGTGAAAGGAAGTGTTATACCACCATTCAGTGAGAGGTAATCGATTGACCCATTGTGTCTATTTATCGGATACAAAGCAACGAATATATCCTTCCAAACATTTGTTCAATGTCTTAGTTTTTCCATCAGATGAGGATGATAATATCAACTATGAGCTAGTTGAGTACCAAAACAAGAAAATAATTCCATCCAAAAATTTCCAGTGAAAATGGGATCTATATCGCTTACGATAATATTTGGGTTTCCATGTAGCTCTTTAATTGTTTCCATAAATGCAGTAGAAAATGTACTCGCTTTAAATGGATGAGATAATGCAAAAAAGTTTGCATACTTGGTAAGTCTATCAACTACCACCATGATAAAATTATTTCCTTTGGACTTAGGTAAACTTGTGATAAAATCCATTGAAACCTCCTCCCAACATTGATTTTGAATGGAGAAGGGTTGTAGCAAACCCGAGGTATTAATTGTCTCAAATTTATTTAGTTGGAAAACCAAACATTCCACCACAAAATTTTGAATATCATATTTAAAGCCATCCAAAAAAAATCTTTCTTCACCCTGTGGTAAGTTTTTAAAAATCCTAAGTGTCCTTCTAAGAGAGAGGTGTGCAATTCCAAAATAATATTTTGTTTTAGTTTGGAATTATTACAAAAATATAAGTGATCTTTAACCTCATGTTGGGATATGGAAATATCTTGGCAATAGATGGTGCACTAATCTTGGCACTTAATCAGTGTGGATACTTTTATATGAAATAGATTATTGTTGATTGGGACTATGAGATCCCGATCTGGATGTCTTTCAAGGATATAGGTTTGAATATCAGATGGGAACAATCCTACAAAAATATTACGACTTCATTCAGACATACTATGGGTGATAGATTAATATGGAGAGACATAACAAAAGAGAACGGCCCGAAGGTTAAAGAGATATATCAGGTGCTCATTGAATCGAAGTTTGAACTGGGTGCAGACAGTTGGTTTAAGCTAATTTGGAAGGAAAAGGTAAAAATAAAAATGATTATTAATCTATGGCTTGTTTGGAGGGATAAGAATAATACTTGGAATAATCTGCAAAAAAAGGGTTGGCAGGGGCCGGGATACTGTTTTTTATGCGAAGAAAATTGTGAAGATAACCAACACCTCTTTTATTTGTGTCCATTTGCAAAGAGAGTCTTAGAAATATTGTGCTCAATTTGGAAATTTTCTATCCTGGAATATTCGAATACAGTGGAATGCATTCGGCGGTGGTTTAGTAGAGGGAAAATATTTAGAGCCATTCCCATCCTCGTCCATTGGTACATATGGGTTAATAGAAACATAAAGTTATTTGATGGGAGACCATGCACCCTAGAAAATATTGTGAACTGGATTTTTATAAGCTGGGAGAGGCAGAAGACAACCTAGAAACAGCCTATAGACTTATCCAGGAGAATTAGACCACATGAAGTACACTTCCCAGTCGGATACTTTGATGGGGCTGCTCAAAATGCAAACTGTGGCTATGGTGTTTGGCTTATGCTTTATCCAAATTGCCATTACAAGTTCTACTGGAACAGAGGGATTGGTACGAATATGAGGGTAGAATGGATGGCTCTATGGGGCCTATTATGGGTGGCTTCAGATCTATATGTGGAGAAGTTATGGGTTTTCGGAGATTCTAAAACTCTCATTGATCACATGAATAACAAGTCCAATCTAAATCTTGGATTGATTACTCACTGGATTGAGCGTATGCATGCTTTAAAGAAAAATTTCTCTTTCATTTCATTTTGTCATGTTTACAGGGATAAAAATGAGGTTGCAGACCGCTTATCCAAGAAGGGACTTGAGGGCACTTTTGCCTATATGAAATATGAATACATTAACTCACAAGGACCAATCGTAGAAGGTTTGATCAACTTGGTATAACAGGATTGTCTCTTTCCTTCTATTCTACCAGTTTTGTCTCTTACTCCATCGGGTCGACTGGGTGTTTGTCGCCTACTAGTATCTTTTTACAAAACAGGATGTTCTCTATTACTACTCTTTGTTTTGCCTCTTCATCCACTGGGACAACTGGGCATTTGTCGCATGTTAGTAACATTTATCTCTTCCTGAAATATAATCTATTTAAATACAAGTATATTACTAATCATAGACTATGGAAGACGCGCGTGCATTCACACAATCTATTTTTTAGATATCTTGATGGAGCATAAGCTCAAATCTTTTAATTTTTGGCCTAGAATGAGGCTTGCCTCAATGTCTGTAATGTCAGAAATGCTACTATTTTTTGTTTTGGTAAAAATTGGATGGAGATGTTATTTATAACACTTTTTGTAATGAACAACAAGAGGTTTGTCCTCCTAGAATGTATTTAGATAAGATGATGTCCCAAAAGGACGTTTATGTCTTTTCGTTTTATGTTCTGGTACTTAATATAAACCAGTCATATTTTTTCATGCTGAAAAAAAAGGAATCATTTTTTCTAAATAAACATATCAAATCAACTGGGATCTTGCTGCAACTTTTGAATGAGTGTCCATACTTGTTCATCATTATTCCATTCCTCCCTTGCTTCGGTTATCCAATCGGGTTGGATAATAGAAATGGCACAAAGCAATGTTTCCACATCCTCATCCTTTCTTGAGAGTGCATCTACAACAACATTTAGCTTTCCTTTTTTGTAGATGATTTCAAAGTCATAACCCAACATCTTTTTGACCCATTTTTGTTGCTCTTATGAAGATAGTTTTTGTTCCAAAAAGTATTTAACACTATCATGATCATTTTTTACCTTGAAGTGTCTTCCCATTAGGCAAGGTCGCCATTTCTTTAGTTCATGTAGTATTGCCAACATTTCCTTCTCATTAATAACTTTCTATAAATTCTTTCCTTTGATTGGAGGGATTTCAAAAGAAATGTGTTTTCATTCTTGCATTAAAACAACACCAATTCCATTTCTTGGGGCATCACATTCCACAATAAAGGTTTTTATGAAGTCTGATGTAGTTAAGACTGGTGCTTGGTCCATTGCCCCTTTAAGATTTTAAAAGGCCTAGTTGCTTCAGGAGTCCATGAAAATGCATCTTTCTTGAATAATTTTGTTAGAGGTGCTGCTATTATCCCACAATTATTAGCAAAATTGTGATAATACCTTGTTAACCCTATAAATCCTTGCAACTGCTTTATGGTTGTGGGGAATTTCCATTCCTTAATGGCTTTAATTTTGTTAGGGTCTACCTTAACACCCTCTTGAGATACAATATGACCCATATATTCCACATCTTGTACTCCAAAGAAACATTTGGAGGTTTTTTCATATAATTGTTTCTCCTCCAATAGTTTGAGCACCCTGTCAACATGTTGAAATTGATCCTTCCAAGACCAGTTATAGATTAGTATATCATCAAAAAATACTAACACAAATTTTGTAAGGAAGGGATTGAAAATGGAATTCATCAACCCTTGAAATGTAGAAGGTGCATTGGTAAGGCCGAAAGGCATGACCAAAAATTCAAAATGACCCTCATCAGTTCAAAATGTTGATTTTAGAATGTCTTCAGTCTTCATTCTAATATGATGATATCCTAAATGGAGATCCAACTTGGTGAAATAAATTGATCAATGTAATTCATCCAATAATTCATGAATCACAAGAATGAGAAATTTATCTTTAATAATGAGCTTATTGAGCTCTCTATAATCTAGACACATGCGCCATGATCCATCCTTTTTGTGCACCAATACTACTGGAGTAGAAAAAGAACTTTGACTAGATTGAATTATACTAGCCTCTAGCATTTCTGCAATCATATGTTCAATTTCGCTCTTTTTGACATCAGGATATCCGTAAGGCCTGATGTTTGGAGGAAAAATTCCTGGAATAAAATGAATAACATGATCATGATCATGAATAGGTGGGAGTCCTTTGAGAGTTTCAAACACCTTGGAATGATTGTCCAAGACTTTTTGGTGATCCTGAGAAATAGATGATTTTGATGTTGGAACTTCCAGTGAGCATAATTATGGAATTATGCCTCGTTGTTATTTCTTCAGAATATTTTTCATGAAATTAGAGCTTATTGTCTTTCCTGGATTCCATGCAATATCCTGTAATTCAACTTCCTTTCCGCCGAAAAAGAATTCAGGAAGAGTTCTTGAAAATTAAAAGCTACTATCCCCAAAGATTGTAACCATTTTACTCCTAGTACAACATCAACACCACCCATTGGAATGGAAAGAATTGTAATATTCAATACATATTCCCCCATGGTTAGCTTGATATTATGGCAATTTCTAGAGAAATTTATGGTTCATCCATTTTCCACCACCACTTGACTCTCTAGCGTTGGGTATAGGGAGAAATTCAATTCCTTGGCTACCTTACAATGTGTAGTGTCCCTTCTTGGTGAGATAGCTTTGACGACACTTAGAGATGGTGATTTTGATATAATGATATAATATTATGTATGACAGACTTATGTACATGCTTATATGCTATATACCTGGTTTAGGTCACTTGGTTGTTGTGTGCTTATGATAATATCTATGGTTGCATGTATAAGAATTGATTTTGGTTAAGAGCATATTAGCGATGTTTTCTCTTTTAGTATCCTATTTTGGACATAGGTGTATGAAATGAATGGTGATTTAGGATTGAGACACAGATCCATGGATGATCATGGTTATGTGGAACATATGGTTAATTATGATTTATGGAAGATACATGATTTTTATGATTATATGTGAGTAATATCGTACTAAGCATGATGTCACAGGCGACTTGGTCATTTCCAACAAGGATGCTCAAGTTATAAATGAATGCGGAAGTAATTTCTCCAAAACAAAAATGACTATGGAAGTCATGCACAGTCCTTGGTAAAATGTGAATAAGTTAATTATCAAATTAATTTCATTTATTTGATCCATGAGATTGTGATGTGTGCGGGTCTTGGAAGAATACCTTACCAAAAAACCATAAGATGGGTATGAGCTCACAATCACTACCTTAAAGTGAAATGTATAGTTTCAAACTAGATTAGATGAGAATCCATGAAAATTAGGGCACAAATTCCTAAATCCATGAAATATAAAGACGAGGAGTCTTAGATATATAATAAAAGGATTAGGGCGCGGATTCCTAAATCCATGAAATATAAATACATGGAGTATTGAATCTATAATTAAATTTTTGGGGCACGTAGTCTTGAATATTTAAAAATATGAAGTTGTGGAATCTTGGATATTTAGAGTAGATCAGGGCGTAGAGTCAAACTACTAAGGCACGAAGATGCATACGATAGGGGTGCGGAATCCTTATTATCCGGAAGAAAAATACCACTGATGGGCAGCTTGCAGATTTCCTTAATAAACTCTCATTCCTAACAATTTTGGAGTGACATTCTAAAAATAGAAAGTAATGTCTACCATTTCAAGTATGACTTTCCAAAAATAGTAAATCAGCTCCAATCAATGGGTAATCAAGTATACTTGAAGGAAAATCACTTAAATTATGATTAATCAATCTTAATAGTTCAATCTTGACTTAATCCTCAATATTATTATTATATTTTATGAGACTATGATATTATTATTAAAAGGGAATTATATCTCCTCAATCACTTCACACCTCTCTCCTTGATGATTCTCATGGCTCTATGTAACTCTCTCTCTCTCTCTTTTAATAATACATTACTCTATTTTATGCACTCATCAAAGAATGACATATTCCTCTTACACTCATTAAATACATGTCATAAAATATTCCTCTTACACTCTCTTTAATGCATATGTTACACTCCTTAATGCCATGAGTCACACTCATCTAAATGGAATATAAGGCATGAATATTACTCCTCCTTTATGACAAGAATTTGTTTCTCCTCATATATATGTGTCTCATGTATTCTCACTTGGGGGTGGTGCATGGTGATACCAAGAGTTGGAGAGATTTGAAAAAAAATTATGAGAGGGAGGAACTTGGAGAGTAGCCAATTTATTTTCAAATGAATTGGAAATCCCTAAACTAAATTACTAAGTAGCTATACATGGTGCAGCTTGCCATGAGTTGTATTTGGAGGAATTGAAACATATCTTCCTCAACTTTCCTTGTATTTTTCTCTACTGCTATATTTTGGTACTTTTTGTAAGATTTTACAGCTCGGGGGGTTCCAGGGGCAGGAGTTCTCCTTGGATATAGTTGGGTGGAAAACCGAATGGTTCAAATGAGTTGGCTAAGGGATCAAAGGTGGATCATATTCTCAAAAATTGGAGTTGAATATCTCTTCAGGTATAATTTTCATTGTCCTAAAATTATAGTATAGCTTTAGCATAAAATAAAATTAGAAATTTAAATTGTTGTAAGCATCTAATTTTGATTTAATCTTATGCTATCTAGAATATTATTGATTAGTTAAAAATGAAGACTAGATCAATATATATGCACGGATGTTTATATCTCAGTATTGGATTTATTATCGATGTAGTTTGTGGTACTAATCTTGGTATTATATAATTTGAGAAGGGAAAGCCAAATATTGTGGAAGGTAATTGCAATAAATAAATTATAAAGGACTTGGGTAAGTGTTTCACGATTTATGGTTTTGTTTCAAGTAATTAGATGCATGTTTTAGAAAGGGTTTCATGATATTTTGCAAAGTGTTTGTCAAAATCCGTGAATGAGTAACGCTATCAATTTATTTATGCATGAACAAGTGCTAACTTGCAACTTACACCAGAAGTAAGAAAATGGAAATGTACCCAAAATATATGTGGAGGAATTACAAAATCAACCCTTAAAAGAAAATGCAAAAATAATGGCAACTAAAATATGGTTTGGAAGATAAAATGCTTGAGGTAAGTTTGAGATAAATTTCAGCTATGGCTTATGTTTCATATTCTTATCAATAATTCAATTTTTTTTAATTCAAGTTGTTGTAATAGTACTATTAGAATTTTGACAGAAAGCCTTAATGGTTGTAGCATTCAGGGCTACCATGTGTTTGTCAAATTTTAGCAATGGGTGCGATAAGCTTGTCAAATCATGTCAAATGAATTAGCTTGTGGGTTGTAAAATGTTTCAAGAAATCACTTGGTGGATTTAGAAATGTGTGAATTCAATGAGCATACCTTAGTATCATAACTCTGGGTTGTTTTTCCTCATGTAGTGCTATATTTGAAAGTTTTCATTCCATGTGTTTGACAAAAGTCATAAATGAAACATTAAGGATATATATTTTTTGTTGTTTTAAGAATCACATGGGAAATTTGAATTCGATTTAGCCCAACACCAGGGGATATCCGTGCCTAATGGACCTGTAACTCCTGATTTGATTCCAAAAATAAAAACTTTTTAGAACCCAGATTAGAAATCTAGGTGATTTTACAGATCACTGATGTGAGTTATGTGCACCTGTTGTTGAGTCTTTGATGAAAGACTAAGATTATTTAGTCCCTGTTTTAAGATTCCAACATTTAAAGTTTCAATTTATGAATTTTAGGAGATAAATATGTTGAAGAAGTATCTTAAATTCATTGTTTCCAAGTGTTTGACAAAATGCCTCAATGGCTTTTAATTGCATGCTTGCAAAGTGTTTGTCATCAGGCCTCAATAATTGTAGATTTCATGCTTGAAAAGTTTTTTTAAAAAGTTTCGAATGGGTGTAGCATTGGTGCATATAAATTGTTAGTGTAAAATTCTTAGTGATTGTCGTTCTTATGTACTAGAAATTATAAATTGACTATTTAATGGGTGTAGCTTCAATACACTATTTAATGGGTGTAGATTCCTATGTCTGCAAGTTTTTTGTATGAATATGAAAATGAATTTAATAATTTTCTGAAGTGTGAATAGGGAATAAGACATTTGTTTCTTGTATTATCTAAAGCTTTCATAAAAAAGGGATTGTCGTTGGAAACAATTTTACGGTGACTAATTATTTAGGATTTTGTGCAAATGAGTATTAGTGATTATGTGACCTCTATTTCTCTATATTATTGATGGTGGGTAAGGTGGGAGCTTACATATGGTATCAAAGCCAAGTTAGAACACTAGGGCCTAATGGGCCAACATGCTTATTTGTAGGCTGATGATGTATGAAAGTTGATTTTGCATGCATGTTGAGTTGTTGTATATCTTGTTGATGATGTATGAAAGTTGATTTTGCATGCACGTTGAGTTGTTGTATATCTTGACTTGGAAGCATATTGGTTGCATAGAGGATATCATTATTATTATCTCATTTAGAAAATCATGAAAAATAAATATTTCCTATATTCCTTTATATTTCTGTTAAGACATATTATCAAAAATATGTTAAAATGTTTAAAGACATGCTGGGAAAGTATGTGCTTGAGAAATTTAGGGTTAAACCCACGTATGTGAATGACTTGATTTCCAATCGATAAGTAAGATAGGTGGAGTGCATGCATGGTTTCATATATTTTTAATGCATCATTTTCAATGTGATATGGGCTTAGTAGCCATCTTTACTAGCTGAAATCGTATCTACCAAGAAAAATATTGGCTTAATCTGGGCTATAGTATGGAAACCTTGGTATCTATGCTTTGGGAATGAGTAACAAGTGTAAGGTTGAGATTCCATTAACGGGATGATTGAGTTCATCATGTTAATTTTGACTGTTTTCATACCTACACTAAAGGAAACTTAACTAAAATCTTCCTTGAAGGATGTCACTTTTAACTGTGAATGTAGGTTCAAGGGTAATGTATGTGCATTAATTATATGTGTTAAAATATGATTTGGGAATACATTATTAATGAGTAAGAATGAAATTACTCCGATTTATTTGACATGATTTTGTGTATTTTGGGTTGACATTATGCATCAAATAACTTTAAATTATTCAAATACTAGGTTGAGGTATGACCTTCCTAATGAACAAGAGGCTTAAATGACTAGTGCATGAAGGGTTGTGGAAGCCATTTTAAGGAACACTTGAAGGTTATGTTTTCCTTAAGCTAATGTATGGGTGTGGAATCCATACTAGAATATATTTATGAGAAAATGTATGGGTGTGGAATCCATAATAACATATATCTATGATCTAATGTATGGGTGTGGAAACCATAGTAGCAAATATCTATGAGAAAATTTATGGGTGTGGAATCCATACTAGTATATATCTATGAGATAAGTAATGAGGTGAGGTATGGGTGTGGAATGCATACTAAATACATCTACGAGCTAAGTAATTCTTATGGTTAGAATATTTTGATGGAATCTCATAGACATGATTAAGGAGTAATTATGTGTAATTAAAGTTAAATGGATAGATATTTGTAACACGAATTTGCTTGAGCTTTAAATCCATTATTTTATTTTTATTACAAATGAAGATACTAAGATTGGTATACTGAACACCATTAGGTGGTTTAGAATGCTTGGAATAATTAATTTTGATATATGGAGTCAAGTGTGAACTAGATATCTATCCTCTAGTATTGTAATCCTTTTGTATTTGTTGAATTTAGGTAGAATTAAAATGACTTTCAAACTTATTGAAATGTAGAAAAATATTATTGTGATAAGTTGATGAAATAAATTTTCTACTGGCTTAAGACAAATTAGGTCTACGAAATCCATAATAGTCTCTTTAAAGGTTTTATCAGTTGAATATTGGTTGCATTCTATTTAACCAGATGAATTAGAGAAATTATGAGAATTGAACTCATGTATTGCTCTAAACTATTTTTAGTTAGGCGATTGAGTCAAAATTCATATTGTTTGTAAATTTTTAAGAGAATAGCATGTTTAGAAGGTAAACGTTTTATGTGGTGAGAACTTGTTTTATTTGAATTTAAAGAAAAAGGCATGTGATTAATGAAAATATTAGTTGAGTTCTTGTTTTACAAGAATATGTGCTTGTGATATTTTTTGAGGGAGAAATGGAAGGAGAGTGAGGTCAGATTTTGATCAATTTGAATTCGTGCATGATTTAGAAGCCTAAGATGATTGTATTGTATGTGGAATGAAAGAGATTTTAGGTTTAGGAATTTTGTGTTGGGATGTATAGTTATATGAGTATTTATTAGTCCTAAAAAATGTTGTAATAATTTGAGAAGGTGGTAATTCTCCTTAAAAAAAAAGGTTTAACTTTAGGCTAGAAATTCCCTTATGATAGTATAAATCTTATTTAAATTTAACAAGATTCATCACATTTTGAGAAATGTATGGTTTGCATAGCTTGTTGTTGTGTATGTATTAATAGTAAGGAATAAGACATGAAATCAAATAAATTGATTAATTACTTAATATAAATCATGACTAATTTCATAGTTGGAAAACAAATTGACTTAAAGTTATCAAGGTATGTTCAATAATATAGATGCCATATTTTCATAATTGTGAAAGTTGTTCTTGATTACAAGCCACTTTCGAAAAGATATCATTAATCTACTTTTATAATGAGGATCTTCTAACAGAGTCATTCATAATTGATTCTCAAGTTCGAGAAATGAATAATAATGAAGATTATGCAAACTAATGAATGATCTATAATACATAAGTGGGTCAATGAGGACTGTATTTAACCTTAGCTTGTTCGTTTAAAAAAACAAAATAAACAAAAATGGTTCCTTGAACCTCAAATTGTATTTTTGCCTAAAGATTAAACGTTTAGTAAAAACTAAAGATAGATCCTAAATATTTTGATTGCAAGGATGTATTATGGAATGAAAAGAGGAAAATTGGATTGCGAAGAAATAAATCAAGTGGGATGTAAGAGTGTGTTTTAGACATCATGTTTTGTTGTGTAAGAGTGGGTTTTATATATAACATCATGTTTTGTTACGTAATTTCACTGACAATTGTATGTGGATTATTTTATTATTATTGGATGCAAATTTTATTGTGATATGGGATGGAACATCATTGTTGTGTATAAAACCTATGGGTGTTCTATAAATAGCTTGGTAAGCTCAACATACTATAGAACTAAGAAGATGAGACATGTAGGATTCATGTAGACTATGAGAAAGAAAAACATGTAGAATATCAAATTATTATAGATAAATTAAGTAGATATCATATCAATTACATACAATAGTATTTTTATATGGTACTATAAATTGTATGGTTGGTTTTGATATAGAAATATTTGGTATTTTATATCAAAACATACCTAATATGGCATGGATATATTTTCTACTTGATTAAGAATGGTATGTTTAGTTTCATGGAGTTTATTCTAATTTAGAAAACATTAAACTATGGATTGGCATGAAGAAAAATATATCAAATACATATACATAGGGTTAACAACTTATTTATAGGAGAATCTAAAAGAACTAAGTATCTTATGGCCGTAGGAAAAACTTCAGGCCAAGTTTAGCCCAAGAGGGGGAGTATGTAGTGTCCCTTCTTGGTGAGATAGCTTTGATAACACTTAGATATGGTGTTTTTTATATAATGATATAATGTTATGTATGCCAGACTTATGTACATGCTTATATGCTATAGACTTGGTTTGGGTCACTTGGTTGTTGTGTGCTTATGATAATATCTATGGATGTGTGTATAAGAATTGATTTTGGTTAAGAGCATATTAGTGATGTTTTCTCTTTTGGTATCCTATTTTGGACATAGGTGTATTACATGAATGGTGATTCAAGATTGAGACACATATCCATGGGTGATCATGGTTATGTGGAACATATGGTTAAATATGATTTATGGATGATACATTATTTGTATGATTATATGTGCGTAATCTCATACTAAGCATGATGTGGTAGGGGACTTGGTCATTGCAAACAAGGATGCTCAAGTTATAAATGAATGTGGAATTCATTTCTCCAAAACCAAAATTATTGTGGAAGTCATGCATAATCTTTGGTTAAATGTGAATAAGTTAATTATGAAATTCATTTGATTTATTTGATCTATGAGATTGTGATGTGTGCAGGTCTTGGAAGAAGACCTTACCAATGAACCATCAGGATGGGTATGAGCTCACAATCACTAACTTTAGTTGAAACGTGGAGTTTCAAAGAAGAGTAGATGAGAATCCATGAAAATAAGGGTGCCGAGTCCTAAATCAATGAAATATAAAGACGTGGAGTCTTGGATATATAATAAAAGGATTAGGGCACGGAGTCCTAAATCCATGAAATAGAAAGACATGGATTTTTGAATATATAATGAGATGTTTGGGGTGCTGAGTCCTGAATATTTAAAAATATCAAGGTGTGGAATCTTGGATCTTTAGAGTAGATCAGGGCACGGAGTCCTCAATCTACTAAGGCACAAAGATGCATACAATAGGGGTGCGGAATATTTATTATCCGAAGGAAAAATACCACTCATGGGAAGCTCACAGATGAATTTCCTTAATAAAATATCATTCCTAACGGTTTTGGAGTGACATTATAAAAATATAAAATCATGTCTACCATTTCAAGTATGACTTTCCAAAAATAGTAAATCACCTCCCATCAATGGGTAATCAAGTATACTTGAAGGAAAATCACTTAACTTATGATTAATCAATCATAATAGTTCAATCTCGACTTAATCCTCAATATTATTAATATTATTATTATATTTTATGAGACTATGATATTATTATTAAAAGGGAATTATGTCTCCTCAATCACTTCACACCTCTCTCCTTGATGATTCTCGTGGCTCTATGTAACTCTCTCTCTCTCTCTTAATAATACATTACAATTTTTACACACTCATAAAATAATGACATATTCCGCTTACACTCATTAAATACATGTCATAAAAGATTCATCTTACACTCTCTTTAATGCATATGTTACGCTCTCCTTAATGGCATGAGTCACACTCATCTAAATGAAATACAAGGCATGCATATTACTCCTCCTTTATTACAAGAATTTGTTTCTCCTCCTATATATGTGTCTCATGTATTCTCACTTGAGGGTGGTGCATGGTGATACCAAGAGTTGGATAGATTTGAAAAAAAATTATGAGAGGGAGGGACTTGGAGAGTAGCTAATTTCTTTTGAAATGAATTTGAAATCCCTAAACTAAATTACTAAGTAGCTATACATGGTGTGGTTGGCCATGAGTTGTATTTGGAGGAATTAAAACATATGTTCCTCAACTTGCATTGTATTTCTCTCTACTGCTATATTCTGGTATTGTTTGTGAGCTTTTAAAGCTCGGGGGGTTCTAGGGGGAGGAGTTATCCCTGGATATGGTTGGGTGGAAAACCAGATGGTTCAAATGAGTTGGCTAAGGGATCAAAGGTGGATCGTATTCTCAAAAATTGGAATTGAATATCTCTTCAAGTATAATTTTCATTGTCCTAAAATTATAGTATAGCTTTAGCATAAAATAGAATTAGAAATTTAAATTGTTGTAAGCATCTAATTTTGATTTAAGTTACGTTATATATAATATTATTGATTAGTTAAAAATGAAGACTAGATCAGTCTATATGTATGGATGTTTAGATCTCAGTATTGGAGTTATTATTGGTGTAGTTTGTGGTAATAATCTTGGTATTGTAGAATTTGAGAAAGGAAAACCAAATATTGCTGAAGGTAATTGCAATAAATAAATTATAAAGGACTTGGGTAGATGTTTCGCTATTTATGGTTTTGTTTCAAGTAACTAGATGCATGTTTTAGAAAGGGTTTTAGGATATTCTGCAAAGTTTTTGACAAAATCCATGAATTATTAATGCTATCAATTTATTTATGCATGAACAAGTGCTAACTTGTAGCTTACACTAGAAGTAAGGAAATGGACATGTACCCAAAATATACCTGGATGAAGTACATAATCAACCCTTAAAAGAAAACGCAAAAATAATGGCAACTAAAATATGGTTTGGAAGATCAAATGCTTGAGGTAAGTTTAAGATAAATTTAAGTTATGGTTTATGTTTCATATTCTTCTCAATAATTCAATGTTTTGTTATTCAAGTTGTTGTAATAGTACTATCATAATTTTGATAGAAAGGCTTACTGGTTGGAGCATTCAAGGCTGCCATGCGTTTGTCAAATTTTAGCAATGGGTGCAATGAGCTTGTCAAATCATTTCAAATGAATTAGCTTGTGGGTTGTAAAATGTTTCAAGAACTCATATGGTGGATTTAGAAATGTGTGAATTCAATGAGGATATCTTAGTAGCATAAATCTGGGTTGTTTTTCCTCATGTAGTGTTGTAGTTGAAATTTTCATTCCATGTTTTTGACAAAAGTCATAAATGAAACATTAAGGATGTAATTTTGTTTTTGTTTTAAGAATCACATTCCTGGGAATTTTGAATTTGATTCAGCCCAACATCAGGTGGTATCCTTGTCTAATGGGCCCGTAACCTCTGATTTGATTAAAAAAAAATACTTTTTAGAACCTAGATCATAAATCTGGGTGATTTTGCAGATCGCTACTATGAGTTATGTGCACCTATTGTTGAGTCTTTGATGAAAGATTAAGATTATTTAGTCCCTATTTTAAAATGCCAACATTTAGAGTTTAAATTTATGAATTTTAGGAGATAAATATGTTGAAGAAGAATCTTAAATTCATTGTTGTCAAGTGTTTGAAAAAATGCCTCAATGGATTTTGATTGCATGCTTGCAAAGTGTTTGTCATAAGGCCTCAATAACTGTAGATTGCATGTTTGCAAAGTGCTTGTAAAAAGTCCTGAATGGTTGTATCTTTGGTGCATATAAATTGTTAGTGTAAAAGTCTTAGTTGTTGGGAAAAATACTGAGAGTGGGGGGGGGGGGGGTGAATTAGTATTTAGGACTTACTCAACTTTTACTTTTTCATTCTCTAAAAACCCATACGCAACTTTGTTGAAGCCAACTAGCGTATACACGCGGATATCCTTCATAAAACTCGCGTATATACAAAGATCTTATTATGCCATTAATTCTTTACTTAGATCTATGCAACATTCATTATTCTGATGATTAGATAACAGTAAGCATGTGCAGTAATAACATAATAAACCATCACACATAAGCATCACACAAGAACACCAGGATTTAAGGTGGAAACCCAAGTCGGGAGAAAACCACCGATGTTGTCGTCTCAGTCTTCAATATTTATTATATAAAGAAAACATGTTACAACCATGTACTGGCACAAACTCATACCAGCACGCGAGCGCCCACCTACGAGAAGGCTACAACCTTCTCTCGTTTACCGGCCTCTCTGGAAGGGAGCTCTGACCCACCTGCGCTCGTTTACCGGCCTCTCATGGAAGGGAGCTCCAACCCCCTGACTCGTTTACCAGCCTCTCCTGGAAGGGAGCTACGACCCCCTGATCTCGTTTACCAGCCTCACCTGGAAGGGAGCTACAACCCCCTGACTGAAGGCTACAACCCTCAGCACCACCATGGACCACGTTTCATCAATTTTCATACTGGATCCAATAGCTTCAATAGAGCACAACTTGCAGGCCACGTTTCATCATATTTTCAGACTGGACCCACTCCACACATTTAAGCTCAATCATACATCAAACTGATACTTATAAATTCATCAATTCATTCAATGAACCATCAACCAAGCAATCAACAACTTGATCTTTCATCAATATAATCAGCAGCATAATCATCATTCAAACAACCCAGATCTGTATGAATACCTCATTGACAGATAGCAGTAAACTAGCAGAACAGATCAGACATTTCAGACTTCAACAAACCCTAGTTTTCATACACGCTTTCTATTCACTGATCCTACGTATATACGCGCTTTCATGCATATCAACCCACGTATACATCTTCACATATTACAGAACTAATTTCATAACCCATACGTGCTTTTGCTTAAGCCAACCCGCGTATATACGCGCTTTCTCTGTTACAAACTTGCGTATAGATCTTCAGACATTTTAGGGCAGAACAATTCTTCAGAACAGATGCATAGCTCAGATTTTACCCTTCACTTCAGAAACATGTTCGCCTCATCTTAGATCTAAACATTCCATAAACAGATCTAGAAGATACAAATACATTTCAGATCTAGAGATCCCTCTTCATCAGTTTCTTCATAGGTGCATTATGAATTCAGATCTGTCATTCAACTGTTACCCATTCCATACAGATATACTTCAGAGAGAAGTATTCATTAAAACCCAGACCTCTTGCACACCCTTTGCACAATGAATTTCTTCTTCTTAAATAGATTTAGCCTTTGACAATACCATGAGCCAAAACCACATTACTTACGATGGTATTCCTGGACGGGATCAAGTAGACAATCAAGCGCTCAATACAATGGGTCAATACCATGGTAAGAACCCCTGGTTTTATAAATTTAGAGCGTAATTAGGCATACGCGACTTGGCACGTACTTTTCCGCGTGCATACGCTACTTAGCCTTAACAAACCCATGTATGCTTTGTGACACACACTTTTCATCTTTGTTCTGACCCTTACTGATATTTCTTTCTTCTGCACCTTCTGTACTGATTGTAGATACATCAGATTTACATCATTAACAAGCTCATCAAGTCAAGAACAACTTCATCAAGTAGGTTGCCATCATCTTCATCAAGTGGGTTGCCATCAAGGACAACACTCTGCATCATATTGCCAACATTAGTGACTGTCGTTCTTATGTACTAGAAATTATAAATTGACTATTTAATGGGTGTAGCTTCCTATGTATGCAATTTTTTTGTATGAATATGAAAATGAATTTAATAATTTTCTGAAGTGTGAATATAGAATAAGACAATTGTTTCTTGTATTATCTAAAGCTTTCATAAAAAAGGGCTTGTTGTTGGAAACAATTTTACAGTGACTAATTATTTAGGATTTTGTGCAAATGAGTATTAGTGATTATGTGACCTCTATTTCTCTATATTATTGATGGTGGGTAAGGTGGGACCTTGCACAATGAATAAAATTATGGGTACTACCTGAATCAATAAGAACTATTACATTTTTCTTCTTGATATGTCCTTATATATTGAGAGTTTGAGGAGTGGTAATTCCTTCCAATGCATTACAAGATATGGCCATATTCATTTCTTCTTCCTATAGGGTTGGTTCCTAGTGTATATGCTTTACTTTTGAAGTTTATTGTTCCTTTTCTTCCTCCTCTTCACAATCTATGTAAAATAATTTCTTCTGAGCACACTTATGACCTTTAGTGTATTTTCTATCACAACTATAGCAAAGCCCTTTTTCTTTTTTTCTTCCAATTTTTGTTTTCTCAACCTTGTAGTTTGTGAAAGTATAGGAGTAACAACACTACCATCTTTATAGTTATGAGTGGTAGGCTTCCTTGTAGCCATAATTTTTCTTTCAATTTTTCTTGCCAACTTGAATGCCTTCTCCAATGTATCACGCTCCCAAAGGCGAACCTCATGTTGGATGTTATCCTTTAGAGTCCCTATGAAGACATCAATCCTATGTTCCTTTGGAATATTATTTACCCTCATATTCAATTTTATTAAGTCCTCAATGTGCTCGATCATTGAACCCTTTTGTTTGAGATTTATCCATTGGCTAAAGAAGGTGTTTCTCTTTGAACCCTCATAATGTGCTATCATTTCCTCTGTAGAAATTGACCAAGTGACCAGTGGTTTACAAGAAAAAACCATCGACACCATACAAATTGGTTTTTTTTAAAATATAAAGTTGCAATGCGTACCTTTTGTGTGTTTTGCATATTATGGAGCTCAAAGTATTTCTCCATTTGTAGTACCCAAGTTATCGAATCCTTGCCATAAAAACTCCTCATATATATCTTTGGAATATAGTGGGTGTTAAATCCAGCATTAGAGTCTATGAAATCATGATTAAAATTTATTTTGTTCTCATCATGAGTTTCCTCTACCACTTTTTCGCCATTAGGAAGCTTTTATTGTAGAAAATTTTCCAAACCTTCCTTCAAGTCTTCCACATTTCCTTCTATACCATCTATTGTGGCTCATTTGCAATATCCTTTATTTTTAATTTTCAAAAAAAAAAAAAATAGAAAATTATCAAAAGATATGTTAAAGTATCAAATTCACAGACTAAATATCGAGCATCTTATGGAGCAGGATTCGATGATTTATCAAACAGTGAGTAAAAGGCTCAACTTGCGGGCACTTTCAGCGTGTGGGTTAACGAGGAGAGTGCCTTCATAGTTGACCTTGTTGACTGCGGAAGCAATCTAGATCAACAGTTGAGATTCACTGCGGGGGCGTAAGCCCAATGAGTTTTCTGTACCTCGGGACCTCCTGCAGTGACGTATGCAGCCAAATTGGTGACAATTGTAGTCCACATCGGGTTTTCTTAACGGTCTTTTGGCGCGTCTTATCAGCATTTAATTTTAAATCCCGCGCCACCTATTTAAGAAGGATTCTCATTTTTCTGAGGTTATTATTGTTAGTTTGTGTTTTAAATTTTGTCTGCACTGTGTTTTTCTCAGCTATTTGTCATCCTGTCAAATATTTTTCACCCTGTCAATTGTCTGCTATCCTAAGTTGAATTATGGCTAAGCGCTAATCCTTGTCAGTTTCTTCAAGTCACATCCTTATCATGGAAACCGAGAGGGATATCAAGGATACTATTTTTTCCCTTGACCACCTTTCATTATATCAACAAGTCTGCTTAAACGATAAGGCCTCTCTAATTTATAATGCCATGGTCAAAACTGGTGTGTTGTCAGCATGTATTCCAAGAACGCATATTTTCCCTGAATTTGTGTATTGGCTAGTATCTGTTATGTACCCAGGGAAGTGTTTTCTAATGAACTATCAAGGTGAAAATGTTCTACAGGTTTCAGCCCAATTAATTAGTCATGCTCTGTGTTACCCTTAGTCAGAGTCATATGTTCAATTTACTGAGGATTCATTGATGGCACATTATGATAGTCTTGCAGGTTAGGATTACAACCAATTCACCTCTTTTCTGAAGCCAAATACACAACAATTTGCACCTGATAATAAATATTTCCCCATGGAGGTTTTTGGTATAGAAGTCAGACTAGTGTTGAAGTGCATTGCAAAGATTTTGGGAAAAGATGATGATAGTACAGTGGAAAAATCAGTTTAGGGAATGTTCGCCATGATGATGAAGCCATGAGTGGTGCTGGATATTCCATCTTATTGACAAGAAGTTGTCAACTCTCAGTTCATGAACCTATCACTGACAGGTTCATTATGGTTTCCTTCTCTTGTTATTTACCTCTTCTTATATCAAAATGTAGAAGAATTCATGCATCTGGGATTAAATATAATGGATATGAATAAGAAAAGACAGTCAATAGTTTTCTGGATAGACATACTGAGGAAAGAGAAGAATGAGGACAGTTTATTTGATTTTTCTAGTCATTTCATGTCTACTGCATATAAAATTTTGAATGGAATTACTCTCCCTTGATTTCTGCCAAAAGCTCAAAAGTTCTTGCAATTGGGAATAAATTGTAAGTTTTGTGATTGGTTTGTCTTTGAAGAACATTCTGAGATTAGAATTTATGGAGCTAGTGTAGAGCCTTACAGGCTTCCAGTTTTTGTGCCCATAAGATTATTCGCTTTGGAGTTCAATACGAAAATTTTAAATGTTGATCAAGTACATTTTTTTCCTATGAAGAAAGGTCATATGTTTAAATTTCCAATGACTGTTGGTCCTTTTATAGTTGATATGAGACAAGAAATTGATGAAGTCACTAAGGTGTTAGATGAAATGCACCTACTTTTAGGAGAGAAATGGGCCTATGACCCTCATAGTGTGATTTCTAATATGAGAATTGAAAATTGGTATTCAACATTCATTCATGAGAGCAGACCTGATATCGAAAAAATGGCAATTAAAGGTGTTGAAGGTTCAGTGAGCTCAAATGTTCAGACTCCTGTCATATTAGAGAAGTCAAATAAGAGAGGTAAAGAGGCAGTGATTGATTCAGAGGGTGAAGAAAAGAGGACTGAGAAGAGAACAAAGTTCAATGAAGATTTTTTAGATGCTGAACCTGGTTTCTCATTACAATTGGGAGATGAAAAAAATGTTTTTGCTTCACCCAAGAGACATGAAATCACTTATGGACAAGTGCCCTTAATCAAACAAATGTTTTCCTAGATTGCAGAAAGAAATCAGAAGATGAAGGCAAGCATGGAGGCTTAAGCTGAGTACCAAATAGGTCCAGATCAAACGAGACTTATAACTGCAATGGATATTGAAAAGGATCAATTCAAGATTTCCCTTTCACATCCCTCTATTATGTCTATTGGTTCATCCAATAATTTTAATACTGTGAATCTAACTGTAGATGTGAAGAAAATTCCATTGCTTGAAAAAGTAAATTTACATATGCAAATAGGTCAAATAATTGTGAATGACCTAACCAAAACTAATGCAATGGCACTGAAGGATGAAAATATGCTTGGAAAAGTGATAAAGTAGTTGAAGTTAGAGAAAGCCAATTCTAGGGCTTTGCCAATCTAGAATGAGGAACTCAAAAATATTATAGTGAATATTGGAGTAGATCCCAATGACAGGTCTGATGTACAAAAGCTTTTGCAAAGTGCTGAATCATACATCTCTGTACTGAAAAAAAAAACTGAAATTTCCTGCAGGAGAACACTCCATGGTAGCAGAGGTTGTAGAGATAGAAAATGAGAAAGAAAAAAATCTTCAACAGCTCTTGTAAAAGGAAGAAGAAATCACCAAATTAAAGCAAACTGCATTGTCATTGCAAAATCATATAGAATCTCATACTTGCACTTTTTTTTTCCATCAGGTAATGAAGATCCATTAGCACAAATATCTCAATTAACCACTGAATTGTAGATGGTAGAGAGATATTGAAAAAGGGCACAAGATGATTTAGAAATAGCAACAAAGATCATACAAGCCACAAAGGGAGAAGTCAGTAAATACAAAATGGACTGCCAAACTGCTAATGTTGAGATTAAAAATCTCAAAGAAAAATTGAAGGGAAATATATCCTTAGTTCAGGTTAAGGATATCATCTGGAATGATATTATTATAGAAATGAAAACAATCTAGGATTTTCTGACTGTTGTTGCAGAAGAAAAAAGTACTATCAAGGAGTTTGAAGAACAAGACATGACATACAAGCAGAAGAAAATTAATAGGGCCATTTGGGAAAGAAATTTTATTAATTTCATTGATTCCAAAATAGATTAGGAGTTGGAAGAAAATGAAATTAAAGACAAGATTTTATATGGTGTGGAAATTAATAAAATTATTGTAAAAAATGAATGCAGGAAGTCTACAGAAAAGAAGCTGATTGAGCTTAAGGAAGCAGTGAACCAGTTTGATAAATTATTTGATAAAATAGAAAGAGTAGATTTGCCATCATGTTGGGGTCTTGGAGGTGGTATTTTATCATGGAACTCTTATGAACCCTTACTAGTGTTGGCAAAAAGTAAGTTAGATAGTACTCATGAAAAGATTTAGGTTCTTAAAGGAGCAACAGTGATCAATTTCCTTCAAAGACATTTTCAGCTTCTGTGGTTAGTGAAAACTTCATTTGCATAAAGACCATCTTTCAATAGAATTACTGCTTTCAGATTGAAATATCCAAGCTAGTCCATTCACCCTAAACAAACTCGAGATATGGAAGAAATGCAGAGCCTGGATGACAGATTTACCAAAGGACCCCTTGTCTTCAAATAAGGATAAACCAGCCAGTCAAGAAAATGTAGCAGCATCGTCATCAATTTATATTCAACATATAGATTAGGATTTTAATTTCATGTTATTTTCCTCTTTTAAAGAGAATTTAATTGTAATAAGACATTTTGAGGACATGTAATAGACAGTTGACGAAGTCCTAAGTAGTTGAAGTAGTTAGGATCAGTTACAACAGTTACAAACTGCTTTCTATTGTATTTAATGAGATATAAAATAAAGAAAAAGGTTTCGATTTTTGGACCTTCAGACTACAATTTTTTGTACTCAGATTTCAAATGATTAATGAATGAAAAGCAAGTTTCTAGAATTTTTTGATGTGGATGTTTTTTCCAGTTTACATTGTGTACTTTTCATCTCTGAATAAAATGAAGTAATGAAGCTGCAGGTCTCTTTTTACTTGTGTGAATAAGAGTTAAAATCATTAATATGCGCTCCTTCATTTTAATTGTTTCTTTTCTTATAATTCTTCTAGAATTTGAGGTGATATATTCTGTACAACAACATATCAGTTTGGGCTTATTTCTTTCATGTTCTTCTGATCATTCCATTTTATATCAATAGATAAATCATTGTGGGACATTCATTGTACTTGATCTTTGAGGGTTCAATGATAAATATTTGAAGGTGATTAAACAAAGACTAATATTTCTGTGACATAATTATATAAATGTCTAAAGCATGGTTTCCTCATCATAGCTAAGGGATAGTCTCTTAAGGTACAACACCATCCATCTTAGCTTCCATGTTATTCTTCAAATGATCCATCTTAGCTTCTAGACCTTTCTTTAAACCATTCATCTTAGCTTCCACGGTATCCATATTGGCTTCCGTGGCATACATCTTAGCTTCCATATCATTCTTCAAACCATACATCTTAGCTTCCACACATTTCTTCAAACTATCCATATTAGTTTCCATGCCTTTCTTCAAACCATCCATCTTAGCTTCCATTTCAATTTTTTTTCTTTTTTCTTTTTTCTGCAAGAGAGAAATTTGTTGCACTTGTTCTTGTAATTTTAATATATCATGTTGCACTTATTCCTCTTCATGAGTCGTAGTAGAGCCTTCTGAGGGCTTAATGGGTGTTTAATTCTTTTTAGGGGCCATTTTAGAACCAAATACTGATATCTATGCTTAAATATGCCCTTGGAATCCCTTCAAACTAACTTTTCAAACAAGAATTATGCAACTTTTAAAAAAGTACACACCTTTTTCTTGCTTTGCAGAGCTCGATATTGAATCTGATGTATCTCTATGCTTTCGGATACCCAAGATTTTATCTTTGGTCCTTTATTATCTCTTTGAATCTTATTTTCAATGCCACAGGTCTAACCTGATTTGGATTATTCAAGGCAAAGTTATGCCCAATCTCGCACAATGACCTAATTATGGACTGATTCAGTAGAGCGAAATTGTACAGCATGCCACATGTCACTATTTCCTCCTTCAGCTCTAAAATCGATGCACCAGAAACTAAAGTTTGTGTACTTTCTTCCACTTTTTACGTAATTCCAATTCGATGCTCAGAGAGAGAGCTATGATGATTTTCCCAAGGTCACCTCTTTGAGATGAAATTTGGGAGCCTGGAAAAACCCTAAATTCCATAGATCATATCTCCGAAAATATTGCTAACCAAGATATGAAATTTTTACATGAAGTTCCTCAAGATTTCTTTAGAGATGGGTTTTTTTTAGCATCTGAATCTTCGTATAAACAAAGTTATAGAAAAAAATATAGGATGACCTATTTGAAGCAGTGAAACCCTATAATCCAAAGCTCTGATACCAAATGTTATGAAACCAGCTCACAAAATAGAAGAAAAGAGAGATCAACGACTTAAAAATATACCACTCAGAGGGGGCAAACCTCCTTTACATTACATAAATGAACAATTATTATATGAAACAAATGGAAAAACCTCCTTTCTATATATAGGAGTCCATTGGGTCACAATATAATCCTAGCCGACCTAACAATAATAATGTAAGGGCACAACAATAACAATAGTGGGCTATTATGGGGAAAAATAATAACAATATGGGGACTAAATGGGTACAAAAATAATTATAAGGGGGCTACACTAACAACAATAAGGGACTACACTAGTAATATAGTGCCCTAATAGTTTCCTGGGCAAGACAAGATTTAATTTTATCAAATATTTTATTTTCCTCTTAGTGGAAGAGACATTCTCTTTGGAATGGAAAAAATGGGTAACATGATCTGGCACACTCAATATTTGGGATTGAATGCTTCATGGTCATACTATCTTATCTCAATGCTTTCTAGGGAGAGTGCATGCATGATATTTGAATATAGAAGTCCAAACTACAGATTTCATTGTGTTGAGCGTTTACAATCTCTCAACAAAATTGTCTGAGGGTTTAAACTCTCAATATAGATCTTTTGATTATACCTCCTCAAGGATGGATTTATGTAGTGTGAAGACTGAAGACCAAGCTCAAACATGGTTAGGTAATTATTACTTCTAAACAACATATTATTTTTTAAGGGAAATGGTTGGATAATCCTTTTCAGCCAGTCAATTATCATATAGGAAAATGTTTTGACACTTTTTAGCTATGAATATGCGTCAATGAGTAGTGAGAATAGGAGTACCCTCTTCTTCATAGCCAGTTTCATTCAAGGATGCAGTTCAATGTAAGACATCGCCTTGAAACAAATCAACCCCCTTTTAAGCCAAATCCATACATCATGGAAAAAACTAATGAGGTGACAACATTGAATATCTCTTAGCTAGAGGCCAATGAACATTGAATACCTTGATTCATATAAAACAAAAACTATAATTTGTTATTTTAATGGTTTTTGGCATCATAGAACTTAATTAATCCAACAATTCCATGTATTGACGTTCCATTATCATTGTGGTCTCCCTAGTACATATTTGTGGTTATATAAAGTTAGCCTTAATTCTTGTTGCAAGGTACCTACTTTTCCTTGATGACTTCTCTAGGAAGATGCGGGGTCACTTTTTATAAGAAATCTCATGCTTTCACTGAATTAAGATGTTTAAGGAAACACTATATCAGGAATAAGGTACAAGTATGAAGGTTCTTCCATCAAACAATGGAGTGGAGTTCCATTATAATCAGTTGGATATTTTTTGTAAGAATGCATCTAGACTCTAGAGACAGTGTTCTGTGCACACACACCCATGCAACATGACGTTGTAGAGAGAAGAAACAAGAAATATGTTGAAATGGCCAATAACATGTTACAGGGCAGGGTAGTTCTAGAAAAGTCACGATCAAAATAATACTACATTGTACTTGCATTGTACCGTGTAAATTAAAATAATGATTCATATTCATCACCATTATATTTCATAACTTCATATTTAAGTTTGATTAATAAAAATATAAAAATTATGAAATGTGATTTCAAGGAAAACATATTTATCTGCATTTTCTGAGAAGTTTATAAATTCAGGGCCAAATATTGTACACAAGTTGGGAGGAATAATTCCTTCAAGATAATTGGAGGACATGTCCAAGTACATCAACGAGGCTAGTTTATCCATCTTTGTAGGAATTTTTCCAGTAAGACTATCATTATGAACAACAAAAAACACTAGTGAAGATAGATTTACTATAGTAAATTTGTTATTGCTGAAATCAAAAAACAATAAAGGATTGCTCAGATTTGGAAAAGATGATGATAAGAGACTTCCATTGAGATTTTTGTTGCTCAAATCTAAATGAGTGAGCCTTTTTGGATTTCCAAGCGTTCCCAAAAGGGTGTCCGTTAGTTTATTATTTATTAAATTAAGTTTCACAAGGCCTGAAATCCTTCCTAACCTAATAGGAATACTACCAGAAAACTGATTATGAGAAAAAATCAGACCTTGAAGGTTTTGGAGTCTCTCGAAATCAGGTAAAATGGGCCCACTAAGACAATTGAGGAAAAATCTAGGAAAGTCAGATTTGCAAGCCAAGAAAGTTACCAAGAAAAATGACTAGTAAGTAGGTTTCCCTGTGAATTTAACTCAATTATCACAATGCAATTCCGACTTTGCTCAAGAATGTTACCAGTCAAATTGTTCCATGAAAGGTCCAACATTCCATGGTGTTGTGTAAACATGAAATTAGGTAATGGGAATATTTTGTTGTATCCAACACAAATTTCACCTGGAATGGAACCAAAAAGCTTTTTATGAGAAAGGATAAGGTTATCCAATATTTGTAGCTGCTCAATATTTCTTGGAATTATGCTAGAAAAATCATTACTTCCCAAATCAACAACCACAAGATTGACATAATCAAAAAGTTGAGGAGGAATTTTTCCTCGGCCTGTTTCCATGAAGTGATAAGTTTGTTAAATTATTCATTTTCCCAACCTCTTTAGGAATAAATACTTGTAAATAATTTTTATCAAGGTGCAAACTTTGGATATTGTTGGAAATAGATATGGACGGATACAACCCACCCATAAGGAAGCTGTGACCTCCAAATCTCATCTGCTAATTTTCTAGAGAAATTATTGTGTTCCATATCTAAGATGACCAAAGGAAGACTTTAAAGACAACCAGGGATTCCACCAGAAAAAAATTTCCCATTCTAAATGGATTATATTCATGTGAGGATCATCATTCATATCTGGAAGGAACCATTTCACTCTCTCTCATTCAACCCATATTCGTTGATAGCTATAAAAAGTTTTTCAAATTCATGCACTCTCGAAAAGTGTCCTTTATGAGAGTTATAAATTGATTCATTGACAAAGAGATAGAGACTAGGATCTTGGCATGACAAAGCTATGATGTTATTTATTGATCCATAGAGCATGTTAGCATCAATTCCCAATATTCTGAGAGACAAACAGTTTCCCAGTTTATGAGGTAAATGACCTTCAAACTAGTTTTTGGATAGCCTTATAGAGATTTCTCTTATCCATCCCCCAAGATAGGATGGAAGGGGTCCTGTTAGAATATTTGAATCAACAATAAAACTATGAATTAACTCTATATTTGTAAAATCATCAGGATTGACCCAGTCAGAGCATTGAATGACAAATCTAGTACTTGCAGATTTTCTACAATTGGAAATTGTGTTTGGAATCGATCGACTTAATCCATTAATCATAGTCATTAGATATACAAGGTTGTGAAAAATTCCAATGATGTCTGGTAATGATCCTTCAAGGTTATTCTCTAAGAGGTCAAGTTGCTTCAAAGATTGAAGGTTTCCAATTTCCGAGGGAATGTGCCCACTGAACTTACAACCCCAAAATTCTAATTTATTAAGCTTAATTTTTTTTCCAATTTCACCTGGTATCTCATCACTGAATGGGTTTGTTCCTATCCATAGACAAAATTTTCCATGCCCACAATTTCCTTTGGCAGAAATTCGGATAGTGGATTATAGCCGATATCTAGAGTGACTAAATTAGTAAGATGGCTAAATTTAGCAGGGAAATCTCCCAAATGTGGGACATTACTTAGTAAGATGGTTGAATGTCACTTAGTCCAAAAAGTTCCTTGGCTGAATTCTTGTAAATTTCCTGGAAAGTTTCATAATGAAGTTGAAATTCAACATAATATCAGAAAAAATAGGTGTGATGGATTGTATTAGGCCTAATAAACCATGAATTCAATTTTTGAAACATATTTATGGATATTTTCACATGGTGATTTCTTTCTTGAAATTCCTCAAGCAATGCAACTTCTGTCATTTCTACAATGTTCTTAGTGTGTTCTACATACTCACCTTTACTTATGTGATGTCATACCACATGCTTTATATCTGGAATAACACAATAATGGCTCTCCTAAATCTCTACCACCAATGATTTGATTCCTGTTGTAATCATGTCTTGGTACGGTTAACTGGTGATAAGAGGCCAACAAGAATATTCATCATTTTCATTCACTCAAACCTTGAATTTGGTATGCTTGTGCAATGTTTTTCTCGATGCATGGAGCAATTTTGACATTTTTTTCAACTTTTGTCACGTTGATGTACATGGTGCAACAATAACAGTTGTAATTTCCCTATGGGCAACTTGAACATTGAGTTTTCTTGATTTTCCAAAAATAGTGAATGCCTTTGATATATTTTCAGTGACATTCATATGTTTATTCTTTCTTTTAGCATCTTGGACACCCAAAAAATTTGTGGCATGTTTTAGTTTCTTATATTTGATCAACCAATGTAGTATTTGAGATTGTGCAACAACTGAAAGTTCCCCAAAATATTTTCAAATGATGTTATTAACATGGTGGCTAATAGTGTGAGCAAATATAGGTTCCCCAAGGTCCTATGTTGTGCTTTTATCCAAATTTTATGCAAACCTTCCACCCCTTTCGAAACGATTGCAACTTCCTATTATCATGTCAACTTGAGATGAAATAAATTTTTTTTCCAGTGGTTGATCAACTTGATAGGTCAAATCTTATTCATCCATTGGTTTATTAGCTTGACATGACACATTCTGTTCCCCTAGTGACAATTGATTAGCTTTATAGGGAACATGTTCCTCTAGTGGTTGCTCAGATCCATAAGGAACATCTTGATCATCATGTGGTTGATCAACTTGATGGGACACATCTTATACCTCATGTGGTTGTTCAATTTCCATCACTGCATAGTGGAATAAAAATACTTTTAATTCAAGTGAATCATCATTGTAAGACAAGTGAATATTAAATCTACAAATTCTTATTTAATAAATCACCATAGGTGGAGGGTCATGATATGATTTGATAGTAGGCAACTAGGATGAAAAGGTTGACATGGATTAAGTGTTCTAAGTTGAAACATAGAAAGAAAGGGGTTTTGAGCTCAGGGAAATATGGGTCGAATAATAATGCAAGTTAGTAAAAGTATTGGTCCCTGTGTTAACAAAAAGGGTGTTTCAGAATATGATGGAAGGTAAACGCATTCCTCCTCAATCAATAAAAATCAATTTGGAAACCATAGGGTTCTAGTCACAAACCCTAGGGAAAAGTTAAATGAAAAAAAAAGTTGACATTTGGTAATAAGGTAGCAAAACTTGACATGGGCCAAGGGTTATAAGTTGAAACATGAAAATAAAAGGGTTTCAAACTCAAGGAAAGATGAGTCAAAGAAGAACACACTAGTAAAGGTATTGGTCCACTAGTACAAATGGCTAATTAGTTACTAAAAGAGGACTAAAATTTGCATATAAATGAGCATTTAGTCTTTAATTGCCCTAATTAATGACCAAATATAAAAAATATATATACTACTATATTATCACTCAAGAAAACCAATTAATGACTTAAAAAATATGACGTAAAATGTTGGTCGTGTTATAAGATACTATAAATTAGCTACTAATAGTCACATATGTGCAAATTTTATTAATTGTTTGAAACAAATTAATGACCAAAGAAATATGAATAAATTTTGGTCGAGTTATAAGACATTGTAAATTAGCTACTGATAGTCATATATATGCAAAATTTGGTTGTCATTTGTAATAAAAAATTTATCATTTGCGGTAGTCATTTATCTTTTTTTGGTAGCTTCATATTCATTATATAAATGACTAATTTAGTGGCTTATATTCATTTCATTTACTTTCATTAATGATCATTATAAACGACTAATTTAGTTGTACATTTATTTTATTTGTGTTCATCATTAATCAATTAAACTACTAATTTAGTAGTTTTAGATTGATATTATGTGTTCATTATTAATTAATGTAAATTAATTAGTATGATTTTGTGACAAAATTAAAAAAAAATGTCATAAAATGTGCTTGTTCATCTAATATGAAAATGTAAAGTTACATATGTTAGTTAAAATACTAAACAATATTAAGTGCAACTATAAATAATTTCAACCACATAAATTATATTATATGAAATGTCAAGTATTACAATATGAGTTTCCAATTTAATAATTGTTGGAATACAATTTACACATGAAATATTATTTCATCACTTCAAAAAAATATAATTGTGTTGCTAAGGCATTTCAAGTGAATTCACGAAAACATTTGGATGATGGAGCTCGAAAACCCTAAAAATGGTGGTCGGTTTCAAACCTTGGACATCACTGCATGCACTGGAATGAGGATCCTAGGGGCAAGGTAACATCCATCAGTGTCAGGGTATGGAGGACACCTCAGCAGGCTGCAACAGTCCACGTTGCGCATCAAAAAGAGAGCCAAGGGAAACGGGGGTTAGGGTTGTAAGGGATGGAGGAAATGGTATTGTTTTCCCCTAATTTCGCTGCCATTATGTGGATAAAGCACGAGCTCATTATTTCGGAGGTGGTCCATCAATATCAGGATTTTCATTTACCAGCTAACAAAGACAGAAATTATGGTTAGAGAATGGGACTCCGTGGAAATTGATCCTGAGCCTAAAGATATCCTTACGGTTTAGGGTTACGAAGTTTCGGAGAAGAACCTAGAGAAGTATATTCCTTCAGGTAGAGGAGTCAGGGCAAAGCCCAGAGGTTTGGGGGAGGTCTAGGGGACAGTGAAAAGGATAGGCCTACTGGAGGAAAGGCTGCTCAGTACAAGCCATAGTGTCTAGAAGGCGGACAGTAGACCAGACTTGCATCAGCTCCTTACAAAAACCAGGACGACGATAGAAGAAGATGAAACGATGGTTCAAGTAAGTACTCCTATGCCCTATGGTTTCAAAAATACATTCTTTTCGGGAGGCTTAGAGTATATTATAGCTAGTTGTGGGGCTCAGAGCAATGTGGGCTTAAAGGCCTTTCTCGAAGAGGTTCATAATCAACAACATCTAGTTAAGGGTGCCCATCTGGATGCATCCTTAGCAAGAAGAAGTCCTCTTCAGTGGAAAAAGGTTCGGCAGTATGAGGATATTCCCTCTTTTAAGTGTATAGAGGTGGTGGGTACTTGGCCGGAGGTTGGCAAGGGTTTTTTCCTAAAAGCTCTTTATAGCACAAGACTTGGGAATGATTCCGTAGGTGGGTTTATACCCACAAGTCAAGAAGAGGATCGGGAGAGGTGCTTTGGTGTCCATTGCAAGGAGGTGATGCATGCAGTTTCTAGGGCCTTAAAATGCCAAGTACTAGAGCAAAATCCTTGGGCATAACCCCCATTTCAGGTGGAAGGGTGACCCAAGTCGCTTGTACCAGAAGGGCCAAATGCTAATGAAACCTCGCAGGGGCATGAGGAAGGAGGAAGGAGAGGGGCATGAGGAATAAAGTTAAGCTGATGAAGAAGAAGGAGATAAGCCCATGTTTGGTGCTAGGGATTGATATTCAAATCGACGAGTCAATGGAGGCTTCTAAAACAAAAATATTTGGCCGAGTCAAGGGGAGGGAATTCTCGGCGAAATACATAATGGAATGGACCTTAAAAGCCTATTCAAAGGCTCTGGAGCAGCAGGTCGAAGTTCAAACCTTAGCTTGAGGTTGGTTCATGATTAAGTTTGCAAAGAATGAATCTCTGGAGTACGTTATAAGGCGCAATTAGAGCTTTGGAAAATGTCCTATTCTCTTTAGAAAATGGACCCCTTTATTTGATGCTCAGCATGAGAAAATAGAAGAAACCTCGGTGTGGGTAAAGCTTCCGGGAATGTCTGTCCCATTTTGGATGGAGTCTATTTTTAGATCAATTGGGAATACCTTAGGGAAGTTTTTGGAGGTGGATATTTATTTTCAACAAACCATGGATAAGAGCGCGACTAGAATTATAGTAAGTTTAAACCCCAAGGAAGGGCTAGCTAAGGAGATTCATCTAAAATATAAGGACCTCTCTTTTACATAGATGATAAATGATGGACACATGCCTTTTATCGGTGCCACCGATGCCACAAATATGAGCACCTGTCTAAGGACTTACCTTTAGGTCACAGAAGAAGAAGGAAACAAAAGAGGGAGGCACGAATGACGGGCATTAGTCAGGAAGAAGAGGAACTTAGAGAGGCAATAGGGGAGCCGATGGAAGGCATGGAAGGTGTTAACCCTCCATAATTTGTAATATTGGCAAGAACAAATGACAAAGGACAACATCAAACCACTTTGGAGTCTAGGACCTAGCCTTCCAAGACTTAGAGAGGGCTCTCTCTTTTCTTTATGATTTATAATTTAGATTCATGATTGTAATTGATGATATTGGGCTAGAAATAGAGATTATGAGAAATATTGGTTTTGATTGCTTGAGTGGTTGGACATACAGAGCTGTGAAGCTTAATCCATTGGGCTATGGAGTCATAAGAGGCTGAATTGTGCATCAAATTTTTCAAGGGGGCATTCATAGGGCAAGCTAACTATGCAGATTGGATCTTACTGGTAGTGTGAATATGAGATGAAAGAAAGCATTGAGTTCAATAATAGATAAACAACAGTTAAGAATTCTTTAACTATACTTCATAGGAAAACATTAAGATAACAAAAATAGATAGAATGAAGGTTATCTCTTAGCAAATCTTAATCTAAAACTTGTATTTTGTAATCAGATAAACTGATGCACAACATGAAAAGATGGAGGAAAACATCAATACAAAGGAAATAACATCACCATTAACAAAGCTCATGAATCCTATGAACGGTCTCTTTGTTATTGATGCCTAGCTCAAAATAGTTACATTGCTCCAATACAATGATATTTTACCACACAGAGTCTAACAAGGTTCCACCCTTGATAATGAAAATTCGAACAGTATTTAGCTAAAACTTGAGTTAGTAGCCCTAATCTACTTGCGTCAAACTTCATTTATTACAAAATAACTGAAATTAAATAGGCATCACCATGCAAGGCTCGAGAAAAAAATCTTTGACAACATATCGCCTGTAAAATTAATTCTGAGCAGCTCTTTATGGATCTAAAATCTTTGATGGGTCTGACATCTAGCACTGTTTTTCAAAACATCAGCGTTGGGTAGTTAAATCTCGTCCAACGCTGGCTACTTTCATTTATTGATGTTGGCTATAATGTGTCTTATTGTCTTTTCTGCTTCTGCTGGTATACCATGACAATTTTATATGAATTCCCTTTGCTAGACTCGACCCCCTTTGCTTGCTACCATGACATTCAGCCCCGCCCTGCCTTTTTCCCCTTGTCGGGTCCTGCCGAAGTATTTCTACAGTTATAACATAACAAGTTTGCAAAACACCTTTCCTGACTCGACCCTTACTACTTCTCTCGGTTAAATGGTGGAAAACCCTTTGAACGGGTGGCCGAGTCTTGCTATCATGCTTAGCCCCTTTTCTTCACAAAACCACGCACAAATAGCATCCCCTTGATCGTGGAGGGATGGCAGTTGGCAAACGTGGACGGATGATGGAGGACATTGGAAACAAATTTTTGGAGGGGGCCATAGGTGGTAAGCGGTAATAGAGAGGTGGGGTCCAAAATTGTGAGGGTGCAACATGTGGAGGAGTGGGTGGTAATGGATGCCACCCATTCCGGACACCCCCACCCCCCATGGTTTAAAGTTTGAAGACCAAGGAGGGTGCGAAAATAATTAAGGACCGTCAGATGTGGAGAAGAGGAGCGGAGAAAGAGGAAAGGTGGAGGAATATTAGAGGTGGAATGACGTCGCACAGAGGTGAGACCGGACTCGACCCCCTCTACATGAAACATTGTAAACAAATCATTTACTAGGACCTTAAAATGTTTATATTTAAGTGATGAAGCCGCATTGCATTCACGCTGGTATCGCACTCCGTATCCCACTATATTTACCCTTTACTTAGCACTTATCCTTTATCCTTTGCGATTTGCGATCGCGGTCAGGTCCCACCTGGTATCACGCATTGCACTTCACTGTATTTAACATTTTCCATTTACACTTATCTTTCAACTTTTGCACTTTTGATTGTGATCAGATCCCACTTGGTGTAACACATCACACTTCGCAAACTTTACCGTTTACCTTCGTGCCTATCTTTTATCTTTTGCGATTTGCGACCGGGTCCCGCCAGTCCTGCACATCACACTTCAACTCTTTTATAACACTTACCTCCCACAGTTATATTTTAAAACTTGTGATTATAATATCTGTCGTTGATGCTCAGATCAAACGGTCCTTACTGCTCCTTTGCTATGTTTTTTCAACTTTTATTCTTTGGTTGTGCGTGTTCGTTTCTTTTAGTTTTTCATAGAATACTTGACTCATTTTGTGACTTGCCCTGCGTTCGCTACTTGACCCAACATGCACGACTTGACTCTTTGTTGCTTTTCTGCTTTAACTGCTTCTCTATTGCCCTTGCTTCCTTTGATTATAATTTTTCTCCTCTCTGCCCCTTTTCTTTTGTTAATGGTCTAATGCTACCCCTTTTTTGACTTACCAACAACATTTTCACCCTTTACTGAACTGAAAGGCATAACAGATTCTTTTTAAGCTCTTGATAATCAAGATTTCCCCTTTTCCTAAAAAATAAATGATGGCCATGGAATATTATTTTCAATATGGAAATCTAATCAATAATCAGTCACCTAGTGATACTATGAAATATAAGAGTCTAACAGTGGCTCCAGTTCGGGATGGAAGCTCCTTCAGGAGGTGTCAAGAACACTATAGACTAGTGGTTTGCTCCATTAGGCTGATCCCACACTGCAACCTGATTTGATACCATCTTTGTAGCTGAAAAACTTCAAGCTAAAGTCAACATTCTGTGCAAACTGATGTATGGAACACACAAAAACTGAAAAGTAACCTGAAACTAAAAAATTGGAAAAATGCTCAAAGTAATGAACTCATTTTTTCACCTACCTACCCAATCTACGATTCTAATCATTTTTTTCTCCTTTTACGGCGCATTTAGAATTGCAAACCCTGACATCATTTTTTATTTTTTTAATTTCTAACTTATCACCTATCCCTTATTCTTCCTATTGGTTCAGATTAGGCTTTTGGACCAATATCATTTTCTACCTATCTACCTTATAAGCCAATATTAAATGGTTCAACAAATCTTCATTTTCTACCCAATCAGCAGAAAATTCAAAATTGTAAAATCATGCTTGAACTGTATGATTGCACATAACCCTTATCAATATAGTATTGGCATTTTGATTTGCAACACTTTCAAAAATATTTATTTTTTATGTGGGGCTTTATTTTTCCTTATCGGACTAGGCTTATGGCCTTCACTTCGGACTTCAACCTTGTCCAATGGATTATTGAAAATTTTAAGGCTATTGTATTCACAATGAGGAAAGTTTAATCTAAGTTCTTAACATAAATAATGTTTTAGCATCCTGCCATTGAGAGGACCCCCAAACAGCTCTGTTCCATCCATCTCTTGTAAGAAAAATGCATTATTTCCTCTGGAGGAATGAATAATGTATGGGCCTTTCCACAGGTTTTCAAAATTGCTATGCCTACCCTTATCTTCTCTTCTAGAATCCCATTTCATCACTATATCTCTGATATTGAAATCATTTTCTTTTGTCCTTTTGTCAAATATCTTTTTCATATTTTCTTGCACCACTTGAGTTTTGTTGTACACCTCTTCTCTGTACTATTGCAGCTGAATGGTTTGGATTATTATTCTTTGTACATCATTTTCTTCAGCTTGCACCTCTTGAATAAGTTTAATGGCTGGCACTCCTAAGGATGTTGGAAAAACTGCATCCATTCCATAGACTAACTGGTATGGTGACATGCCAATTGATTTCTTAGTTGTTAGTCTGTCAGCCCATAATGCATGCGCCAATTTTTTATGCCAAATGGATTTCTTATTATCTTCCAGCAGCTTCTTGATGATGTTGACCAGGCTCTTGTTGGAGGATTCAACTATTTCATTACCTTGAGGGTAATAATCTTTTGAATGCCCCAAAGAAATGTGATATCTGTGGCAAAAACCCACCATATTCTTGGATTTAAAAGCAGCAGCATTATCTGTAATAATTTTCCTAGGACAACCAAATCTAGACAAGATGTTGGCTTCAAGGAATTTGATAATCACTAAGTCAGTAGTAGTTTTGGAAGGAATGACCTCTATCCATTTGGTAAAATAGCCTATAGCAGTAAGGATCCATTTATGCTGGTCAGAGGAGGAAGGGTGAATTTCTCCAATGAAGTCTAAACCCCATTGTTAGAAAGGAGTTTCAACAGAGATTGGTTGTAATGGAAAAGGTAGCAGTTTTCTTTTTCCCTCAAAAATTTGGCATTTATGACAGGTAGCTACTATTTTCTGGAAGTTTGGGAAAAGAGTAGGCCAATAGAAACCAGCTCTAAGGATCTTGTTAACAATGGTTTTCCAGTAGAGATGCCCCCCACAATTCCCTTCATGGAATTCTTTCATAACCCTATCTACATCTTCCTTAAGTAAACATTTAAGCACTATGCCACCAGAATCTTTCTAGTACAAAACATTTTCTAGGATGCACAATTTTATAGCTTTCAATTTCAAGAATCTAGCTTTTGTTTTTGACAAACCAGGAGGAGCATTTAATTTAAATAGAACATATAATATATCCGCGTACCAGGGAAAATTTAGGAATTCTTCCTTAATAGGTGGAGTCGGCATCTTTTCTTGTTCATCTAATGAATGAATCATGTTAATATCTAGTGCTTGAAAATTTGTTTCAGCCATCAATTTGGCCAATCCCTGCACTTTGATTAGTTTGGTGGGTCTGATCTCTAAATCATACTCCAAGATGACAGTAATCCACTTGCCTCTTTTTCCATCAGGATCCTGTGTTAGGATGTCTTTGACAACTGTATTGGGCACAAATACAATGATGTGTGAATGTAGAATGTAAATTCTGAAATCCTTCAGTGCTTTGGTCAAGGCCAAAGCCTGCTTTTCAATGATAGTGTACTTCAAAGGTGCATCTCTTAAATCTTGGCTGAAAAAGGCTATGGGCTGCTCTTGTCCCTCTTTATTTTTCTATGCAATACAACAACAATTTTGTGCACTAATGCAAAGGAAAAAATTATGAAATCCTTGGTGAAATCAGGGCTGATCAGAATTAGTGCCTTTGTGAGTGCCTGCTTTACCAGGTCAAAATATTGTTTAGCCTCCTTGGTCCACTTGACTCCTGAATCTCTCTTGAGCATGTTAGTGATATCCCTCAGGAGTTCTGCAAGGTTTGGTATAAACCTTCTTAAAAAGTTTATCTTTCCAATGAAATATTGTAACTCCTTGATGTTTATGGGATGACTGATTTGTAGTATGCCCTCAATCCTACTAGGGCCAATCTTGATTCTTTCTTCAGATATGTTGTGGCCTAGAATATTTCCTTCTTCAAGACCAAATAATGATTTCTTAGGATACAGAGATAGACCAAACCTTCTGCATTTTTCAAAAACTCTTCTCAAATGGGCCAAATTTTTTTCATCAGTTTTTGAATATACTGTGATATCATCAAGATATATCACAATGAAAAGACCAATTTATTCTAAAAAAGAAATATCCATTGCTCTTTGAAAAGTGGCACCAACATTTATTAATCCAAAGGGCATTTTTGTATACATGAAGTTTCCTCGAGGAGTAGTAAAATTTGTTTGGTGTTGATCATATAGATGCACCAACACTTGATTGTACCCCGAAAATCCATCTATCAGAGTGATTCTTTTGGAGCCGGCTACCTTTTGCAATATGTGGTCCATCTTTGGCAAAGGGTAGTTGTCCTTAAGAGATGCCTTGTTCAGATTTTTGAAGTCAATGTAGAACCTAATATCACTTGTCTTCTTTCTCATAGGTACAATATTGGAAACCCACTCAGAGTACCTGATTGGGACTATTATCTTGACATCATACATTTTCTTGATCTCCTTCTAAACCAGAGGCATTTCGACAGGATTTATCCTACACAGTTTCTATTTTAAAGGCTTCTGGTTCTCCTTGACTAGAATTTTGTGTTGGATAATATCAGTATCATAATATTTCAGGTCTTCATAACTCTAGGCAAACACTTCAATAAACTTGTTGGGTATGTGTTATATTCTTTCCACGATTAGCCCCATGCGCTGTATGTTGCATCGGGCGTAGCTGGGGGGTCACGAGGGGCGAAGCAGTCCCCACCGTTGGGGTCCGGGGCAGCGCCCCGGCCAAAATTTGTTTTTTAAAGTGACCCACCGGGGGCCGATCCGCCCCCATGGTTTTGGGGTTCGATGGTTTTCGGCCCCTGGTATTTTTGTAGATCCGGTCAAGGGAACTACGGTTATGTTCTAATCCAGGGTTAATGGATTGGGGTTTATGTATGCTCCGGCATGTATATATATGTGTTGTAACACTAAAAGGAATATAATGAAAAATCAAGCTGGTCGTCCCGATTTGGGATCCAGGGGAAAATCTCTGTGTTTTTCTGTTTTATGTTTTATGCTCTCGCTATTGTTTATTTTCTGTTATAAGATTCGTGTGTAGATAATTTCTGTTCAGGGTTAAAACCTACAAAACTCTTGAACAAAGCAATGTATTTATGCTTTATGGATGTTGGCAGTGTATTTGATCACTTTATCATCTTGGGCTCCTGCTCGCTTCCCAGATTGCACTCCTCTATTTATGGATGCTGATAGTGTATTTGATCACTTTATCATCTTGGGCTCCTGCTCGTTGCCCAGATTGCACTCCTCTATATTTGTTTCTGTAGATTCAATTTTTGGTTTCCTAGCCACATCATTGAAATCAAATAGTTCCTCCAGAGGGAAAATTTCTCTAGGAAAGGTGTTGTCTGTGAATTCCAGTACTTCAAAAAATCCTTTTCTGGATCTTCATACATCTCTGTCCTGTGTAGATCTTTCATTACTGAAAAATTGATATCAAAATTATGAGGGGATCCTCCATGCACATTTGTTATTTAATGGAGTAGTATTCTTCACATTCTAGGTTCGAATTGGGATCTTCAAACTCACTCTTAGATTTCAGGAAATTCTCAATCTGTTTATCACCTCCAAAGACTTTCCACTATCTCATATTGTCAGGAACTTTTGGGCGGTGTTTGACCTGCAATGTATATTGTTTGTTAGGATGAGGTAATTGACAAGTGATGGCTGAAAATACTAACCCATTAGCCAAGATATTCTGATTTCTTGGGATTGCAGCAAGGTCATACCAGAATCCCCATGAACAGAGATTCTTTTGGCTCCTAATTTCTTCAGTAGTTGTAAACGTAACAAGAGTGCCTCGTATTTTACTATATTGTTGGTACAATGAAAGTTTAGTTTGTAAGAATGCCCTTCTACATGGTTATTTTTAGTAATGCATAACCACACCCCTACTCCTGAGCCAAATTTGCCACAAGAACCATCAAACTCATGCTCCAAAAAGGTTCAGGTTCAGACTTGTGTTGCACAATTTCCATTTGGTCTGACTAATCTCTCTTATGATATTCTTCTCCTCCAACTACTTGTTAATTAATATTTTCATCATTGTAAAGAATAAATGAATCATGATCAGAATGGACAAAGTAAAGGGGGTAGTTATGAGGCTTTTCCTGACTTCTCACCATGTATTTCATTAGAGTTTCCCTATACAACCTCCTTTTTTGGCCGAAAAATGGTATGGTAGCATAAGTCATATCCATTTGGAGGGTGCCTTGAAGCTTGGATCCCCACGAGCATGATAAAAGCATAAAATATTTAGGAGGGATGTCAGCCACCACTATGTCCATCACTATACTCTTGGCTGGTATCTAGGCTAAAGTAATACAAAGATATTTAATGAGGCCTAGACATTTCACTTTGCTGGAGTCAAATGAGTACAGGTCTTTGTAGGGTCTAGTTATCTCCATGCTAAGAATCTCCGTAATTTCCTTTGGCATGAGATTATGAGATGCACCTGAGTCTAACATGGAATTATGGAGGATCTTATCATGAACATTCAAACTGACATAAAACGGGGGAACACCTCCCTTCTGGAATTTACCCTCTACTTCTGGCCCAAACAAAAGTTCAGGTTTTTTATCATTTAGATTGACAGAGTCAGTAATTTCACCTATATTCAACACTTTTAGGACTTGGGACTTATATACATCCTGGTTCACCAATTCAGTGAGAGGGATGGAGATTTTTATTTTGGAAATTTCTTCTCATTGTTGAATGGTATCTATGTTTTTAGCAGATTTGAATCAGTCCTGTCAGGCACTATTTTTGTAACAACTTCAGCTTGTTGACTCGTATTAGAGACATCAGCTGGAGAAATCTTGCTAGTGCTACTTTCTACATCATTCTTTCCAGGGATTTTAGCAATTTCCTTTAAACTCTCTGTTGTTTTCTTGGGGTCAACTTTGAGGGCATTTTTAGTAGAGTTTTCAGAATTATTTCTCTTGGGGAATATCCAAATTTTTCTTGCTTCAGAGGTTATATTGTTTATGCACCTCCATGATGGAATACTCGAACCCTTGTTTATAATCTTCAGACTCTTTCAATTCTACTTCAGTTTGAGTCAAAGAGAATAAATCTTGTTCTTCTTCGGGGAGGAAAACAATATATTCGTTATTAATTCCTATTAGATTAATGTAACTTTCTTCTATTTATTCAACCACTCCCTCATACTCATCAGCATAATTTTCTTGGAATGGAGGCCTGATTTTCTGGTCAGATCCTCTTTGTTCTCGCTGTCTTATTTGAGGGGGGTTTCTTCTAAAGTTTTGGTTTCTATTTTGAGGAGCTGGTTGATTTTTCTTGGGATAGCTCTCTGATCTAGGTTTATCCTCTCCATCATTCTAACTAGGATCTCAATATTAGCATCATATGTGGAGGCTACAGGCTCTTCCCTAATAGTGACTCTCTTCTCATTTCTCATTCTAGCCCTTTTTGCAATCAGATTTGCTTCCACACTTACTACAACCCTCTACATGTCTTCTAATGTAGGAGGATCTCTCTCTCTCTCAGCTGATAAGCCATCTTTGGGTCAAAACCATTTGGAAAACTCATTAGGGCTAAACCTTGTGGGGGTTTCATGTGAGGAGGGAGGGCGTTGTATACACTGTTGAACCTGGTACAATAATATCCAACATTTCTCTTGATGTTTACATATTCTGACAAGATTTGGAGAGGATTTTTCTTAACTTCCCATTTATTTATGAACACTTGGTGAAGGGAAGGGAGGTCATGTATACTATTAGGCGTTAAGCCTTTAAACCACTTTCTCACTTCTCCCCCTAAAAATTGAGCAAAAATTCTCAATTGAATAGTTTCATCCTATATCTCTTGGTAGTCAAAAGCATCATTCATTTTGTCCACATGTTGTTGAGTAGTTTCAGGACTAGTTCCATCAAAAAGTGGGATTTTGGATTGATAATCTTGTGGCATAGGAACCATAGGTAGTGGTAGCACTAATGGAGCATACGAGGCTGCCATGATTGGTGGTGGGGGAACCCAAGAAGGGTTGATAAGAGGAGGGTTGACCAAGGGAGGTGGAGGGTTAAATGGAAGAAGGTGGGCAATGGATGTATGAGTGGAGATTTGGGCACTCTAGTGGGAAAGGTTCAAGGAAATGGTAGTGGTTGCAGGTACACTTGAGAAATTTGACTAAGAATGAGTAGAGTTGGAAATAACAAAAGGAGTTCCTGTAGTCAGAGCTGATAATTATATAGATTGCTAAAAATAAGTATCATCAATAACTGAGGTGAGCTCTGTTACCAGATCTTGAAGGGATTCAAAGTGTTGGAGAAGTTGAAAGTCAGTTTGAGTGGAGGTAGAGGCTTCTCCAATAGGACTCTACTATAAGATGGATGAGTCAAAAACTTTCTGGGCTACCTAATTATGAGATTTGGTTTTGAACAATATTTTCTCAAAGTGTAAGTCAAACTGAATATCCTGCAAGTTTGTAAGGTTTTCAAGGAGGGAACTTGTTTTGTGAATGGGCTTGCTAATAGTTGGATTCTCGGATCTGGGAGTTTTTCTAAGGATTTTCTCTGTATTGTCAACTATTTCAAGGGGATTTGGGTCAGGATAAGATCTGGTAAAGATTCTTTTGGAAGTCAGAATTAAGGCACAAATAGGCTGAATATTTTTACAAAAACCAATCTGTAGAAAATACTTAAATCACACAATGTTTTGACTGGGGTTTCTAAGTTCTGATGAATAATGAGATTTTTAGTAATTACGAGTATGGTCGCCATTATGTGAACCCTCCATAATTTGGAATATTGGAAATAAAAAACGACAGAGGACACCATCAAACCACTTTGGAGTCCACGACCTATCCTTCCTAGACTCAGAGAGGGCTCTCTCTGTTATTTATGATTTATGGTTAGCTTGATGATTATAATTTTTGATCTTAGGCTAGTTATAGAGATTATGATAACTATTGGTTTTGATTGGTTTTGTAATTGGACAGACAGAGCTGTGAAGCTTAATCCATTGGGCTATGGAGTCATAAGAGGCTGAATTATGCATCAAATTTTTCAAGGGGGCATTTAGACTGGATCTTACTGGCAGTGTGAATATGAGATGAAAGAAAGCAGTGAGTTCAGTAATAGCTAAAGAGAAGTTAAGAATTATTTATCTATACTTTAGAGGAAAACATTAAGATAACAATAATAGACACAATTAAGGGGCTCCCTCAGAAAATCGTTATCTAAAACTTATGTTTTGTAATTAGAGAAACTCATGCATAACATGAA